>PVJO010000118.1:257005-320086 GCA_004026905.1 Hystrix cristata
AAAAAAAAAAAAAAAAAAAAAAAAAAAAAAAAAAAAAAAAAAAAAAAAAAAAAAAAAAAAAAAAAAAAAAAAAAAAAAAAAAAAAAAAAAAAAAAAAAAAAAAAAAAAAAAAAAAAAAAAAAAAAAGACTCGGGGAAAAAGTGGACAAGGTCCAAAGGGTCTATAGAACCCTTTATGAAACATATATTCATAGGAATTCCAGAAAGAGGAGATACAAAAAAGAAGAAAAAAAATTTGAAGAAATAGGACCCCCAAATGCTAGCAAACTGAAACAACGTATCAAAAAAGATTATTCGCCACAATCAAATGAGCTTCATCCCCCAAATACAAGGATGGCTCAACATTTACAAATCAATAAATGTGATATATGATGTTAACAGAATGAAGGCCATCAACCATGTGACCATTTCAAAAGACTTAGAAAAAGCATTTAAGCAAATTTAATATTCATTTATGATGAAAACTCTCAATGGGGATGTAGCTCGGTGTGAAGGCCCTGGATTCAAGCCCCAGTGGCCCACACAAAGATGTAGATGGAGAAGGAATATGCCTCAATACAATAAGGCTGTGTATGACAAACTTTGATGACATCATGCTGAACAGAGAAATATTGAAAGATTTTCCTTTAAGATCTGGAAAGGGGTTGGGGATTTAACTCAAGTGGTAGAGTGCTTGCCTAGCAAGTGCAAAGCCAAAAAGGTCTGGAAAGGACAAGGAGGTCCACTCTGTCCACTTGTATTCAATATAGTACTAGAAGTCCTTAGGAGAGTGATTAGTCAGGAGAAAGCCATAAAGGCCATCCAAGTTGGAAAGGAGGAAGTTAATGTGTCCTCGTTTTCAGATGACATGATTTCTTCTACAGAAAATCCTAAAGACTTCCCCAAAACTATTAGAACTAGCAAATGAATTCAGTAAAGTTGTAGAACAAATCAATATACAAAAGTTAGTGATATCCTTGGGACCATAATGTTAAGTGAAATAAATCAGACACACAAACTTAAATACCGTATGATTTCTCCTATATAAGAAACCCAAAGTGTAAAGAAAGAGCAAAATGAAAGATAGGTGATAGGAAGTAGGGAGGCAGATCTTTCTAAAAAGGGAAAGGGGTCAAAAGACAGTGGGAATGGGGGTTGGGAAAGGGATGAAAAAAGGAATTAAGATGTGTTATGTACATGTACCAATTCCACACAAGGAATGTAAACATTATGCACTACAAACATGTACTAATAAAATTTAAAAACAAAGCAGTGGTGCTTCTATGCTCACTCCATAGCAAACTAGCTAAAAAAGAAATCAAGAAAGCAATCTGATACAACAGCTACCAAAATACTACTACTACCACTACCACTTCTACTACTACTATAAGAATAATAAACAACTACCTAGGAAAAAATCTAACTAGAAGGTGAAAGATCTCTACAATGAAAACTATACAATACTGATAAAAGAAATTCAAGAGGACACAAACAGGCAGAAAGAGATTCTGTGTTCCATGAGTTCCCTTTTAATAATGTTAAAATGTTCATACTACCCAAAGCAACCTATAAATTTAATTGTTCATTGATTGTAACCAATCTCCCTGAAAGTACCAATGACATTCTTCACGGAAATGGGGAAACATGTCCTAAAATTTCTATGGAACCACAAAAGACCTTAGTAACTGAAGCAATCTTAAGCAAAGAACAAAGCTAGAGGTATTGCACTATTTGACTTCAGAATGTACAAGGGAAAAAGTAGATATATATATTGCAAGGCAATAATAACCAAAACATAAAATCAGATACACAGACCAATGGAAGAGAATAAAGAATCCAGAAGTAAATACATGTATTCACAGTCAACTGAATTTTTTTTAAGTGCCAAGAATATACAATGGGGAAAAACTCCCTTGAATTAATGGTGCTGGGAAAACTGGATATCCACATGCAGAAAAAACTGGAACCCTGTTTAGATCTCTAACTTTCAGTTATAAAAAGCAACCCCATTACAGACTAAAATGTAAGACCAAAACCTATAAAAATACCAGAAGAAAATGCAACAGAAATCCTTCAAGACATTGATTAAGGTGAAGATATTTTGGACAGAACCTCAGAAGTGCAGATGACAGAAGCAAAAATAGACAAAGGGGACACCAGTAAATGAAAAATCTTCTACACAGCATAGTGGAGAGACAACCTACAGAATGGGAAAAAGCACTAATATGCAGCATATAGAAAGAACTCAAACATCTCAATATAAAAAAAAAAACTTGTTAGAAACATGCAAAAGATTTGACCAGATCTTGAAAGAAAATGTACAAAGCTGAGTGTGGTGGTGCATGCCTGTAATTCCAGCACTTCTAGAGGCTGAGGCAGGAGGATTGCAAATCTGAGCCCAGCCTGGGAAACTTAGCAACTTAGTGAGAAGCTGTCTAAAAAATGAAAAAGACAGGGCTGGGGATTTAGCTCAGTGGTTAGAGTGTTTGCCTAGCAAGCGCAAGGCCCTGAGTTCAATCCCCAGCACCAAAAAAAAAAAAGAAAAAAAAATGAAAAAGACATACAAATAGCCAATAGGTATACGAAAAGATGCTCAATGTAATTGACTATCAGGGAAATGCAAATGAAAACCACAATAAGACAGCAACTCACCCCGGTTAGGATGGCTATGATCAATACGGCAAGAAATAATAAATGTTGGCAAGGCAATAGAGAAAGCAGAACTCTCCCACGATGGTGGGAATGTGACTTAGTACAGTCATTATGGGAAACAGTATGGATGCTCCTCAAAAAACTACAAATAGAATTACCATATGATCTGGCAACCCATGTAATGGATATACGTCCAAAAGAAATGAAATTAGTGTCAAAGAGACGTGTATCTGCATCCCATGATCAGTACTATTTACAATAGCCAAGATATGAAATCAACCTAAGTGTCCATCAATGGATAAATGTACAAAGAAAATGTGGTATATTCACAGCAGGATGCTATTTAGCCATTAGAAAGATAAAAATCTTGTCATTTATAACAATGTAAATAGAGGACATTAATTTAAATTAAGCCAGACTCAGAAAGATAAATACTGTACCATATGATCTCACTCTTATGTGCAATATAAAAATGTTGACCTCACAGAAGTGGAGAGTAGAACCGTTGTTGCCACAAGATGGAGGGGTTGGCCAAGCAGATAAGAGGAAAAATTCTTATGTCCTGTTGCACAGTAGGCTGACTATCATTAACAATGACGTATTGTATATTTCAAAATAGCTAGAAGAGAGGCCTGTGAATATTCCCATCAAAAAGAAGTGACAAAGGTATAAGGTGATGGCTATGTTCATTACCCTGCTGTAATCACTATACAATGTATACATATATCAAAAGTCATACTGTACCCCCTAAATATTTACAGTTATATGTCAGTTTTTAAAAAAGAAATAATAGCCCCAAACTTCCCAAGTCTGAGGAAAGACATGAGTATATTTGAGAACCTCAATAAACTCCAGGCAAGGAAAATCCCAAATAAACTCGCACGAAGACACATTACAATAAAATTACGGAATGCCAAGGAAAAGAGAGTTGTGGGAACAGCAAGAGAGAGACAACTTGTCTTATATGAGGGATCCTCTGTAAGATTAACAGCTGATTTCTCCTCAGAAGCCATGGAGGGCTGGGGATTTAGCTCAGTGGTAGAGCACTTGCCCAGCAAGCAGAAGGCCCTGAGTTTAACCTCCAGCACCCACCCCCCAAAAAAAGAATAAGAAAAAAGAAACCATGCAGGCCGGAAGTCATGGGATGACATATTTAAAGTCCTGAAAGAAAAGAACCTGACAACCACAAACTGTATATGGTGCAAGACTGTCTTTTAATGATGAAGGAGAAATGAAGACATTTCCAGATAAGCAAAATCTGAGGAGTGAATTACCAGTGGACCCGCCTTACAAGAAGTGCTAATGAGACTCCTTCACACTGAAATGCAAGCACACCAGATGGACAGAAACTTGGAGCCAGAAGAAAAAGGAAACATTAGTGAAGATAACCACATAGGTAAACATAAAGAGAGAATTATTGTACTTTTGGCTTGATTTGTAACTTCTATTTTTTTCCTACACAAGTTAATAGGCAATACATGAAACAATGATTACAAACTCATGTGAACATTCATACAATGTATAAAGAGAGAGCAAGCGACTGTAATAATGTAACAGGGAAGGGACAGAGATACATAAAAACAGTTTTTATGTTAATGAAACTAAGTTGATATTATAGAAACTAAGATGCTATAAGCTTAAAATATTAATTGTAATCTTCAGGGTAAGCACTAAGAAAATAACTTTAAAATGTGCAAAAAAGGAAAGAAAGGGGAATTAAAAGGAGCTATTACAAAAATATCAATTAATGAAGGAATTGAAAAGAAACAGGACATATGGAAAATAAATAAGTGGTGGAAGCAAATATTTATCAGTGATCATATTCAATGTTGAATTAAACTCTGCAATTCAGAGGCAGATATTGGCAGATTGGATTTTTATCTCTGTGCTGTCTATATAAGATGTAATTTAGATCAATGGATACAAAAAATTGAAAGTAAAAGTATGGAGAAAGATATTTCATGCAAACAGTAACTTCAAAACAGCTTAGGCAGCTATATCATTGTCAGACAAAATAGACTTGATAGCAGCCCAACAGGACGTCACAAGACAAGGAAATTTCAAACCAATATGCTTTATTTATACCAATGCAAAAATCCTCAATATACGAGCAAATTGAGTCCACAGCATGGTAAAAAGATTATTCACTATGATCAAGGGAGACTTATTCCTAACTGCGATGGTAGTTCTCTAAAGAAAAATCAGTCAACATAATGCATCACATTACAGAATGATGGAAAACCACAGCACCTATCTCAACCGATGGCAGGAAAAGTACTTGACAAAACCCAACACCTTTTCATGACTAAAAAAACAAACAAACTAGGAATAGAAAAACTTCCTCGACAAGAGAAAGGCCATACGTGAGAAAAACCACAGCCAGCAACACACTCAGTGCTGAAAGACTGACAGTTCTCACACTAAGGTGAGGAGGAAAAGAACGCATACTTTCATCTCTTCCGGTTGACACAGCACTGGAAATACTCACCAGATCACTTAGGTAGGACAAAGAAAGGTATCTAGATTGGAAAGGAGGAAGTTAAATCATCTCTGCTCACAGATGATATGATTTTATGTGTAAACCCCTCCCCGCTCCAGTATGGTGGCTCATATCTGTAATCCTGGCACTCGGGAGGCTGAGACAGGAGGGTCGCTGTGAGCTCAAGGCCAACCTGCATTACATAGTAAGACCCTGTCTCAACTCTGTCCCCCAAAAAAACCCTAAAATCTACACACACCACACACACACACACGTACGTTAGCATTAATTAAAAAAAAAAAACTCAGCGGTTATAGGATACAAAATCAACACACTAAATCAGTAAAATTTTTACAGACTTGCAACAAACAATCCTAAAAGAAAATTAGAAAACAATTCCACTTACAATAGCATAAAGGGGAATAAAATATTTAGGAATAAATTTAACCACTGAGCTAAAAGTAATATGCCCTGAAGCTACAAAATATCACTGAAAAAAACTGAAAGGACCTCAACACATCTTGCATTCATGGACTGGAAGACTAAATATTGTTAAGAAGTCAATATTACCCAAAGTAATTTACAGCATGAATATAATTTCTAACAAACTCTTAAGAATTTTAAAGGAAAAAAAGAGATTTTAAATATTCAAATAGAACTGCAAGAGACTTTAAAAGCCAAAGGATCCATTGTAAGAAGAGCAAAGTTGGAGGATTCAAACTTTCTGATTGCAAAACTTACTACAAACCTAAAGTTATCAAAACAGTATGGTGCTGGTGTTGGGGATTTAGCTCAAGCGGTAAGGGTGCTTGCCTAGCAAGTGCAAGGCCCTGAGTTCTATCCCCAGCATCCCCCCCAAACCCCCAGGAAAACAGTATAGCCTTGTCATAAAGATAGATATACAACTGCTCGCTTCAGTAGCACATATACTAAAATTGAAATGAACAGAGAAGATTAGATGGCCCCTATGCAAGTCTGACCCACAAATTTGTGACATGTTCCATATTTTTCTGTGATATTGGGAGCCTGCTGGCATGGTGAAGTCTAAGTGTTGTTTTTAAATACAAATAAAATTTGCCTTTTTTTTTTTTAAAGATAGACATACAAGCCAGTGGAATAGAATACCGAGACTAGAAATAACCTTCACATGTATGGCTATCAAGACCACCAATGGTTGAAAGATAGTCTTTTCAACAAATGGAGCTAGGGAAACTAAATATCCACATGCAAAAGAATGAACTTGGACCAGACCTCACACCATGATACAAAAATTAACTCAAAATTGATCAAAGACAAAGGAATAAAAGTACAAAAATTTTAAAAGACAACAAGAGGGAAATCTTCACACAGTAAACTTGGCAATCGCACTTGATATATAACACCAAAAGTACTGGCAACAAGAGAAAAATAATCAGATAAACTGGACTCTACCAAAATTTAAAACTTCCAAGTATCAAAGGTCACTATTTAGAGAGTGAAAAGATAGCTCAAAATAAAAGCAAATATTCCCAAATTCTACATCAGATAAGAACTAATATTCAGAATATGTTAAAAAAAACTTCTAAAACTCAATATCAGAAAATCAAGTAAAAACTGGCAAAAGACTTGAACCAACATTTCTCCAAATAAACACCTAAAAAGATGCTCAACGTCAGTTGCCATTAAGGAAAAGCAAACAAAACCACAATGAGATAGCACTTCACACCTGCTGAGGTGGCTATGTGAAAGAACAAATGCTGGAGATGTGGAGAAATTTGTGCCTTTTTGTACACTGCTCAAGCGAATGGATAATGATGTAGCCTCTATGAAAAATGGTCAGGCAATTCGTGGAAAATTAAATTTAGAACCACCAGGTGGCCCAGCGAGCCCACTCCTGGGTACATATCGAAAAGATCTGAAAGCTGGAATAGGAACAGACAAGCTCACCAACGCTCAGAGCAGCATCGTTCACGACCCTCACAGGCGGAGGCGCCCAGCAGCTCTTCAGCAGATGGTGGATGAGCAAGATGTGTTCTAGGTGTGCAAGGGAATGTTCCTTGGTTGTTAAAATCAGTGAAATAGTGACACACGCTCCAGCACAGATAGACCTTGAAGACACTGTGCGGACTGAAATAAGCTAAGCACAAAAGGGACAAATACTGTATAATTCCACGTCCAGGAAGTGGAATGGGCAAATTCTTAAAGTTAGCAAGCAGAACGGAGGTCACGGGGGCCAGCGAGGGTGGGCGGTTACTGACGAACAGACACAGAACTTCTGTGGAGGTGATGCGGGTGTGTTGGGTATAGATAGTAGGGATTGTGCCTGCGCTTAATGTCCTTGAATCATACACTTAATGGTGATTAAACGGTACTGTTTGTTATGTATATTTTACCACAGAAAAGCAAACTGGAAAGGAAGGAGAAAGTAGAGCCATGCCTTCAAATTCCTAACAAAATCACTTTCAGTCTAGAACACTAGCTGTTACCAATCAAACGTGGGCGGGACAAACACATCCGCAGATGCGCCAGATCTTGGTGATGGTGCGGACGTGCTCCATCAAATCCCGGAGTAAGCAGAACCATGACGAGGAGCGGGGGAGAAAACCCCTGTCCCAGTCAGCAGAGCGCTGAAGGAGTTCAGGGACAGCCGCCTGTAGGTCTGGGGACGCCCCATCCCAGCTGAGAGAAGGGAGGAGAGAGAGGAGGTCGCCACTGAACCGGACATGAGGGCTGAGTAGGCCTGTCTGGCCAGCTGGCAAGCCGGATCCGTCAGACAGCTGGAAATAAATCACGGTACACACATAGAAAAAGGCATTATCAACTCCAGTGAAAGCAAAGAGGCCGGTAAGAAAAGAAAGGTAAGGAAAGATATGTGTGTGGCTCAATGGTGGACAGTATTTGCATTGTCACACGGATGTGAACAAACACTGGTGAGTGACGGCCCTCTCTGAGGCCCCGTGTGCTCACCTGTACAACCAGGATGCTACGGCCCACGTCGGAGGGTCCTCGTGAGCACGTCGCGCCTGGCAAGTGCTTAGCACGCCGCTGGGCACAGTAGGAAAGGCCTGGCCACCTCAGCTACTGCCTTTATTAATATCGCCACTCGCTACAATATGGAGTGCTGCTGGCCAAGGGCTAGACTCAGATCAAGAAGTTTTTTAAAAAGGCTAATTCCTGCTAAAAGGGCTAAAGCTGACTCCCCTTGTGAGGAGGGGGGTTTGTGGGGAGAGAGGGAACAGAGGTAGGAAGGCGCTTTGGCTCCTCATTCTCCCTCTTCACAGTTTAGCCGTGAAAACCTGTAGCTGGACTTGAACAGAAAGGACAGTAAAGGCTTCACAGACAGGAGTTCCTCCTCTCGTTTTTATTTTTACTTTTATTTATTTATTTTTTCTAAGTAGGTTCATTTTTATTTTTTTATTTTTATTTTTTAATTTTTATTTTTCACCAAGAACATGCATTGGTATATTGTATACATAATGATCCCATTTATCATGGTTATTTTGTACCTGTACATGATGTATCTTGGTCCCCTGCCCCTTCCCCACCCCTCCCTTCCATTCCTCCCTTTCCTGATTTACAGCAAGTTTACTTACATTTTTCCATTTTTTCCCTTTTCCCTTTCTTTCCCTTTTCCCTTCCTTCTTTCCCCCTTCTAGTTCTCCTCTCTTTTGAATATTATCTTTCTTTTACCTAATATCTATTATGCCTCTTTGTCTTTATGTACACTTATGGTTTCTTATATCAGAGAAACAATTTGATGTGGACTCATGTATGACTGATTTATTTCACTTAAGGTTTTTTTTTGTAATGGGGATTGAACTCAAGGCCTTGTGCTTGGTAGGCAAGCACTTTAACTACTGAGCTAAATCCCCAGTCCCATTATTTCACTTAAGAGTATGTTCTCAAGGTGCATCCATTTACCTACAAATGACTCTAGTTTATCCTTTTTTATGGCAGAGTAGTACTCCATTGTGTAGAAAAACCACATCTTCTTTAACCATTCCTTAGTTGTTGGGCATTTGGGTTGTTTCCAAGACTTAGTTATGACAAATTGTGTTGCTATGAACATAGTTGTGCATATATCTCTATGCTATGAGGTTTTCAAGTCTTCTGGGACAATACCAAGCAGGGGAATAGCTGGATCAAATGGAACCTCTAGATTTAGTTTTTTGACGAATCTCCACACTGATTTCCACAGTGGTTGGACCAGTCTACATTCCCACCAACAGTGGAGGAGGGTTCTTTTTTCCACGCAGCCCCGCCAGCACTTGTTGTTGGTTGATTTCTTGGTAATAGCTGTTCTTTCTGGAGTGAGATGGAATCTTAGTGTTGTTTTGATTTGCATCTCTCAAATGACCAGTGATGTTGAACATTTCTTCATATGTTTATTTGCCATTTTTATTTCTTCATGTGAGAAGTGTTTTTTTCATTTCAGATGCCCATTTTTGGATTGGGTCTTTAAATTTGGGGGTTTGATTTTTTTTGAGTTCTTTATATATTCTAGATGTTGGACCCTTGTCTGAGGGGCAGCTGGCAAAGATTTTTTCCCAGTCTGTGGATTTTTGTCCTGCTCTATTAGTGATTTCTTTTGCTGTCAAAAGCCTTTTAGTAGGAAGAGGTCCCAAACACTGATTCTTTGTATTATTTCCCATGCAGTCTGGATTCTGTTCATAAATTTTTTTCCTATCCTGATGTCTTCGAGAGTTCTTCCTATTCTATTCTCCAGTAGATTTAATGTTTCTGTTTTAATGTTTAGATCTTTGACCCACTTTGATTTTAGCTTAGTACATGGTGAGAGACATGTATCTAGTTTTAGTTTTCAGCATGTGGCCAGCCAATTTTTCCAACACCATTTGTTAAAGAAGCTATCTTCCTTCCAGGGAGGTTGTTTGGCTCCTTTGTCGAAGATGAGGTATTTGAGTGTGTTTGGAGTTGTTTCTGCATCTTCTAGCCTGTTCCATTGGTCCTCAGGTCTGTCTTTGTGCCAGTACCATGCTGTTTTTATCACAGTACCTTTATAGTATAATTTCAGGTTGGGGATTGTGATGCTCCCTGCCTGCCCTTGTTGCCCAGGATTGTTTTCGCTATTTGTGGTCTCTTCTGGTTCCAGATGAATTTCATGATTGTTTTTTCTAATTCTGTGAAGTATGTTAATGGTATTTTGATTGGAATTGCATTAAATCTGTATAGTAATTTAGGAAGTATGGCCATTCTTCACTATGTTGGTTTTTCCTACCTAAGAATATGGTATATCTTTCCATTTTCGGATATCCCTTTCAATTTCCTTTTTTAAAGTACTGTAGTTTTCAATGTAAAGATCTTTTACTTGCTTTGTTAGATAAATTCCTAAGTATTTCATTTTTTTGGATGCAATTGTGAAAGGTTCAGAGATGATCTAATACCACTACTATTCAAACTCTTTAATGAAATTGAAAGGGAAGCAGTACTTCCAAAATCATTCCTAGAAGCAAGCAGTACCCTGATACTAAAACCAGAAAAGGATCCAACCAAAAAAGAGAACTCTAGGCCAATTTCCCTAATGAACATAGATGCAAAAATTCTCAACAAGATACTGGCAAACAGAATGCAATGGATTATCGAGAAGATTATACACCACGACCAAGTAGGATTCATCCCAGGGACACAGGGATCGTTCAACATACGCAAATCAATACATGTAATACACCATATCAACAGAGTCAAAGACAAAAATCACATGGTCATCTCAACAGATGCAGAAAAGGCATTTGACAAAATCCAACACCCATTCATGATAAAAACTCTGCAGACATTAGGAATTGACGGTCTATATCTCAACTTGATAAAAGCCATCTATGACAATCCAATGGCCAACATCACACTAAATGGTCAGAAACTGGATACTTTCATACTAAAATCTGGAACAAGACAAGGATGTCCCCTATCACTACTACTATTCAATATAGTTCTAGAAATATTAGCCAGCGCAATTAGGCAAGAGAAAGAAATAAAAGGAATAAAGATAGGAAAGGAAGAAGTTAAACTATCACTATTTGCAGATGCCATGATACTCTACATTGAAGACCCCAAAAATTCCACCAAAAGACTTCTAGATTTAATAACTAAATTCAGTTGTGTAGCTGGATACAAAGTCAACACCCAAAAGTCAATAGCATTCCTATATACAAATGACAAACTCACTGAGAAAGAAAGAAGAGAGGATATACCTCCTCTCATTTTTAAACCAAACACTGACTGCAGACTTGGCAGGGGCTCCCAGATGCCTGTCAGCAGCGAGGGGCCCGCAGGGGAGGAGTCGGGGAGGAGCGAGGCCCTTATGGCCTAGGAGGCTGCAGCTGAGACCTGGGTGCGGGAGGACCCAGAACGATCTTCAATGTGGCTTTTGTTGATTGTGGAGGAGGAGGGGAAAGAGGAGGCAGAGTGAGAGGTGAGGGAGAAGGGAAGACAGCTTTTATTGTTTTGTTTTGTTTTTGGTGCTTGGGGTCAAACTCAGGACCTTGTGCTTGCCAGGCAAGCACTCTAACCACTGAGCTAAATCCCCAGCCCCAAGACAGCTTTTATTTCTTTTAGTTGTATATGACTTCTCACCAGGCTTTCTGAGATACTGCAAATAGTCTGGACCTCTGGCAGCCCCGCTCCTGCTTGACACTAACTTTTCTCAGGTTGTGAGCTGTGGGCCTTGGGTCCAGAGTCAGAAGAACTTGTTTAAATCCTGAGAGAACCAGTCGAGTCACTTCACAGTTTTCTGTTTATAAAATGGGGACAACCGTTTCTACCTGCTGTGATTTCTGCCTAGTGTTAACTCATTCTGAAAACCGTTTCACCATCATGTGTCAGACTGTGCAGGAGAAAAACGCCTGTGGCAGGCGCACACACACACACAAATGAGTCACCTCGGGGAAGGGCCTGGATGGCATAAGACCTCGATTCTCCTGCCTGTGAAAGGGTCACCAGCTTCCCTGTATAGGTGTCTCCCATGTGTGCGATGGATGTGTAGCTGGCTTAAGGCACGATGTTACTGTGAGTGGTTATTCTCACATACCTAGCATAAAATGTAATGGGTTAATAATGATCATTTGGGGCTGTGGATAGAGTGCTTGCCTCACAAGCACAAGGCCCTGAGTTCAATTCCCAGCACCAAAAAAAAAAAAAAAAATCATTTTACAATAATATAAAACAACCATAATATTAGTGACAGTATTCTTACAGTTAGACAGGAGCAAGATGCTTGCAGGAGAACAGCTGCAGATAATAACAACACACTTTACTTTTCTAAAAGCTAGAGGAGGAATTTTGAAAGTTGTTACCATGAAAAAATAAGTGTTTGAGGAGACAGCTATGTCTATAATTTGATTTAAATGTGCAATTTATACATGTGTCAAAACATCACATTGGAAACCCGTTAACAAGTGTAATCTTTATGTTTGTAGGTATCAATTAAAAATTAATTTGAAAAATATCCTCCTTCCTTGCGTTTCATTCATCTCCGAAGCTGGTGCCTTTCCAAATACCCGCTCGCAGAAGGTGCGCCCAGCTGGATGACTTGTGCACAGCTGTCGTGTGTGCAGACAGAGTGGAACTCAGGGGAGTGAGCGGCCTGCACCCTCTCGGCCGACACCAACCCCTCCCTCCCACCTGAGTCTCCTCCGTCCCTGCAGGACTCCAGAGGTCCCGCTGGGGACAGGAAATCAGCAATCCTGGCTCTTTCTTTCTAAACTTAGAAGAAAGTGACTAGGCCGAAATACACATAGGAAACAATTTCTCCCAGATTAAAGGAACAACCCAACCAAAGGTTTACCAGTGAGAAAAATAAAAATATAAAAAGTTATAGAGAAGAAACCATTGGCTAGGCTGGGATTTAGCTCAGTGGTTAGAGTGCTTGCCTTGCAAGCACAAGGCCCTGAGTTCGATTCCCAGCACCAAAAAAAAAGAAAGAAAGAAAGAAACCATTGGCTGATTTCTTTACAACCTTGGAGTACAAAAGGCCTTTAATTATGACCCCCAAATCCAAAATCCATAAAAGAAAAGATAGATAAAACGGATCGCAAAAAGTAAACAAGCCATCAAACCAACAAAAACCTTCTTCATGGAAACAATTTAAGGCAAGTCCAAAGACATATGTAAAGTAAGGACAAAACAGTTGTGACTCTTCTTATGAGGTGTAAATGGAGAAAGACCAGCTACTTAATAGGAAAATGGGCAAAAGTGATGAAGAGATGGTTTATGGACAGCAGTGTCACATAAAGATGCTCAGCCTCGTTCAGAAAGGGCAGACGCGCTGCAGTCACGCAGGTGCCGTCTCCCCCAGCGAAGTTTCTCAAATCCGAAGGTCTCCTAACATCTTCTGTTGGCAAAGCCAAGGAAAGCGCCACCCTCACTCATTACGGAAGGAGAGGAAATAGGGCTGACCCTCTTGAGCACCACTGGGCAACATTTGTCAAAATTTCTAATGACCTGGGGATTAAACCCAGAGATGATCCTGCAGGGCAAACCGGTGAACTCATCGCAGCAGTGTTTGTAATTCCCAAAGACGGGAAGTAACCCAAGTATCCCTCAGTAGGGGATTGACTGAGTAAACTATAGTACGCTTACCTACTAAACCATTATGCAACTATTTTAAAAAATAATGAGGATGCTGGGGATGTAGCTCTGTAGCAGAGCACTTGCCTAGCACATGTCAGGCCTGGACTCAATCCCCAGCACCCCACACGCACACACGCAAATTACTGAAGAGACATTCTTTGTATACACATGTTCACAGAAGCATTATCCGGGAGCCAAAGAGAGGAAATAAGCCAAATGTTCATCAGTCAACCAATGGATAAACAAAATGTGATATATCCATAAATGAGTATTATTTGGCCATGAAAATGAATATAGTTCTGATACACGTGACCACGTGGTCAATCCTTGAAAACATTGCACGAAGAGGGGACAGCAAGTCACAACATGCCACATATTATCTGATTCCACTGCTATAAAATGTCCCAAACAGGCAAAACAAGAGACATGGAAAGAAGATGAGTGGTAACCTCAGGCTAGGGTGGGCAGTAGTAAAGAACGATGACATTTCTTTTTGGAGTATGGAAATGTTCTGAAATTAGACTACTGACGGCTGCACAACTCAGTAAATAAACAAAAATGCGGAATTGTGCACCTTCAATGGATAAACTTTAGGGCATGTAAATTATGTCTCATAAAGCCCTGTGTCCTGGGAAGGCAGGCACTAAGCAGAGTGGGGAGAGGAGGAAAGGAGGATTTCCTGTTGTGTGTCTTTCTATCCTTTCTGGGTGTCAAACTACATAACTGCTACCTATCCAAAAGTGAATTTCAAAATCAAAGGATCAAGCAAAATTAAAAAGAGACCTCTTTGAATTTAGGCAGGGAGATGAGAGGGAGGGAACTAACTCCCGCCTTGGACTCACTGCGAGTTGATGGCTTAGTGGGCAGCAGGTTTGATGGCACAAGGGCAGCCCCAGAAAGGCTCCATGGCCCACTCATGGCCTGCAAGCCACCAAAGCCACTGGACTGGACATGTAGGAGTCCCCACTGACCACATGGAGGATACTCAGCTGGCCACAGGGTGTTCTCTTCCCCCACCCCCACCTGGGCCTGTGTAAAATCCCAGAGCCATTCTGTCCCAGAGAGGGGCGGGAAATCCCCCAAAGTGACACCAGCCAGGGGGAAGAAAAGCTTGAGAAAAAACGCTCCATTGGTGAACAGGGAGGAAAGGAAGAATTCCCCTTGCTCACAAGCCTGGGGCAGGGCTCACAGCCTGCTGGCTGAGGCAGCCTCGGACACAGAGGGGGCCTCTCCCTGCACCCTGGAACCAGAGCTGTCGCAAGGGACGATTCTTAGAACCCTCTGCCTGGGCTCTAAGCACGCTTGGCTAGTTACCAGGTGCTGTATACCAAGAAAATCCTCTGTGGCCAAAGCAGTTAGAAAAGTGGTTGGTTCAAGAAAGTCACAGCCAGACAGTGGCTAACATCACTCAGAAAAGCCCCGAACCACACCAGTGCCATGGTTTGGTGGGTCTCCCGCGGGGTCCCCTGCAGCCGCTCATCAGCAATAAGCAAAGAGCAAAGAATATTTCTGACCCAAATCTGAAACAAATTGGGTTCAACACTCACCTTTGCAGATTTTAGTAAACGCATTTTTATTTTCCCAATCCATTCGTAAAGTGGACATGTAAAAAGATGAGCTACTACTCTGTTCTGATTACCTTGAAAGAGGAAGACTTGAATTTCTCAGTAATGGTTTGATAAGATTGTGTACATGAACATTCTCACTATTGTTCTCAAAGTAAAAAACACTCCAACAGTTTAAGAACAGAATGAGATCTGAAACTACAGCTGTTTCCCTGTAATTTATTTCTTTTATGCAAAACATTTTTCTTTTTGAGCAAAACAGCATCGTGTTATACTAAATAAATTAATGTGGTTTGTTTGCATTCTATTGGTGTTATATTTTGGTTTTAATTTGTAAAGTCTTTGGCTTTTATTGTTGTTGAGAACTACAAGCAAAAAGACTATCTCCCTAGTTCATGTTGGTAAAAATATAAGAAATCTTAAAATAAAAATATTTTCAGTTAAATAAAAGTCAAAGCATTTTTTAAACTGCAGGCCATCTCGGGGCCTTTGCTTGTGACTCTTCAAAAGAGGGTCCGACAGATTCAAAGCGCTTTTGTGTTTTTGAGGGACATCTAGGGGTGGCAGCTGCTCTCCCTGTCACACTGAGGGGAAGTTCTCTCCCAAGCTCTCAGAGCCAGTCTGTGAAGAGTGGGAGCTAAACTCCTTCCTTCCCGCCCAGCCAATTCCACAGCTCCAGGTGGCCTCTGTGGGTGCTAGGTCACAACTCTGGCTGGCTCCCAAATTTTGGTCCTGGTACCAGGGTGATTTCATCCCGTGTCAGGGAGCCTTCTGGCACTGCCGTGTGTAGCTCTCTAAAAAGCCTCAGATCCCTGAGCTCTTGCTTGGGATGCATCTGGGGAAGTTGTTGCAGGATGCAGATGAGAATCAGAGAAAGGACAGGCTGCCAGCCCCGGCTGCGGGGGACCGGGCCTGTGAACCCAGGCTGTGTCTCTCCCCACATGGGCCTTGGGTCCACAGGAGCCTTCTCATCTGCTCTAGGCAGCAGGGTCTTCCAGGTAACATTTGCCTTTGAGCAAACCTTTAAAACCTGCACTGATGAGACGCTACAGGACAAATGGTCCTGTTTCCGCAACAAATAATCGGCAAGGAAAAAACAGTGATAATGAGACAGGGTGGGAACTAGACCAGGTTAAAACATGAATCAAATGTCTAATGTGGGGTGTGTGGGAATCCTGATTTGAACAAATCAACTGAAAAAGGCACTAACAGGACAATCAGGTGCGTCTTGACACTGACTGGCTGCTGGGTAACATTTAATAGTGGTAATGGTATGGTGGCCAGTTTGGAGGATTGTTTAGAATTTTTAAGAGATGAATCTTGAAGTGTCTGTGAACCATACCACTTAGTATTTGGAACTAACTTTAAAATGATCCAGTGAAAGGGGGAAATGTGAGCATATTATCCCAAAGTGAACGATCCTGCCTATGACACCCTCCAGTCTTGGTTCCTCTCTTGGAAGGCAAGACCCACACCCCAAAGCACCCAAGCCGCAGGTCCCGCACGTGCATGGCCGCAGGCCAGGCCCTTTCCCACCTCCCTGCCGTCCCGGCTACTCACAATGCACCTTCGGCTTGCGTGGCTCCAGCCCCTCACCTGCTCTGGTTCGGGCCACTCATTACTCAGGTCGTTTATTATTAGCCTGAGATTTGATTAGTGCCTGGGCTGCGCTTCCTGGGTTTTCCCCTCAACCTGGAGGATGTAAATCAGCCTCCTCCCTCCCATCTCAGCGCCTGCGCGCTGGGCCCCAGGAGCCAGGTTGGACAATTTGAGTGCAGCTCCCCAGGTCCCACCAGCGTTGTTCACTGTCCCGCGTGCAACAGCCCCCCACTCCCACCCCAGCCCCGGGCAGTGGGATGAGACATCTCTGGTGTGGCCCAGGTACTTTCAAATGTCCCCTGGCCTACCTCGGGGCCCATCTCCCGCCTCACCGCACACCCCAAACCAGCCCAGTTCTTGGGGAACCTAGCCTGAGATTCGCATGGCTCAGGCTCTTCCCAGGTCCTGGACAAACTTCTATTGCATTGCCTAGTCCTCTCCTCCTGTCTCTTCTTCAAGGGGCAGCGGAAACACCACCCCCTCCCAGAAGCCGTCCCCAATGCCCCAGCCGATTACGTGCTCATTTTCCTCCCTTCCTTAGCCCTCTCTTCACACCTGTTAGAGGCTGAGCACTAGAGCCAGGCAGCCTGAGTTCGAGTCTTGGCTGCCACATGGCAGCTGTAGGCTTTGGTGACAATTTATGTAGGTACTATAGTGTTCTGTCCTCCATGTTCTATTCTGTGAAATGGGTATAAAACATTACCGGTCTCACGAGCCACTGTGAAAGTGAGAGGAGTGAACATGGTCACCTTCTCAGAGCAAGTTCCTGACACACTCAGGTCTCCACAAATGACATTGAGGATTAACACCATGGCCGTTATTACCCTGTTTTGTAATTTGATTCTTGGGCCTTCCTGAGCTGTCTGGAACCTGCCAGGAAACAGAAGCCCAGCAGGCACTTCTGGGTCCATTACAGCACTATTCACAAGAGTCCAGATGTGGAACCGACCAGTCTCTCCATCAGCAGATGAAAAGATAAGGAAAAAGTGGCACACATCCCCTGTGGGATAGCGTTCAGCCTCTATAAAGAAGGAGATCCTGTCATTTGCATCAACAAGGATTGAACTAGAGGACATTATGTTAAGTGAAACAAGTCAGGGACAGAAAGACAGAAAAACCCACATGTTCTGACTCATATGTAGAATCTAAAGAAGTTGATCTCAGAAGTTGAAAGTAGAAGGGTGGCTGCCAGAGGCTGAGGAAGGAGAAAGGTTGATAACAGGTACCAAGTTAACTGGACAGAATGAATAAGTTCTGATGTTTTATTGCATAGTAGGGTGACTATAGTTAACAATAATGCGTAGCTCAAACTAGGTAGAAGAGGGCTGGGAGCCGAGCTGGGTGCTAGAGTGCTTGCCTGACGTATGTGAGGTCCCAGGTTTGATGGTTAGCACCAGGCAGGGGAAGGGGCTATCTTTGGTTCATCGGTTGGCAAAGTTTTAAAGTCTGACCCTATCAAGTGCTGGTGGTGATCTATAGAAATGTGAATTTCCTTCCCACTGGAGGACGTGATTGGGTAGCACCACTTTCGAGGGTGGTCTTCTAGGTCGATTAAAATGTAGGACATACACCTTCCCTCATGCCCCTTAAATTCTCCATCTCTGAAGCCTTTTTACTGATAGCGGGAGACTGGGGACAGTCTAAATGTCCGGCCACAGAGGATGACTGATAACAGGGCCAGAGGCCATAAAGAGCAGGAAGTGCAGCAGCTAAAGAGAATGATGTGGATCTGTAAGCTCATCAGAGCAGATTGTAGAGTAAAAATGGTAGTTTATAGCAGGATGCCTTTTAGTGAAACAACACCAAAAGCAAATTGCATGCACGCACACTCTCATGTGTTCCTGCTGTGTTGCCCAGGATCACATGCCTGGGACTGCGGTGGCCGAGAAGTCTGAGGGGTGCGCACCCTCCCAGAGCTCCAGAGCTAGGGATGGTGATCCAAGAGGACCTGAGCCCTATACAGGAGTTCTTACCCCTTGTGTCAGTAAACAACAGAACCACAGCTGGGTTTTGAAGGAGGTGACCAATCGACTCCATTGCCAGGAACAGGCCACCTGACGAAATGTGGTAAGCCCAGCATTACTTCTGAATCCAGTGCTATGTCCCCCGCCTTCTGGACTGGGGCTTTGTGTCCTCACAAGGCGCCATCCCCCAGGGTTTGCTCCATTAGAGGCTCCTCTCTATCTGTTAAGCAGACTGTGCCTTCCACTAATGGAACTGGCCTCTGCTAGCCTGGTGCTGTGTCTGGGGCCACGACCATGGTCTGGTCACTACGGAGCACTTCAGGGTGTCACAGCCAGCGCGTGCTCTGCACAAAATAAGAACCAGACACAGTTGAGCCTGAGGCTGGAGCACCGGGAGCTGAAGGGGATGGGTCCCTCGGATCTCACTTCTAATCACTTTTTTTGACGCTTTGATTGGCAGAGCTCCCTCAAACAGCCCTGGAGCTTTCTGAACCTCATTCTGCACTTTCCAAACGTCATTCTGAAACCAGCCCTTGCTGTGCCTTCCCCAGGGGCTGGCAGGCTTCTGATGATAAACTCTACTCTGAAGGTGAGGCAAGTTTTAGAACCTCAAGGTTTGGGAGCTTGTTCACTTAAGTGTGTAAAATTAAACACTTAAAATGCACACATGGCAAAGGAAAAATTCAAATGAGGTAAAAGGAAATAGAGTGAGAAGTAAATTTCTCTCTCATCCAGATACTTTAGACCCAACATTTCCAGCCTGCTGGCCGAGCCCAGGCACTTAGGTGCATGTATGTGTCACTGGATGATCAGTTTCCCCTCTTTTCCCCCATCCTCTCCCGCCACACCTTTTTCACACCATTGCTGGCTTATACAAATTAAACACACTGACTGTTTTGCATGAGATTTTTTTCTTTTAATATATCTTGGTATCCAGGCCAGATCATTTTTAACAAGCTCTTAAACTGCTCATTTTGGCTGGATATGGTGGTACACACCTAAACTAGTGACTTAGTGAGACCCTGATTCAAAATAAAAAATAAAAAAGGGCTGGAGATATGGCTCAGTGCAGAGGTCCTGAGTTCAATCCTTAGTACCACGAAATAATAATTTTAAAAGTAATAAACAAAATAAAATGCTCACTAGAAGTAATGATAATAGGAAGAATTTTTATAGTACTCTTTATGTTCCAGGCATTTATCTAAATGTTTTTATACCTGTTTAATATATATTTTACTTTCTTCCTGTCTCTTTGAAGGCATGAGTTGCTTAAATGGAATTGTTTAAGGGAAGAGACTGTTCTCACGTCGGCCAATGTTTCTCAGTGACGTTGTCTCACATCACAGTGGGGGGTTACGGTTTTGTCACCCTGGAGACCTGTGACCATGCCAGGCCCCTTTGATTGAGGCCATGCTATACAGCTTCTTTGAGTCAGTTCTGAAGGTAGAGAAAAGCAAGAGTATCCAAAATAGGATATTTCTTAGACATGCAGTGAAAGGCCTCATTTTCATTACTGCAATTTACATAGACCACTCAGACGCGCTGATTTCCTATGCTGGTAACCTAGCTAGCTGTTCCTTCCACTGGTACTAATTTCTCAGAAATGCCAGATGCCATTATTTTAGCAAAACTCAGTTCAAAGAAGGAAACAGCAGTTTCTTTATAATAAGAGTCCCCGACTTTCTGTGGAAAGACCTAGCTGCTCTTTTTATTTTGAAAAATTTCCCTCAACATTTTTTTCTGTACTGGGGATTGAACCCAGGGCCTTTGCCCAGCCCTTTTAAAAAAAGTATTTTATTTTGAGATAGGGTCTTACTAAGTCACTAACTTACTCAAATTGGACTCAGACTTAGGATCCCTCTGCCTGACCGTCCCAGAGCGCTGGGATTACACATGTGCACTACCATCCTGACTCCTGATCACTTTTTATTATGAAATAATTTAAAAATGAGAGTAAGCTTAAAAGGGAAACATAATAAATGCCTATGACACCTCCCTCTGGTTCAACGCTTCACATTTGGGTGCTCGCTTCGGCAGCACGTATACTAAAAACACAACTCTTCATATTTGACACATCTGTCTCTGTCTCTACCAAGCTGCCTGCCTGTGGAGGCACCTGAAAACAATGTGCAGACTTACGACACACCATGACACATGCTTCAGCAGGTATCTGTCTACTAAGGAAATGGACATTCTAGGCTGGAAGTGTGGTTCAACTCTACAGTGCAAGCCTGTGTGTACAAGGCCCTGGGTTCCATCCTCACATTGGAAAAAAAAAAAAGAAAGAAAGAAAGAGAGAGAGAGAGAGAGAGAGAGAGAGAGAGAGAGAAAAGAAAGTGGTCATTTTCTTACATATCATTATTATCACACCCATAGCATCCAACAATTAATTGCTCAATAACATCATCTAATATCTAGTCTATATACAAATATTTCCAATTACTCCCAGGAGTTTTTCTTGCCAGCTTCTGTTGAATCAGAATCCAACTAAGGGTCATAGTTTGCATTTTTCTGTTATTTCTTCTTTGTCATTTTTTTTTTTTAAATCTAAAGTGGTTCCCTGCCTTTTGCTCTTTTATCTTTTCTTTTACCTTCTTTTACTTTTTGGGTTTCTTTGATGCTGACCGAGGATGAGGCTGGACTATCCTACATCTAGTCTCTCTGACGGTTTTCTCTGGTGCTGTTGACCTTCTTCCTTTGTGGTCTGGGAGCTTCTGGAGGCACCCAAAGGCAGCTTGTCACCCTAGGTGTCCCCATGGGAAGTACAATATCCTTTTGCAATTAGTGTCACGTGTGGGTGATACTTTGGTGCACTGTGAACATCCTGGTCCCCAACAGAAAGGAGAAGTTTAGTATTCTTGATGGTCCTTGAGAGAGATAAATGTCACACTTGCAAGCCTGCCAATTTCTGTTTGTAAAGCAAAGCTTTCTTTTTTGCAATGGTTTGAATAAGTGCTCCTCAAAGGCCTATGTGTTAAGGACTTGGTCCCCAGCTTGTGGCACTGTTGGGAGGTGGTGGAATTGTTAAGAGGTGGGGCCTAGCAGAAGGAAGTTCCATACTGGAGATGTGCCCTCCATGGGAAGCAGATATGGACGCCTTCCTCTCTCCTTGGCTTCCCAGCTGCCATGAGGTGAGGAGTTTTCTTAGCCACATGCTCCTAACATGATGTACTGTGCTACCACAGGCCAAAAGCAACAGGTCAAGTGATCGTGGACTGAAACTTCTGAAACCATTAGCAAAAATAACCCTTTCCTCTTTTTTGGGAAGGGACTGTTTGCTGGGGATGGAACCCAGGGCCACACACTTTTGCTGGGCAAGTGCTGTACCGCTGTGCTACACTCCCAAGCCTCCAAATCTTCAAAGCCTCCTCCTTTTAAGCTGATTATCTCAAGAATTTTGTTACAGTAATGGAAAGATGACTAACACATTTTTATATCCCCTTTCTGGAAAAAAAAGTGCAGAAAATGACTATGCATGATATCACAAATACCCATATTTTCACTTCTCAGAATTATCTGGTGAAATCTTGACATAGTCACCTTCACATCTTTATTTTGAGAAAGATAAGATTGAAGTTAAATCTCTGAAGTACCCACTGCTCCTTAACTCTGTGACTCCTTCCTCACCAAATGATCTCACCATTATAAATGTGAGAGGGAAACCGGCTTCCCACCCTGTTTCCATACTTTTACAAGCACATGTTCTCTATGAACAATACTGTAAATAGTGTTATTTTGCATGAATTATTTAAAAAATTTTGCAGCACTTGGGATGGAACTCAGGACTTCACACAGGGTAGAAACCGCTCTACTACTGTGCTATAGCTCCAGCCCCTAACTTGTTCCTTTCACTGCTTTATGGGGTTCTACCCTTGCTTTCGCTCCCTCCTCCATGGAGGAACATTGAGGCTGTTTTTGAGCCCTCGCTGTCATGAGCAGCCCCGTCGTGGGCAGACCTTTGCCTGCCTCTTTATGCAGGACAGTGCGCTGGGCAGGAGGTTCCCAAATGGGGTCTGAGTTTGGGTTCGGCACCTTCCCAGTCTTGATGGATAGGGCCCCAATGACCACACTTACACACTCCTGCTGGCAACATGTGGTTGTTCCATTCCCCCAAATGCCCGTTTACATGGGGTCACGTCAGTGTGTTGGCACTTGCCCAGCTAATAGGTGAGAAGGGACGTCTTGTTGCTTTGATTTTCATTTCCTGATGACTATCAAGGCTGAGCAAAGGGCCCACTTCCCGGTGCCCCAAAGTCGTGCAGTCACTTGGTCTGTGTGACTAGAACTGAGGGTACGTTGCTCTGGGATCTGAGTGGGAACCTGTTTCATCTCTCCTGTAGAGATGCCCCTAAAACCAGAAGAGGTGCTACATTAGCTACCAATCAATTATTCTCAATTCGCAATGTCCTTAGAGTTGTATGATTAGTAATATTTGCTTACCACGTACCACTTGACATATCTTATTAATCCTCTCAGGATTTTATCTCTTCTTTGCATTTTGCTAAAGACGAGACTGAGGGTCAGACAGACACAGTCACTGGCTAAAGTCATAGAGTTCTAAGTGATCTGCCACTCTCTCCACACAGCATTGCTTCTCCACACACCACCCAGAGCCTCCCCAAGAGAATAAAGATGGTGTCTTGAGGAAAAGAGAACGCAGGTTGTGGTGTCCTGGTACCCCTGCCTCCCAGTCCCCGTGTCTCTGAGCAGAGAAATCATTTGTTAACCAAAAAGTGCAGCCTTGCAAATAGTTCTCAGCCCACTGGCCCGGTTTCTGAATTAGGAGGCAAACAGAGAAGGCAGTTGGACGTGCTCATGTCACTGCTGCGGAGGAGAGAGAGGTGGGCTGGGCGCCTTTTAGTTTCTGGTGGTTTGGGGCTTGGTTTGACACAGGCTGGGAAGTGGAGCTATAGGACCAAATATCCTAGAAACTTTAGATCCTGTCTCTTTGTCTCTCTCTGTCTCTCTGTCTCTCTGTTTGTCTCTGAGGTCCTCTTTGTACGTGTGATGTTAGGCGAAGATGTTACTGCATATCATCAGATCTTCGGATCCTAAAAGAGAAGTGTCCTGCGGGTGGAGGGTCCTTCAGGAGCCCGGCCCGGCCCGCCCACCTGACATGTGGGAAGGCCGAAGCTGTGGGCTGCTCCCAAGCACCAAAGATTCTGATTTGTCCTCAGAACCTGGCAAGTTCTCAGCACGTAACATATCTTTCACGAGTATTTGCTGAAGGAATAAATGGATGGAGAGAAGTTTGGAAATTAGAAACAAGCAAACAAAACTCTAGAGTTCTGATTGCTTTGGGTTCTGCTGGCCGAAGCGACCGATTCGAGGAAGGAGAATCAATGAACCGGGTCCTTCATGAGAAGAAAAGCCCCAGAAGGAAGTTGTCATTGACTCAGCGAGCACTTGCCAAGCACAGAGCAGTGACCCACAGAGGTCCTGGGGGGAGACACACAAAGGCCAAGAACAGCCCTGGGACCAGCCCTCGCCACCCGCTTTCCTGTCCTGCCTCCCTACGTCAGCTCCACTGCAGCCGGCCCTCAGACAGGCCAAGGGACTGCTTTGGGACACCCCCAGCCATGACCTTTGCCCTGCTCTTCCTTCTGGTGGGCTGTTCTGTACAATGGAGTCTCAGCTCCAGCATCACCTCCCCACCACCCTGGCCAGAGTCCCGACCAAACCACTTCCCACTACTTTGATCAGGTGCATTTCCTCCTCTGAGCTCACCTCTGCTAGACAAGGGCTATCTGTTGCCCCAGCAAGAATGTGAGTTCCAGGAAGCCAGGCCTTCCTTGCCCCTTCACTGGGCCCCTGGTGCCTGGGGCTGTGCCTGGCACTCGAAAGTCGCCCAACACATAACTGTCGAGTTAGTGAGAGAAGGAAGCTAGCTGGAGCTGACTCTGTGCTGAGGCCTTTGTGTCCCTTCAGTGGGGACCCCTAGCTGGAAAGCAGGGGAGAGTCTGTGGCAGAGGTGAGGCTCCTGGTGCTGATGCTGAGAGAGACAGAGAGGCACAGGCATTAGGCTCACAATTAGCTACTACAGTCAGTTGATCATCTACTATGTGTCTGACACAAAGTTGATTTTTAAGTCACTCCATCCTCAGGATAGCAGAGATACTCCCATGTCCCATTTTTACAGTTGAGAAAGTGAAGGTTAGAGAGACTGAGCATTTTACACGTAGTCCAGTGTTTGGTAGGGTTTGCTCCCACAAATCCCTGACCTCAGATCCTGTGTTCTCCTCACTAGTTTTGGGCTGGTACCCATGAGAGTTGGTACCCGGCCCCAAATAGGACCCCAAGTTCCTGCTGACTCTGTTGTTCTTCTGCCCAGGAACCCTTGTCCCTTTGAGAGGAGAGGCAGGCTGAGAAGCAGAGATATCTACCTGCAAAGTCCACAGACATTAACTGAACACCTACAGTGTGCAGGGGCACTGGGGACACAGCAAGTTTAAGTCAAAAGTCCCTGCACAGAGGGGCCACAGTATGTAGAGAGTGAAGTGGGTGAGAGAAACAGCAAAAGGACATGCAGCAGATGAAGTGGATCCAGCAGATGATAGGATCCAGAGCAGGATGGGGAAAAAGGGCCAGGGCAGTGGTCAGGCAGCCTCTATGCAGGGGTGATGCTAGCTTCAAAGTTCCCCATGAAGGACAGTCAGTGCACTGGGGAGAGAGAGGACTTAGCATCACAGTGGAGCAGAAAAGACCTGTAGGTGGACTGTTTATTGAATGATTGAGTGATTGAAATAGCCAGCTCCTAAAGCAGACAAGGCCCCTCTGAACTGAGTCAAATTGGACTGAGTCAGTGCTCTGCTTGAGAAAAACAAAAAACGGTTTCTGGTGCAGCCTATCTCGTGGAAAACTTCCCCTTGGGGAGGAAGGCGAATGTGAGTCTCCTGGTGGTTAGCAAGCCCATACAATTAAAGACGCAGCAGGTGGAATAAGGCCGATCAATGATTTCCAGGGTGCAGATACAGAATTCAAAAGCTTTAAGTAAAGGAGGAAAAAACACCTTAGACCTTTTGTGTTGCAGGACTTGAGCTTAACTGGCTGCTACTGTTGAATATTAATTTCTGTTTTCCCTCTTTTTCCAGATAAATGGGGAACTGACTCTGGTAAAAGAGGCTAAACCAGGTCTGGGCCCCTAAACCCACAGAGGTGGTCTGGCCTGGTTGTTTTGGCTCTGGATCCAGAGTGGCAAAGGACATAAGTCCCCAGGGTAGGAATGGTGAGATCCTGTTCCAGTTGCCTGCTGGGAACCATCGGCTTGGCATATTTTTACTCAACTGTTGTGTTAGTCAGCACTGTTACTGTAAGAAAATACTTGAGATAATCAAATGGCAGTTAGTGTCAGCCCTTGGAAAATTCTCCAATGCCTTCTTGTTGTCCCCATGCTTTTTATGTTATTTGTAGCCAGAATCTTAATAATACTCAACTCACACATAGCTCTCTGTGTCCGCAGTTTCCATGGTTCACCCCCACTTGGGCTGAAAATATTTGGGAAATAATTACATCTTCCCTGAACACATGAGACCATTTTTTTCTTGTCAGCACTCCTAAATAATATGATGACTTTTTATATAGTGTTTATGTTGTACATATTAAGTACAATATGTAATCTAGAAATGATTTAAAATATAAAGAGGATGTGGGCAGGTATGCAAATACTATGCTATTTTTTTTTTTTTTCTTTTTTGAGACAGGCTTTCGCTACATAGCCCAGGCTGGCCTCGAATTCATGTATCCTCCGTTCTGTTCCTTTGATCCACAAGTCTGTTTTTGTGCTAGTACACGCTGTTTCGTCACTGCAGCTTTGTAAGATAACTTGACATCCAGGATTGTGATGCCTCCTGCCTTGCGCTTGTTACCTAGGATTGCTTTTGTGATTCTGGGTCTCCCAGTTCCTCATAAATTGTAGGATTTTTTTTTTTCTAGTCCTGTGAAGAATGTTGTTGATATTTTGATTGGAATTACAATAATCTATATATCAGTTTTGGTAATATGGCCATTTTGACGATAGTAATTATGTCTCTCCAGGAATGGGGGATGGCTTTCCATTTTCTTTTGTGGGGGGTGGTGTTGGGGATTGAACTCAGGGCCTTATGCTTGCTAGGCAAGCACTCTAACACTGAGCCAAATTCCCAACCCACTTCTTTCCATTTTCTGATGTCTTTGTCAATCTCTTTTTCCAGAGTACTATATATTTATTTAAAGAGGTCTCAGGACTGGGGATTTAGCTTAGTGGTAGAGCACTTGCCTAGTAAGCACAAAGCCCTGAGTTTGATCCCCAGTAGCCTCCACCCCTAAAGGGGTCTTTCACTTTCTTTTAAGGTTAATTCCCAGATATTTAATTTTTTGAAATGTTATTGTTTTCCTGGTTTCTCTCTCAGTGGGTTCATTTTTGCTGTACAGGCATGTTACTGATTTTTGTGTTTATTTTGTGTCCTACTACTTTGCTGAATTTGTTTATTAGTTTTTATGGTGCTAGGGATTTGAACTGAGGGTCTTGACCTTGCTAGGCAAGCACTCTAAGCACTGAACTAAATCCCCAGCTGTTTATTAGTTTAGGAGTCTTTCAGTGGAGTTTTTTTGGGTCTTCTTTGCAAAGGATCATATCACCTGTGCAGAAAGATAGTTTGATTTCTTCCTTTCTTATACATATCTCTTTTATTTCTTTCTCTTAGAGCCTCTGATTTCTCTAAGGCTTCAAATACTATATTGAACAGTAGTGGTGAAAGTGAACACCTTTGTCTTGTTCTTAATTTTAGAGGAAATGCTTTCAATTTTTCTCCATTTAGTGTGATGTTGGTGGTGAGTTTGTCATAAATGGCTTTTATCAGTTTGAGATAAGGTCCCTCTAACCCTATTTTTGTCAGGGTTTTTATCATGAATGAATATTGAATCTTTGTCAAAGGCTTTCAGTATATATTGAGATGATCGTGATTTTTGTCTTTGCTTCTGTTTATGTAATGTATTATATTTATTGATTTCTGTAGGTTGAACCTTCTTTGCATTCCTGGGATGAAACCAACTTGGTCATGATGTATGATTTGTTAAAAACTATTTGTTGTGTTCTGTTTGCCAATATCTTATTGAAGATTTTTGCATCTATATTCATTAAGAAAATCGGCCTATAGTTTTCTTCTTCTTCTTCTGCTTCTGCTTCTGCTGCTCCTTCTCCTTCTTCCTCCTCCTCCTCCTTCTTCTAACTCCTTGTCTGGGTTTGGTAACAGGATAATGCTGGCTTCCTACAATAATGTTGGCAATATTCCTACCCTTTCAATTTCATTGAAGAATTTAAGGATTATTGGTATTAAATTTTGAAGTTCTGGTAGAATTCTGTGGTGATTCCATTTGGCCCTGGGCTTTTCTTGGTCGTGTTTTTATTATTGCCTCTATGTTACTGCCTGTTATTGACCTACTTGGGATTTTTATGTCTTCTTGGTTCAGTTTTGGTAATTCATATGTGTCTAGGAATTCCTCCATTTCTTCTAGGTTCTCCAAATTATTGGAATATACATTTTCAAAGTAGTTTCTTATAATTATTTGGATTAGGTAGTATCAGTTGTAATTTCACCTTTTTCATTTCTAATTGCATTGATATGGGTTTTTACTTTCCTTGGTAAGTTTGGCTAAGGGTTTATCAATTGCGTTTATCCTTTCTAAGAACCAACTCTGTTTGACTGATCCTTTTATTCTTAATTTCATTCATTTCCATGCTAATCTTTATGATTTCTTTCCTTCCATTAATTCCACATTTGGATTGCTCTTCTTTTTCTAGGATCTTGAGAAGTAATATTAGGTTATTTATTTGGGATTGCTCTATGCTTTTAATGTGTGCATTCACAGTTATATACTTTCCTCTTAGGATTGCTTTCATTGTACCCCATAGTTTTTGGTATATTATACTTCTATTGTCATTTGATTCTAGAACTTTTTATTTCTTACCTGATTTCTTCTGTGATCCATTAATTATTTAGTAATGGATTATTTAATCTCCATATATTTGTATGGTTTCTGTGGTTCCTTTTGTCGTTATTTCCTAGCTTCTTTCTGCTATGATGTGATGATATGCAGGGGGTTATTTTAATTCTCTTTTATTTATTTAAGCGTGCTTTATGGCCAAAGATATGGTCTATTTTAGAAAAAAAGTTCTATGTGCTACTGAGAAAAATGAATATTCTGTTGTTGTTGGATGAAACACTGTAGATATCTATTAAGTCCATCTGTTCAATGGAGTGGTTTAACTCTGATATTTGTCAATTTTTTTGGTCTGGTTGACCTGTTTATTGTGAGAGTGGGACACTGAAGTCCTCTGATACGATCATATGAATATTTATCTGTCCTTTTATGTCCAAAAGGTTTTTTTATGAAGTTGGCTACACCCACAGCACGAATATTTATAATTTTTATCCCATCTCTCTCTGTTGAATTTCTCCCTTTCCTAATATGTAGTAGCCATCTTTGTCTCTTCTGATCAATTTTGGTTTGAAATCTGCTGTGTCTGAAAATAACTCAGCTATGCCTGTTTACTTCCAGGCTCTGGTTGCGTGGAGTAGTGTTTTCCATTTTTTCATCTTCAGTCTATGAGCTTCCTTTTGGATGGGGTGGTCTCCTGTAGGCAGTATATGGTTGCATTTTGGTTTTTTTGTCAGTCTGTGTCTCTTGACTGAGGAGTTGAGACCATTAACATTGGGAATATTATTATAAAAGGTGTTTAATGAGTCTTGTCTTTGCATTATTTTTTCAGTGCTGGTTCTTTTCTTTTTTTCTTTCTCCCAGTTAGATGTCCTGTGTATTTTCCTTTGGGCTCTTTGGTGCTGGTGGCCTCCCTGCCTCTGCCCAGGATTCCCCTAAATATTTTCTGCAATGCTGGTTTAGTGGTCATGTATTTCTTTAAGATTTCTTTGTCATGAAAAGTCTCTTTCACTGTTAATTTTGAAGGTTAATTTTTCTTGGATTGACAATTATTTTCTTTTAGGGCTTGAAAGGCTACTCCAAGCTCTCCTGGCCTTTAAAGTTTATGCTGGGAAATCCACTATTATTCTGATAGGTTTGTCTTTATAGGTTACGTTCTGTTTTTCTCTAACAGCTTTTTGTTTTCTTTCCTTCAGTCGAATTTCTGGAATTTTGATTATGATGTGTTGTGGAGAGGTTCTTTTCTACTTATGTCTATTTGTGGCTTCTTGTACTTGAATCCTTTCCCTAGATTTGGAAAGTTTTCTGCTATGATTTCAGTGAATAAATTTTTTATAGCTTTTGATTCATCTTCTAATTTTTTCTATTTTCCTATCATTCTGGGGTTGGTTGTTTTGGGGTCATTTAGCAGCTGATGGATCCAGTCTGCATGGTGTCACATCATTTTTTAGGGTACCATTGAGTTTATGATCTACCACATCCACCTTGTCTTCTATCTCTGACACTGTCTCACATCAATAAATCAGCTACCTATGCTTTCCGCTTTCCATATCTTGTATTTCTGTTTGCTTTCTTTTCATAATTTCTAATTCTTTACCATAGTGGTCATTCATAGCTTGTATTGTCTTATTTAACTCAATTCATTTGTTCATTTCTTCTTTAAGCTTGTCGCACATTTTATTAGTAAAATCCTGGATCTGTTTAATAAAATTCTCCTCAAACTCACTAAACATCTTATGTGCTTATTCTTTTAGCTCTTCAAATATTTTGACCATTCGGGTTTTTAGTTCTGTGCCTGAGGCTTCCTCCATGTCAGTGCCTGTGAGATCAGCTTTTGGGGAGCTGGGGTTTTTGTGGGTCATGTCGCCTTGCTTGCTCACGTTTCTATTGTTTTTAGTCTTTGGGTTGAAAATCAGAATAGAGAAACTGTCAGAACTATGGAAATCTCTTTAGATTTGTCTCCCTGTAATGTGTTTTTGTGTTTGGTTATGTGTTAGTGCATATGCCCTTCTTCATCCTGCTCAATGTAATAAAATCAGTCCTAGTTGCCACATTGCAAGAGAGAGCAATTATTGATTATAACAGCGTCTACAGAACCAACTATATATCAGTTATGTAATTTAAAACTTGTTCTGACAGTTCCACAGCTTGTCCCCCTTTTCAATAACCTGGAAAGACAATGGTTTGGTGTTGATGAAAAGTCGGTTGGGGTGTGTAGAGCATGAAGGGAAAGAGTGTGGAAGAAGCAGAGAGAATATAGTTTAGAAAGAGGAGAAGAAGAGAGCAGAGACAAGAGCAAATGAGAGTAAGGACAGCAATAGGAGTTTGGTGGTGATAAATAATTTTGAGTTTTTTTTGTTTTTTTTTTTGAGACAGGGTCTAATTCTGTAGTTCAGGCTAGACTTGAATTCACTGTTGTAGCTCAGGCTGGTTTGAACTCACAGCAATCCATTTGCCTCAGCCTTCCAAGTACTGGGATTATAGGCGTGCATCACCACATCTGGTCCTTTCCTCTTTTTATATCCGTTGTCTCAGGTATTGTCTTACAGTAATGGAAAGTTGACTCGCACCCTGACCTTGCATTCTAAAGGAGGCCTAGCCCTCACCTAACACACTTGAGACCTCTACTCATACTCTCTTAAATGTACCCTATTCCTCCCCTCACACCTTACCACAACTTTAAACTACAGGTTGGAGTATCCCTTATTTGAAATGCTTGGGGGCTTTAAATGTGTTGTTTTTTAAATCTGGGTGTGGTGGTGCATGCCTGTAATCCCAGCACCCAGGAGGCTCAAGCAGGAAGATTGCCACAAGTTTGAGACCATCATGGGCTACATAGTGAGTTCAAGACCAGCCTGAACTACATAATGAGATCCTGTCTCAAAAAAAAAGAAGTTTCGTATTTTAGAGTTTTACCGATTTGGGAACATTTGTATATACTATTTACATATTCTCTACCCATGGAGCATCTGCAGTACTCCAAAAGCCTGAAAGTTTTTGACTCTTGAGCTCTGGGAGGGCCAAGCTGTGCTGGTTTGGGCTCCTCAATAAGCAGATGCTGCGAAGATTAAGTACCAGAAGGTTATTTGGGAATTGTGGGTCAGAGAGCAGGGAAGTGACATGAGGAAAGGATGGCAGCCAGGAAAGGGCATGTTATTGTGACAGCAAGCACACGGACAGCTGGAGTGTGAAATTCATGTGCAGACACGTGGGGCTGGGCATCTACACATCAGTTTTATCTGTCCTCTTGGCTGAAGGCTGCTCCCAGGCACACAAAACGCTGGTACTTCTGCCTCACCCTCAATGTAGAAGCCTGCTGCTCTAGCGGGGACCCCCAGTCCCTAGTGACTGGCGCCTCTGGAGCCCAGGGCAGCAGGAAGACCCAAAGGAGAATCATGAAGCACCCTGACCAGACCATGCTGGATTGGAACATTTGTTCCCAGCCCCTGTCATGGAGCCTGGAGCATCGCAGGAAGTCCATGAGTGTTTGTCAAATACTAGAACTTTCAGGACTCTGTGCTAGGACTGGGACTTGGCTTTGAGGGGGCCCCTCACATTACTGATGACAATTATTGAGTGTCTTTCTGTTGGCAGGCCCTGTGGGAGGTGTGCAGGAGCTTTACATGATCAGAGAAGGGCACCGCGGCCTGGAGCCTGTCTCGCCTGCATCCGTGGGGGACAGGACATGGCGTGGCAGACCCCACACGTTCTGTCCTATGGGATCGTCCTGCACAGACTGCACCAGGTGGGAAATCCCCAAGGAGATGGAGCTCACTGCTTCAGCCAGCACTATTCAGAGGTCATCCTGGCTCAGGACTGAGCTCACCATCACATCTCCTTTAGAAGAAATATTTAGAAGAAATATGTTCCTACCCTCAAAAAGTCCACAGTCTGGTTGAAAAGACAAACATCTTTCCCCGCAGAGCTGGATAAAAAGACCACATCTGCAGAAGACAACTCAAGACATAAATACTCAAACATATTCTCAGATGGCTTAGCTCATCCTGGGCCAGCAGGTCAAGGGAGACCTAAGGTGTTAGATAGCAAAAAGACATGTGTCTTGTAGCGCCACAGCTTTTAACCCTCAGGAACATGTATCCTTACCACAACAGTGACAGTTCCTTGATCTTCTCCACTGAAACTGCAAGTGCCCCCTGGCCCGGGGAGGGAGGTCCTGGGTGTCCTGTGTCTGGACTGGCGTTCCCCATGCCGAGGCCGAGACTCGTAGAAGAGGCCTGGGCAGCGGCAGCCAGGGCTCGCAGTGGCAAAGTCTCCAAGGCGCCACAGCCCAGACAAGCTCTTTCTGGCCTCATTTTTGTTCATTACAAATTTGAGAATTCCTTAAGATGCGGTTTGTATACGTCTGTTGTAAGTGTGTGGTTTACAGGACTTTTGCGGCCCCCAGTCCTAGAACATGCCCGCTGCTCCCAGCCTCTCAGCCCCTGGCCGAGGATGGACACTGTTCTAGCTTCCAGCATGCCAGGCTGCCTCTGCCCCTCGTACTTGGTGTCCATGAGTGACAGTCACAGTTTTTGTTTTGTTTTGGGCCTGTTTGTTTGTTTGTTTGTACGAGGTGGTGCCTCATGCTGTTGCTGCAGCTAAGTCTTGAACTCTTAGCCCCTCCTCAGTAGCTGGGACCATGGGCACATGTCGCCATGCTTTGTTTCCCATTTTTAAATTAAAATAAAAATTTTTTTGTAGTATTCGGGGTGGAGCCCAGGGTCTGGCATCTGTTAGAAAAGTTCTCTACCAAGGAGCTCCAGCTTAACATTTTTAAAATTAATTTTTTAATTTTGGAGTGATTTCAGAATCCCAGAAAGGTTGAAAAGGTCTGAGAAAGTTAAGCATTAGCTGAGAGCGTCTAGTCTTCATTGGGGTTTCACAACTGTATCCCTAATGTCCCTTACCCCGTCCCAGGTCCCATCCACTGAATTTAGTGATCCTGTTTCCTTGGTCGCCTCCACCCTGTGACAATTTCTCCATCCTTCCTTGCTTGCCCCTCATGGACAGTTGGGAGGAGGCGCAGGAAAGGCCTCAGAGCACAGCAGTGTGCACACTGGCGGAGCAGGCGGGCAGGCTGCCCAGCAAGCCCCAGCCGAGGGTCAGTGCGGAGGATGCTCTTGCGGAAAACTGTGCTGTGCACCCAGCTTCCCTGACTCTTCCTGTTGCTGGGAAGAGGTGCCCGGCTGCTGTCTTGGCCCCTGGAGAGGGCTCCTTGGGACTCAGGAGAAGTGTCACCAGGGTCCCGCGAGGGGCCTTCTAGGGAATGCGAGAATCTGGGCCCGTGTCTCCTGCACCTGGCAGAGGTGGCAGGAGCCTGGTGAATCTGCCCACCTGGAGCTCTTGCCCAAGACCCCTGCCTGGGCTCCTTGTCCAGTCCCAGATGCTATGGAGGGGATTAGAGAGCCACTGTCCTGCGGGTCCTGTGGGTCACACCATCAGCGTGACCATATGGAAAAGAAAACTGAAACAGAAAGACAAATTTCTTAGTCCATTTATGTTAAAATGACAATAATAAACTCCCTGCTGATCAGGAGATGGAGGGGGGAGGAGAGGGGAGGGGAGGGGGATGGGAAGGGAGCAGAAGCAGATAAAAACAGATTTCAGATGTGCTACGTCTGTGTACTAGCTCCCCACAGTGAGTGTAATCATTATAAACATCTACAAATACAACAAATAAACTCCCTACTTGTTAAGGTCCGTAACACGCCGTCATAGAAAATTACACACAGATTGAAAGAAACTGAGCGAGGAGAGTGCGCTGCTTTCTACTCCTGGAAATCTCCTTCATGTCTGACTTACAATGCAGCTAGACTGAGACTTTTGTCCCAGCAGCCAGTCCCAGGGCACATGTCATTTGGTACAAGTGTTGAGGACAATCTGCCTCACACAAATCTGTGGTTGACAAGGGAGGACCTGGAAGATTCTTGAGAGGGCTCCAGGTTCCAGTTGGGTTCCCACTGGACTTCTTGCTGGGGCTCCTGGAGAATACTTTGAGAACCAACAATCTAGGGGGCTGTGGGGGAGGGCTGCCGAAGTGGGAGGGCCGTAGAGTGTTGGGGGGGGATGCAGAGGCCTCCATGGGAGAGCCCGGGCTACTTGGGTTCACATGAGGGCTCTACCTCCCTCTAGCAAATGACCTCTCTGGGCCTCGGTTTTCTCCTCTGTAAAATGGAGTCAGGCTGCTGTAAGCTCTGCCCCCTCCGCCTCGGGGGCTCAGGTCTCCCTGTCCTTTATCACTGGGTGGCAGAGGCCCTCCCCTCCCCACCCCAGGAGACCAATGCAAGCTTATCAGAGGAAGAGGGAGGATGAAGAGGCAGCAGAGGGTCAGAGACCTCAAAGTCTCCAGCAGGAAGAACTTGAGATGGGAAGAGGGAGGGGACTGCCCCAATCGGCCCTGTCTGTGACCGATGTTGGCTAGAGTATTTCTGTTTTGCTTTTTGTTGCGTGCTGAGTGTGCCCCAGGACCTCAGACATCCTAGGCCCTGCTCTACCCCTGAGCCACATCACAACCCCAGAGTGTGTGAATTGTAGTCCAGATTGAAGAGTCTGGGGGGGCTTTCATGATCCGCAAAATAGGGTTGCCATGAACATTCTTTCACCTGGAGTATAGTGAAAATGTTGACTATCTGTGGGGCACTTACCCAGGAACAAGGCAGCTCCTCGCAGAGGCGTGTGTTGGGCTTTAGTGAATATCGCCTCATCATTTAACTACTCTCTGAAGTGTTGGTGCCACTCTGCACTCCCACCAGCCAGCCTCACACCTTGAATCATTTCAGAAAGACCTAGGTTCAAGTTTCATGTGGCCTTTTAGGAGCCGTGACACTTTGGGCAAACTTCTCCAAGTCTCAGTGTCCCTATTCGTAAATGGGACGATGGTCCTTGCCTGGCAGGGCTGACAGGAGGACTAAGCGAGGTGGAAGCTCTTACCGTGAGCGGCACCTCTTTCGCCTCCTCAGAATCCACAGGAGACGCCTACAGCAAGGGCGTGGGGAGGATGCAGCTGGGTTTCATGTCCCAGGAGGGAAAGTCTCCCAGTTTGAAATGCCCCCCTACAAAAGTGCATGTCTTAGAAACTTAATCCTCAAACTTGCATGTTAGTGGTATTTGGAGGTGGGGTCTTTGCAGGTAATTAGGACTGGATGAGGTCACATTTGCTCTGTCTCACCATGGAATCACAACTGCCATGTTAGGATGCAGCACGAGGCCCTCCCCAGAGGTCGAGCAAATGCCAACACCATGCTCTTGGACTTCCAGCCTCCAGAACTGTGAGCCAAATAAGCTAAATTACCTGGATTCAGGTTTTATTATAGCAACAGAAAATGGCCTGAGACATCCTGGACCTTTCTTCCGGAAACAACCATCTCTGGCATCAGGAAGGCTCTCCGAAACTCATTCTCCCACTCTCTACAGGGCTTCTCCAGCTGTGCAGAAAGGGCTATGCTGTTCTAGTCTCACTCTGACCCACCATCCGCCCTCCTGACTCAGAGTCCAGAGAAGTGCCCCGGAAAGCTGTGGACTCAGTCCCCCACTGGCCTGTATCCTCCATCGCTTGGCCACTGATGGTACCACCCATCTCAGCAGAGGACTGCACCCCAGGGTGGGGGCCATGGCCTGCATGGGGCTGTCCCCCCGCCCCTACAGTCGGCTTGCTGTGAATGGAAAGGTGCAATGCCCTACTTTGAGTCACTCTGGAGACAAGGCACAGGCATGGCCCACTTAGGAGTAATGACAGATGCCTGAGTCTAAGTGACAGTCATCACACACTTCTGTAATGACCAGGGGCTGTCTCTGTCCACCAGGCAGAGCCCACACCTGTCACAACCACCCCACACCTTACGGGACTTTTCTGCCAGCAATCCCTTGTAGCTGTTCACGTGATACACACCATACCCGCTGTCTGGTCTTTTATGCCTCAGTTCCCATGACCCCCAGGGAGGCCTCATCTGGTCAGCACCCAACATGCACCCCACTCACTCACCTCTGTGCCTCGGTCCCCCCACTGGTCCCCTTCACAGTGTACAGTGGCTTCACGTTTTAGCTGCTCGCTTATCATGCTTCTCTCCTCAAGGGAAAGCAGCACCAGAGACTCTGTTGGTCCACTATGTGTTCCGCCGTCTGGAAGGGAGCAGAAGCTCAGGACACACTGGCCCGGTGGCTATATGCATTTCATAAGGCAGAAAACAGATTTGGAGATAACCAGGGACCTGCCAGAGGTCACAGTGAATTGCAACTGGTGGCGTTGTTGTAACCACAGCTGGTGTTTCCTGAGTGAACACTGTGCCAGCCACAGAGCCAGATACTGAGCTGACTCTGGAGACACGGGATCTAGAACCCCGTGGGTGCCACCATCTTGGCCACGGCCCAGAGGCACAAGCTGAGCTTGGACTTGTCCATCTGACTCCCTCCCTGTACTGCACACAGGGACAGTGGTCTCGACTCCCCTCTGCCCTCAACAACACATGCCCACCCAATTTATAAAAAATTGGTATAGGCATCACCTTCAAAATGATTCCGGGGTTATTAGCCAGGGAGCCTCCCTCCGGTCCCTCCTGCAGCCTGTGCCCCTCCTCATTGTGACTTCCACCAGGAGCCCGTGCGACCTGTTAGCACCTAAGCCACAGTTTAGCCATCTTTGGCAGGACCCTCTGCCTGTTCCCAGTGGCTCCAAGCGAGAACTCGGGTCTCTGCCAGGATCTTTTCCTGCTACTCTCCCCTACCAGCCTCAATCACTCTACTCCAGACACAGGACTCCCCTCCGGACCTCAAGTGTTTATCACACTCCTGCCCAGGAGCCTCTGCCTGGAATGCTCTTTGCCAGATATCTGCTTGGGCCATCACCTCCTGTACACCTTGTCAGTGACGACCACCTTGAGCAACCATTGACATGTGGCCCAATGAGTAGTACATGGGGAAAGAAGAAAGGAGGGAAGGAGGGCAGGAAGGATCCATACAGCCATTTCTTTTCCAGTGGAATCAATTCACACTGACCTCCCAAGAGCAACCTAGAAGCAGCTCCAAAGAGGAAGCTGCCAAAGGCCAATGCCAACAGGGTGGTACAGGGGGCGGGGTGTGCTAACTCATTTGCCCTGACTCAGATTTCCAGGCAACAGGTATGGGAGTCTCATGTGTGGGCAGCCCCTTCCTTGTCCCTCCCAGCCCCGCTCTCCTTTCACCCAAACCTTGACTGCTCCCCAGGGATCCCAGATAACGTGAGGAGGCTGCCATCCCAGGCCAGATGCTGGGGACGGCTGGGGGAGAGGTCAAAGACCCTCAGAATGATTCATCTCCCCTCTGCTCCAAACCGGCGGCTCCGCCCTTCCTGAGGAGAGGAACAGCACTAGCATGAGCACCCACACACTGAGCTCTAGTCCTTTGGACACCCCTCGCTTGGTGTGTGATCTCAGACACCTACATTGTAGCCTCTCTCAGCCTCAGTTTCCCCTTCTATCAAAATCAGAGGAGCGGGCTGCCACACCAGCAGGCCCCTCTGTACATGGAGTGTGCATAAATATGACATACACCGAGATGACCCGTGAAGAAGTCTTCTCCACCTTGGCCGTGCTGACCTCCCAGACCACGTTTCACCCTGATGCTGTGGCTGCTGCACCTGGGGCCGATGCACCCCAGACCAAGCCCGGTATCACCTGGCACCCCCCTCCCCACACACTCTTCCCTCTCGGGAGGGCCCGGGGTTTCACACCAAGCAGCAAGGGGCCGTAAATAGCAGCCGGCCACTTACAGGCCAACCCGCACAGGCCCCAAGGAGGAAGTGAGAGGGAGGCGGTGCCTGTGTGTTTCCTACAGAAAGTCCTGCTTCTGCAGCGACTGACCGCCAAGCCCCCCGGGGCCCTCAGACCTGCTTCCACCTCACACCTGGGGAGCAGGGGGCAGTGACAGTAACACAAGGAGAGAGACAGTGGCACAGCTGACCAGAGAGGGTGCCGGGCCTACCCACGACGCTTGGTACTCCATCGTTTTGAGTTGCACTTTCTTGATAAGGCTGCAGCAACAAAACTATAGGGAACACGGCTGCGTGAAGAAAGCCCAAAGAGGTCCCTCGGGGATGCGCTAGGGAAGCTCAGGGTAGATTCTCTTGGGAGGTCACTGGAAGGTCAAAACTTTCCTCCGCTTACTTCCTAAGAAGACAAGATTTGGGGTACCACAGCGTCTGAGGATAGCCTGACCCCAGCAGATCCCTGCAGGGGACATTGGAAGAGCTGCTGTGCGCGCACAACGAGGAGATGGGAGCAAAGGCATTTGCTGCAGCGTTATCTATTGGAAATGGCAAAAGTCCAGGGAGCTGGCTGGGGGAGGCTGCCCTTGGCCCCAACCGGCCTTCCCAGAGGGCCCTTCCGGTCAGTTCTTCCCTCTCCCAGGGCTTTGTCTGCTTCCCGCCCAGACTGCCTGTACAGCAGCAGGGAAAACGGATAAACATTGTGACAAATTCCCATGAGGGAACACTCTCCTGCGGCTCAGGGAAATGAGCCAGATCTGTGGGCTGCTCAGAGTCACAATGAGGCGAAGGAAGGCAGGTGACAGTGTGGCCCCATTTCCATGAATTTAAACACAGATCCAAATAACACTAGATACCATTCATCAACTCTTACCTATAGGTGACATCCAAAACAATGGGCTGGAAACCTATAGCCCAAACTCCCAGCGCTGGTTTCCTCTGTGGAGGTGAACAGGCCCGGGGGGCTGGAATTTTGCCTGTAGCGCTTTATGCCGGTGACACAGCTCAGCCGCAGAGCACTGGACTGGCCTGTGTAAAGTCCATTCTGGTCCCAGTAAGGAGGGAGGGTGTTGTTTAACAAACTCTTTAGAAAGAAAAAGAGCAAAGTTGATCAGTGGTAAGCAAGGCCTGTTGGGATGTTAAATTATTTCTTGCGCTGCTCTGCCTACTGAGTGTCTTTCTGCGCGTGTTCAACTGCAGGCTTTCTGTACAGGTTCCTGGATCTCATTATGCACCGGGATGCGCACACAGGAGAAACAGGCCAAACAGACCCGCCCTTCTGGGGTTTGCGGAAGAGACGAGCTCTGAAGATGAAATCAATGGGCTAGGTAGAGTGTCAGGTGCCGACGAGGTAGAGGAGAGGGACCAGGGAGGGACAGGGACGCTGCGGTGGCAAAGCAGTTTTAAGGAAGGGACTATGAGTTTCCTGTGGCCGCTATGGTCAAGTACCACAGACTCAGCGGCTGAAAACAGCACTTATTTATTTACGTCCTGGCCATTTTCCTGGGGTGGCGGGGGTGATGGTGGGCTGGCTGATCCTTCGGAGCGTCACTGTGGGGGTCTCTTTCTAGCCTCTTCTAGCCCTGGAGCTGCTTCTTCCCTCCCAGCGCAAAGCCTCCTGAGCAATACCTCCCTTTGCCACTCCCTGTTGTCACATCTCATCCTCTTTCGAGTTAGAAATCTCCCTCTGCGCCCTCTTAAGAGGACCCCTGCAATGGTATTCAGGGTCCACTTGGACAATCCAATCTCCCCATCTCCAGTTCTGTAGCCGAAGCACATCTGCAAAGTCTCTTTTGTCATCAAGGGAATCTTCACAGTTTCCAGGAATGAGGGCTGGATAGCTCTGGAGCCATTAATTAGCCCACCACAGGTGGTTTAAAAAAAGGCCTCTAGGAGCAAAGTGACATTTTAATAAAGACCTGAGTTAGGCAGAAAGGAGGCCGTGGTTCTCTGTGGAATCCCCCTTCCTCTTCCTCCTTCTCCTCTTCCGTCTGCTCCTCTTCCTCCCCTTCTTCTTCCTCTTCCCCCGCTTCCTCCTGATCTGAAGAGAGACTAGTCATCCATCATTATGTATGATGAAACCTAAAGTTTTCTCATAAATGTCCTCTTTCAGGCTGGGGAAGTTTCCTTCTACTTCTACTTTGCTGAGATTTTCTTCAGAGTTTTTACATTTACGTTCAAGAGAGAGGCTGGTCTGAGGTCCTCTTTTCTTGTAATATGTTTTTCAATTGTGGGATTAGAGTGAGGGTTGGTTTATGGTTTGGATAAATGTTCTCCAAAGGCCCGTGTGTTAGAAGGTTGGTCTCTAGCTGTGGTGCTTTGGGGAGGTGCTGGAACCTTTAGGGAGTGGGGCCTGTGGGAGAAAGTCAGGTCACTGGGGGTGTGCCCATTGGGACCCCAGCCCTTTTCTGTCCCTCTTGTCCTGCTGTGCTGTCCGAAGGAAGTAGGGCCAAGCAACCACAGACTGAAACTTCTGAAACTGTTAGCCAAAGCGAACCTTTTCATCTTTAAAGTTTATTATCTCAGGTGTTCGTTACAGTGACAGGAAGCTGACCAAGTTCAGCAACATATTAACAGAATTATGCGCCAGAATCAATAGGGATTTATTCCCAAAACACAAGGGTGATTCAACATACAAACGTTAATCAATATAATATACAACATTAACAGAAAAAAAAGGGGAAAATACACGATGGTCTCATTTGATACAAAGAAGACAAACTTCAACATCTTTTTATGAATAACACTAAACAAATCAGAGCTAGAAGGACACTATCTCAAAATAATAAAAGCCATATATATACATACATATATACAGGGATATATGAAAAACCTATGGCAGACTTCATGCTCACGGGGAAATACCAAAAGTTTTTCTTCTAAGATCAGGAACAAAACAAGGATGTCCAGTTTCATTACTTTTACTGAGTAGAGTATTGAAAGTTCCAGTCAGAGCTGTTGAGTTGAAAAAGAAATAAAAGGCATCCAAATTGGAAAAGAATTAGTACAATTAGCTGTGTTTGTAAGCTGAGATGATTTGTACGTAAGCACTCATAATGATTCCGCAAAAACTACTCTCAGCGCTAATAAATGAATCCATCAGTGTAGCATGATACAAAATCAACATGCAAAAACCAGTTGTATTTCTTTCTTTCTCTTTTTTTTCCTCAGACAGGTCTTGCTACATAATCCAGGATGGCTTTGAACTCACAGTGATCCTCCTGCCTCAGCCTCCCCAAAGCTGGAATTACATGTGTGCGCCACCACGCCCAGCCCAGTTGTATTTCTATACACCAACAATGAACAATTTGAAAAGCCAAGTTTACAGAACAATTCCACTCACGAGGGCATCAAAAAGAACAAAATAGTAACTAACCAAGGAGGTGAATGATGCAAACAACAACAACAACAGTAAAATATTGCCAACAGAAATTAAACGAGGCATAAATAAAGGGAAATCACATGTTCACGGATGGAAGAGTTAAGGCCCATATGGAGTTGTGGTTTACCTTTAAGAGTCTTATTTTTGTCACCATTCTGCTCATGATAATACCTGTATATTTCTAAAGTGATTGTTGGGGTCTAAATATTTATGCCCACCCCAAATTCATCTGTCGAAACCTAATCCCCAGTGTTGGGGTATCAGCAGGCGAGGCTTTGTGCAAGTGATCAGGTAGTGTGGACTGCACCTTCATGGAGGAGATTAGCACCTTATAAGAGTGGCCCGAGAGAGTGTGTTCACCCTTCTTTGGTGTGAGAGTTAAGCAAGAAGATACCAGCCGTTTGGCAGAAAGTGAGGCCTCGCCAGACCCTAAACCTGCTGGCACCACGATCCTTTTTTTTACAAATTAATTTATGTAAGTAATCCAGGCTTTTCTAACATGCAACTCAAAACTCTCCTAGTCCTTACCCCAGGATCCAGTTCCAAAACCGTTTCTAAATCTTTAGGTGTTGGTCAGGGCAGCACCCTACTTCCCAGTACCAAGATCTGTTTTGGTTGTTCGGGTTGTGCCTTTGTCCATTCTGTGTTACTCCAGGAGAACATCTCAGGCCACATGATTTGTAGTGTGTGGAAGTTCACTGGCTCACAGTTCTGGAGCCTGGAAGTACAAGATGAGGGGCTGCATCTGCTGAGGGCCTTCGGTGCATCGTCTCCTGAGGAGACGGCAAAAAGAGGATGACCAGGAGACAAAAAGGGCCAAACTCATCCTCCCCGCCGTGATCCTCACTCACTCCTGTGATCATTCATCAGTCCAGGGATGAGGGCAGAGAGTTCACGGCCTGATTGCTCCTTCATACTGGTACAAAGGCAACCACATTTCAACACGTGTTTGCAAGGGGACACATGTTCAAACCATGATGGGATGCCATGACAAAATATAAAGACTGGGGGGCTTCAACAACAGAAATTATTTGTTCACAGTTCTTGAAAGAAAAAAAAAAAGGCTAGGAGTGAGGGTGTATACTTGCAGTCCCAGCTACACCAGAGGCTGAGGCAGGAGGATCACAAGTTTGAAGCCAGGCTGGGGAATTTAGCAAGACCCTGTATCAAATGAAAAATTAAAAGGATTGATGATGTAGTGCAGTATGAAGGCTCTGGGTTCAATCTCCAGGACCACAAAAAATGTGAGCTGTCTGGCACACTTGCTCTGACTTGCCATGTGATGCCCTCCATTGTGTCAGGAGGAAGATCCTCACAAAATGCTAACAGATGCCAGTATCATGCTCTTAGCTTCCAGAACCATGGGCTGACTAAACTTCTTTTCTTTATAAATGTCTCAGTCTGTGGTATTCAGTTATAGCAATGGAACACTTGCCAAGTCCTGCCTGAATTCTTGATGTACAATGTTGTGAGAATAAAACCAGAGCAGGGCTTTGTAATGTGGCAAGAAATAAGCAAGCTTCCTCTCCACCTCCGCACTCGCGTCCATCTGCAGACTCACCGCACCCGAGGGGAGCCCAGGCATGTTTCCATGCACCCTGCGCAGCAGAACTGAACAGGGGAAAGTCCTCCACCAGCTGCTATCTCTCAGGGCGTCCTCAAGGGCTGCCTGGGCCCCTGTGAGTATCGAGTGCTGGCTCCCGGAACCTGAGTGTATTCTCTGACATGGCAGAAAGGATTTGTGCAGCTGTGATTACTTAAGGATCTTGAGCTAGTGGTGATTGTCCTGGGGAACCCAGTGCAACCACATGCATGCTTATCTGTGGCAGACAGAGGGAGGCTGCATCAGCAGAGACAAGGAACTGAGTCCCCCTGTGCCTCCAGCAGGAACGTGGCCCCACTGACACCCTGATTTTGGTCAAGGGTATTGATTTAAGCCTTCTGGCCTCCAGAACTGTAGCAGAATAAATGGCTGTTGTTTTAAGTCACCAGTTATAGGAATTAGTTACAGCAGCCCTAGAGAAGGAATACAGCTTCCTACATTGGGAAGAATAAAATCTGAACTCCTATAAAGCCCTGAGGTCTTACTCCTGCTGCTGCCCCCTCCCAACCCTCCCCCTCTCGTGACATCAACACTGGATATCCGACTGCACCTTGAACTCTTTCCTGTCCCAGGGCCTTTGCGCTTGCCATTCCTTCGGTCTGGGCTGTTCTCCTCCTAACTTATCCCAGTGGCTGTCACTTTCTCAAAGAGCAAGTCAAATATCTCCACAGGGAGGTCTGTGCGTGCTAAAGCAGCATTCCTCCACCCCCAGTTCCCGTTACAGCCAGTTAAAGTGTCCTGTTATATTGCTTGGAGATCATTGGTAAATTTTGAAATTACTTTGTTTTTTAATTGGTTAGCTGCTTACACACACATACACATGCACACACGCATGCACATGCATGACTGGCAAGTAGACGCCTGTCTGCTTTTCTTGACATCATCTTACAGGTGCCTAGAACGGTGCCTGGCACGCAGCACCCATACACATGCCACCGCCGTAGCCGTGTGCCTGACCCCAGAACCAGCAGAGCGCCTGCGAGCCCTCGTCAGTCTCCTCCTCAGAGGTAGAACCCCGCAGGCTGTGCTGTCTGATGGGGGCCTACGGTGTATGTGCCGTCACTCTCAGAGGTGGCTCGGGCCCCTCGGCCATCCCTCTCTCTCCAAGTTCTCAGCCAAGGCAATCGCGTCCCCGAGTCAGAGGACACGCGGCCAAGTCTGGAGACAGTTTTGGTTGTCTTGGGGCGGCAGGGGAGGGAGGGAGGGGATCTGAGAGAGGGGGAGATTTTCACTATTTGGGTTCAAATTAGCAGCGTGGGTATTCTTGGCTCCCGGTGGAAAAAAATAGGTGCTAATCTCAGACGGGCTCGGCCGCCGCGGGGGGAGCGGGCTGTTTTGACCGGCTGCTGAGCCAGGACGAGCAGGTGTTGGGGAGGCCACATGACCGCCCCTGCGGGCTGAGGCCGCGACTCGTGCACAAACGGAAGGTGCGTTCTTAGTGCGCTGGCAAGATCTGCACAGGTGACCGCGGAAGCGAGGTCGCAAAACCAGGGCGGGGCGGGGCGGGGCGGGGCGGTCTGTGCCCGCAGCAGGCGGGAGGCGGGAGGGCCCAGACCTGCCCGCCCTCCGACTTGGGAGCTATTTGTCTCTTGGGGCAATTTGAATTTAAACGAAGTCTTTGGGGGGCGGTGCTGGGGATGCACCAAACGTGTACTTTAAAAATTTTTTAAGTATTATAAAGTCGCATTATCTGCAAATATCGTTTTACTTCTTCCATAACAACTTGGATGTGTTTTATTTCTCCTGCTCACCTAATCTCTGGTTAGAATGCCGGGACCATGTTGGACATAAGTGGTGGAAGTGGGCATTCTGTGTTGTTCCTATTTTAGGGAAAATGCTCCAGTTTTTTTCCCACTGAATATACAGTTAGCTGTGTGTTTTTCCATAGATGTCCTTTATCATTTTGAGAACATCTAAGTTTGTTGATTTTGTTTGTTTGTTTATTTGTTTTTTGAGACAGGGTCTCGATGTGTAGTTCAGGCTGGCCTCTAACTTTTGGCAGTCCTCCTGTCTCAGCCTCCCAAGTGCTGGGATTGCAGGCATGCAAGACCTGTTGAATATTTTTATCATGAAAATGTGTTGGCTTTGTTGAATGCTTTTTCTGTATCAACCGAGATAATTATGTAGTTTCTTTCCTTCATTCTATTAACGTGATGCATTACATTGATTAGGTAGCTCTGATTTCTAAAATAAGCTAGAAATCTGAATTCTAATGGAAAATATTTTTACTTCTTATTATTACTGTTATTACTCCTTTTTTGATGCTGGGGATTGACCCAGGGCCTCATGCATGCTAAGCAGGAGCTCCACACTGAACTGTACCTTCAACTCTCTTTTCTTTTTATTAATACACATCTGTACTACATTTTGATCACATTCTTTGTAGGGAGTTGGTACATGTACATAACACATTTTAATTCTTTATCCCCTTTTCCTCCTCCCTCCATCTCTTGGTCCCCTTCCCATTTGCAAAAGATCTGTCTATTTCCTAATATCTACCTTTTATTTTGCTCTTTGTTTATATTTTGTGTTTCTTGTATAATGAACTCATATAACGATTAAGCATGTCCAATTTATTTCACTTAATATTATTTCTCAAGGTGCACCCATTTTCCTCCAAATGACTCAAGTTTATCCTTCTTTATGGCAAAGTAGTACTCTTTTGTGTATAAATACATTTTCTTTATTCATTCATCTGTTGATAGACATATAGGCTGCTTCCAAGATTTAGCTATTATGAATGGTGCTGCTATAAACATGGGTGTGCATGTTTCACTGTAATACGATGTCATTAACTCTTTTGGGAAGATAATGTGAAGGGGAGTAGCTGGATCAAATCGACTTGTTAGTTTTCATTTTTTGAGGAATCTCCATACTGATTTCCTTAATGGTTGTACTGGTTTACAATCCCACCAACATTGTTTCCCCCCTGCAGCCTTGACAGCATTTGTTATTATTTGACTTGGTTTTTTGTGTTTTGGGGCTTTTTTGGGTTTTTTTATTTTTTTGTTTTTGCAACAGGTTATCACTATGTAGTTCAGGCTGGCCTTGAACTTACTATGTATCCCAGGCTGGCCTCAAACTCACAGCTATCCTCCTGCCTCAGCCTCCCAAGTGCTGTGATTACCCACCATGCCTGGTGACCAATTTCCCCTTCTCTGGTAACATGGTGTCTACCCTTTCACTATCTCTCATGTAGAGGAGCTATTTAGGGCAGAAATCCATTCCTATTGTTCACAAACACTTGAATTAAACCCATCCTGAATGTTGTTTCTGACCTTGCTGGCTGCAGGAACCCACATCTCTTCAAGGAGCCAACATAACAACAGTGTTCACCCTGCTGCCCCTTCACGCCATTTAAATGGTAGCCTTTATCTAAGCCGCCTGGAGAAGAGGGGCTTGTTCATTCCTGAGGGTCAACTTATGAAAAGATGCTGTCCTGTGGAAATCTGGTCCTCCTATCCACGGGTTCATTGTGTGAGGCCTGGAGTCCCTGTTAAGTATTGTAGGTTATCAGTGCCAGGCCTTGGAAGGACCAAAGAAAAACCTCGCTGGTGTTTGCACACTACCTGTGGGCTGTCACACCCACGCCAAACATGTGCTCAACACTAAAATGGAAGAAACACAGACAAGGACTTCTAGCGCAGCACAGTTTTCCAGAGCAGGCGGTGTTCAGTCGGGTGATCAGAGGTAGATTTGAAGGAGAAAATGCTGCACACCTAAATGTAGCGTAATGGGGTGCAGACCCATCTAGAAGTCCTCGGGGCCTTTTGGGGCTCAGGCCAGGCTAGGGCAGGGCTCTACTGGGTGGGGTGGTGCAGGCCTGTGATTCTGAGAGGCTGGGGCAGGAGATCACTGAGTTTGAGGCCAGCCTGGGCTACACAGTGAGTTCAATTCCAGCCTGTATTAGTTACTTTTCTAAAGTCAATGGTTTGCAAGAGAGCAGATTTAATACAGGACATTTACAAGTTACAACATTCAACCATAAGCCAAATGCAGGAAGAGTGCTGAATGTCTGTCTATGCCCTGGAGACCAAAAAGACCCAGTCAAGGGCTGGGAGCCCACGGCACTGTCCCATGTGCATCCATGTCTGTACTAAAAGGCTGAAGAAATCTATACTGGAACCAGGATATGATGCTCACAGCACAGATGAAGACCAGAGCTCCCCACAGCAAACAGCAGGCATTCTTGATGACAGCTCCTTCTGCGGGACAACAACAGCCCAGTTTCATTCCCTTCAGAAGAACCAGCCGCCACAGAGCTTCTCCTGGGAAACAGCCGGCCCCCATCTTCTGCTCCCGTTCTCCTTTATGTTGCATCAGCAACAATCCTCAGGTGGATCTTCTGTGCCCAGAACTGCACCAACTCAGTCCAGCTGGGCGTTCCTGCTCAAGTTGACCACAGTAAGTCCATCGTGCAGCCTAAACTACATAATGAGACCCTGCCTTAAAAAAAACAAACAAATAGGGCCAGACTGGAGAAAATAGGAGGAGGCAGTCTGAGTTGCGCCTCTGCACTGAATCCATGTCTCCCCAGAACCTGAGAACGTGACCTGACTTAGAAACAGGGTCTTTGTAACTCTAATCAGGTTAAGACGAGCTCCAGCCGCTTTCGGGTGGGCCTTAATCCAATGAGTTGGGCCTTTAGAAGAAGAAATTTGGACAGAGACCCAGAGGGAAAGGCAACGTGGAGACGGAGGCAGAGGCACAGCCGGGAGGGTGGCCAGCGGCCACCAGAGACTAGGAAGAGGCACGCGAGAGAGCCACCCTGCCTGCACCTTGCCCTGGGACTCTGCCAGAACTGTGAGTCGATAAAATTCTGTTGTCTTTTTTTTTTTTTTTTAACTTCTCCACTATTAGGGATGGAACACAGTCTCGTTCGTGCCAGACAAGTGCTCCATCACCGAGCTACGTGCCCAGCACAGAACTCTGTTGTGTTAACCCCTGTCTGTAACCCCGCCGCGGGGGTCACAGGAAACCGCTGCAGCTCCAGGAATCCTCATCATAAAAAAAGTACGTCGGCGCCCTTGAGTCCGGTGGGCTGCTCTTCCGGGGTAGCAGCCTTGGCTGTCCCCACGGCTGCTTGGCGACCTATGTCCAGCAGGTGGCGCCCCTGGCTCACGCTCCGGGCCTGTCTACCGCCTCCCGGGTGGGCGGCCAGGGAGCACCGGGAGAGCTGGGCTGTCCTCTCTCGGGCGGCGGACTTTTGCCGGGTCAGATGGGGCGGGATGAAGTCCATTTCCTTCCCGGGGTGTAGGCTTCATAGAATGCCGGCGTGAGAGGGAGGGAGGTGGTCGTGGAAGGCAGCTGTCAGGTCACACGGTTCTGACCCGGGACAGTGGCATGGGCAGGATGGGAGCGGGGGTTCTGGGTGGGAGTTCTCCCCTGTCCTTGACCCCGTCATACCGTGCGCGCGCGCGCGTGTGTGTGTGTGTGTGTGTGTGTGTGTGTCTGTCTGTCTGTCTGTCTGTCTGTCTGTCTGTGTTGGGGGGGTTCTAGGGATCGTTAGGCAAGTGCTCTACCACGGAGCTAAATCCCTAACCCGCTGGGTGGCGTTTTTTAACATCAGTCTAGACCCCCCTGGCTGGAGCCCTGGACGGCTTACCTGGAGCGTCTAGACTCCATCCACTGCAGAATCAGGGTGACCTGGGCCAGTGCTCACCACCCTCACCCCCAGCCCCATCCACAGAGCATACTGTCCCTGCGGGGGTGAGGGGCACCCTCCTGAGGAGTCTTCGGTCCCTCCCCTCCCAGCCACCTCCCAGGGCGCCAAAGACTTCCCTTTTGAGAAACAGTCCTCAGCAGTGGGAGTGGGTGGGGGGCGTGGAACCAGCTCAGACGCAGGAGCAAGACCCCGGTAAGGTGTCCCTACCCCACTCTCACCAGCCCTGTGACCTCACCTTTGGTGTCACCTCTGCTTTCCAGGTTGTGAACAGTGCCTGGTCCACCTGCCTTTACTAACGGCATGTGACCCAGGGAACAGTGGGAAAGGCTCTGCAGGGAACAACCCCAGGTGTTTTTGTTTTCAAGATTTGGGTGTTTTTGCTTTTTAAAAATCGTGGTAAAATACCTATAATATAAATTGACCGTTTAACCATTTTTCAGTGTACAGTTCAGTGGCATGAAGTATATTCACCACCATCCATTGCTAGAACTTTTTCATTTTCCCCTAAACTGAAACTCTGTACCCACTAAAAGCCGACTCCCCAGCCCCCTCCCCAGCCCTGGCACCCACCATTGTGCTTTCCGTCTCTGGATTTGACTGCTCTGGGGACCTCAGAGATGTGGGGTCCTCAGGGTTTGTCCTGGGACTGGCTTGATTCCCTCCTGACACCTTCAGGGAGCATCCATGTTGCAGCACGTGCGCATCAGGCTGAACACTGTCCACTGCACGGATGGACCATGTACTGTTTATGTGTGCATCTGTGAACGGACCTTAGATTGTGTCCACCTTTGGCTACTGTAAATAGTCCTGCTTATAAGGAAGATCACTGAAACCTGACTATATTGTCCATTGAAAATTCATTCAGTGTTGGAAGATCACAAATTTGAGGGCAGCCTGGGCAATTTAGCAAGATTCGGTCTCAGAAAAAAAAAAGGTCCTACTGTATACATAGGTGTACAGATACCTCTTTGAGACCCTGCTTTCTATTCTTGGGGTTATGGTATATACCTAAAAGTACAATTCTGGATCGTAGGATAGATCCATTTTAAAGTTTTTGAGAAACCTCCACATCATTTTCCATAGCAGCTGCACCATGTCATGTTCCCACTAACAGAATCCAAGAGTTCCAGCTGCTCCACATCCTTGCCAACACTCTCTTTTTTCAATAGTAGCAATTCTAAAGGGGGTGAAGTGTTGGATGCACACTGGTTTTGACACAGGCCATTGATGAGGACTGTGGGGGCCCTGGGCTGGGCCTTCTGGGCAATTCAGCCAGCAGGTGGCAGTCAAGGTGCCACTGAAGCAGGGGCCTGGGATCAGGGTGCAGTCCCTCAGACAGCTCAAGACCAGACACTGAAATGGTGCTGTAGAAAATCCCAGGTCCTGCTGGATATGGTGGCACACACCTATAATCCTAGCACCCAGGGGGCTGAGGCAGAAGGATTGCCCCAAGTTTGAGGCCAGCTTGGTCTACAAAGTGAATTCAAGGCCAGCCTGGACTATACAGCAAGACCCTGTCTCAAAAAAGTTTTTTTTTTCCTTAATAAAAAATAAAGGGCCAGTTACATAGCTCAGCAACGCACTACCTGCCTAGCAAATACAATGCCCCAAGTTTGATTCCTGGTACCAAAAAAGAAAAAAGAAAAAAAAAAAAAGAAAATTTCAGGTTCCATGATCCAGCAGGAGGGTGGAACAGCCTGGAGCTGCAAGTGGCTCCCTTTTCTTCTGTGTCCTCTGTCTCAAAGAGGTGTGCTCACCTGGTGGATCCTATCCCATACCCAGAAGCTAGCTGCAAGGGAGCCTGGCAAACATAGTTGTTAGCTTTCCAGTCTCTGCAGGTCAGGAAGGCACAGAAGGTGGAGGAACCACATGCTGAGCCAATTCAGCAGGTGCTCAGAACATGGCAGTCTTGTTAATACCCCCTAGAAATAAGGTACCAGGAAGTGGTTCCTCTTAGGCACATCAACCTTCAGGCTCCCAGGCAGGCTTCCTCCTCCCAAAAGACTTTGTGCCTCTCATTCCCTTCTTGAACCTTTTCTACCTATTCTGCCTCTTTATCAACTTCTACTCAGCTAGAAAAAAAGTCACTTCTTCATAGCCCCCTTATTCTTAGTAGATGAAAATTAGAATAACCCAAATATCCCCCAACAGAGAACACCAAGAAATTAAGATGTATTCACAAAGTGAAGTATAATACAGTAATGAAAAAGAATGTCCTACTGCCACATGCAGCAACATGCATGCATCTCATAGGCATAACTGTTGAGAAAAAAACAGACACAAAATAACATTTGATATGTTTCTGTTCATAGGAAACTCAGAAGTAAAATTAGTCAACAACAAAAAATTAAGAGTGGTTACTGGCTGGGTGTGGTGGTGCACTTGTGTGATTACAGCACTTGGGAGGCTGAGGCAGGAAGATCTCCATGAGTTCAAGGCCAGCCTGGACTACATGGCAAGACCTTGTCAAAAAAAAAAAACAAAAACCCAAGAATAGTTACTTGGGATGGGGAGTATTGGGTAAAAGGGACAGGGAGCCTTTTGGAGGCTGGACATGCTTTATAGTTTCATTAAAGGTGGGTAAAAGTGCAGTAAGATATAATCTTTTTTTTTCTTTTTTTGATCCTGGCTTTTGCTATATTACCCAGGCTGACCTTGAATTCTTGGGCTCAAATAATTCTCCTGCCTCAACCTCCTGAGTAGCTGGGGCTACATGTATGTGCTACCATGCCTGGGATTCAAACATGTGCCCTTTACATGATAAAAGGATGAAAATAAGGTAGACTCCTTTCTCCTGGAAGCTTTTTCCCTGGTTGACCACACTCCCCATGAAGAGGAGCCGAGGCTCTGAGCACCCGCCTACAGCTCCCACTCTGCTGTGCTGGAACAGTTTCCATGGGCTGCGTTGAAGGCTACATGCTGCAGACTGTCAGCTCCGTGCAGGAGGGCCCTGTCTCCTGGTGCCTGCGTCTCTGGCTGTGGGTTGCTGAGCATCTGCAGTAAGCGTGGGTAACCACTGGGGTGGAACCGGCCCACTCTCTGGCAACAACACGGGGCGGCTGGCCTTGCAACGTGAGTTCTAAACCCAGAGCCGGGCAGAGTCATCAGATGTGAATCTGGTGAATCCTCCACCATCCAACTGAGGCATGCGGCCGTGGAAGGCGGGTTTTCGAAACAGAACCACCTACGCCTGTCACTCTTCCTCCCCCGAATTCCACATTCAAATATCTCTATTCCCAAAAAAGACAAAGCATTCTTTCGCCTTGAAACCTCAGCATTTAAGATCCTTAAACTCCTGTGCACGTCATGTTTATGTAACTGTGTTCATGTGACACGGCCGCCTGCATGTGCTCAGGAGCAGGGAACATTTGTGTTTTGAGGAGGAGCAGAAGTGAAATGTTTCTGTGCCTGCGGGTGCCTAGAGGGCAGGCAGCCACCCGGCGACAGCTGAAGAATTACACTGCCGAGGAGTCCTGCTGTCTCAGGCTGGCAGGATTCTCACTGCCTCCCAGGCGGCAAAGCCAGGCCGGCGCGACACGGGCATTGGTTCAAGCTGTCCTGAGAGGTGGCGAGTCCCATTCCCAGAAGTGTGCAAGTAGCAACTAGATGGTACTTCCTGGGGGATATTGAGAAACAGGCGGAGGATGGGAGCTAGGATAGGCATCGAGAGGAACTTTGAATCCCCGGCAGCTTGTGTCTACATCCTTTTTCCTATATCCTGTATCGTGATGGCAAAGCCCTCGCAATCAAATCGACTCCTAAAGGTCCCACTTCCCAACACTGTTGCCCTGAGACACTGCCAGGCTGCCTGGGCCTCTGTGGTCTTGGCGGGTGAGAGCAGAATATACAGCCTTCTCTGGGGGGGTTGGGGCTAGGCGTGTGACAGTGTGGCCGCACCCCTGAGGTCACCCACCGAGAAGCCAGGGAGGTGGCACACTCTGTACCCATCCCGAGCTCCCCTGCTTCTGCAGCTGGGAGGAAAGCCCAGAGACACGGTCACTGGTGAGTCCTGAGGCATAACTGGTGGAACACCAACCACATCTTCCATGGCCACTTAGTGACCGTATGACTTGTGTCTCGTACCCTCCTGTGGGGAAGTCTACCCGAGTTCCATAAAGGAGGAAGGCCCAGGGCTGTGCCTGACACATATTAAGCAGGTGAGAATTCCAGATGTCCACAGGAAGTCTTGTCACATCTCATTTCACGGAGGAGGATGCCGGGGTCATGGGGGCTGAGCCACATGCTCCATGCCACACAGCGCCAGGGCTCAGAGTTGGGGCCTGAGGACCTCAGAGCCCATACTGGAAAGGCTCCTTCCATAGTGTTCTCTTGGGGTAGGTAAGCCAGCTGCTGCCTCCAGGACCACCTCTGCTCCACTTCCTGCTCTCACTCAGGATCCAGCTGGTGACTGCTGCAGCTAGCACCTCCATCCTTTGTGGGGCCTCCAGGTCCTCCCCAGGAGTCCTCTTAGCACATTCCACCTGGCCGGGCTGCCCCTACGGGGCCCACAGGGCATCCCGGGTCCAGGCCTGGTGGCACCCAGCAGACAGAGAGCAGCCAGAGGAGAAAAAGGCCTCCAGGCCTGACGAGCACCCCCTTCCATCCCGCCCTCACACACCGGGCCCCTGTTTGTCTCCTCACTGGCTGGAGATCACCCAGGACACTGGGAAGCAAACCCAGCACAGCTTGTCACTTGGTGTGGAACAGCCTGACCTCCCAGGGAGCAGGGCACGTACTCTCACACACCTCTTTCCTCCCTTCTTCCCTTTGCCAGGTGTCTGCTCTCAGCCCCACATGGCCTGCTGGATGCAGGCTCGGGGAGGCTGACTGCTGGCCCCGACCCAGCCCCACCCGGCCTGGGAGCACAGGCCTGGCACACACCAGCCAAGGGAGAGGGTGGGAAGGAGACGGGTTCGGGAGGTGGCGTGAGTGTCCCTGGTGGGTGGGCTGGGAGAAAGGAGAAAATCCGGGAGAGCTCTGCTTTTGAAGCAGGGTCTAACACAGTAAGAGCCCAATATGTTCCCTAGCAGTACTTATTAATTATTATTGTTACTGTCCTATTATTTTATCTATGTGAATTTACTCTTTTTATAAGTACATGTATACAGTTAATATAATACATTTATTTTTAGTAATAATAGTAGTATTTAGAGTTTCTTCCTTACCATACCACACAGGCAGATCAAACACATCAGCATGGGTGATGTGGTGCCCAGTGGCCAGGAGAGCAGAAATTTGAGGCAACAGAACCCACAGTGGGAGGTTTTCATGGAAGCACCTGCAAGCCGACCCAAGGCCAGGGAGGAAGGGGCCCTGCTAACCACTCGATCAGTCATCTCAAGTGCTCAGTGTGTGCCAGTTGCCCTCCTAAGAGCCCACCGGGCCCTCCTAACCTCTCTGTGATGTCGCCCCTCATTGTACAGATGAGGAAACCAGCACAGAGAGGTTTACTAACTTGCTCAAGGTTGCACAGCCAGGGAATGGTGAAATCTCAGTAAAGCTGGGGTTTGGGAAGGCTCCAAACTCTGTGTGCCCGTACGAGCCCTCCTGAGCAGCCCCTCTGCTGAGAGAAGACTCATGAGCTCCCCAAGCCCTCTCGGCTTCCAGCCGTGTCTGTCAGTGAATCGTCTGCCTCCTAGGAGAGCCTGGTCTGAGCACAAATCTTCCCGACCTGTCTCCTCCTCCGCCCTTGCTCCCCTCCCTGAGGCGGCCCTGAGTTTGCACAGTTGACTGTTTTTTTGTTTTTTGTTTTTTGTTTTTGGTGCCAGGGATCGAACTCAGGGCCTTGTGCTTGCAAGGCAAGCACTCTAATCACTGAGCTAAATCCCCAGCCCCAGTTGACTGTTTTAATCACATCTTCGATGGCCCGTTTCCCAGTAACACGCGCAGAGGCGGCCCAGCTAGATGAGTCTGAGGTCCCCTGTGAGAGAATGAGACCAGGAACTGGGGGCGGAGGGAGCTTTGGGCTTTGTACACTGCTGGCAGCTGGCACATGCCTGTTGGTGTCCTGAATCACAAGGAAGGAATGTACTCTTCCACTGCAGCTTGGGTCTTTGGTGACACTCAGGTCTGAGTTAGGATCCCAGCTCTGACGCTTGAACAAATCACCAAACTTGCTCTGGCCCCAGTTTCCCATGTCACTTCTCAGGAGCGTGGTGGGTGTAAATGAAGTGCAGCCGCCCCTCTGCTCACCATGGGCGCCAACCTGATACACCCGGCATGTATTGGAAATGTGTCCCACACACATGACTACTGAGCATCCTGGCTCAGCCTGTCCCACCCTAAAGGTGCTCAGGACACTCACACTCACCCTCAGTCGGGCAAAATCATCTACCCGGAGGCCTGTGGTCATGAGGTGTTAATGTGTGGGATGCTGGCCTGAAGGTGGCAGAGTGGCTGTCAGGTGGAGCTTCTGCACCATCGCGAAGTGAAACCAAAGCAACTGGAGTCACCAGCACTGAGGACCGTACACATGGGTGCAGTGTGGCTGTTGGTGCTGGCAAAATCCTGGGCACTTCAAGCTCCCTGCCTCTCCTGGGCTCCCTGCAGGCTGAGGCCGAGGCTGGGCTTCTCCTGAAATCACCCCCTGGACAGTTCCCACCCTCTGCAAGGCAGCCCAACCACCTGAGATCTCCCGAGGTGTCCCCAGGCAAGCCCTGAGTGGAGCATATTGTGTGCGAGTGGTTTAGAATACAAAAGTGTGCCTGTTTCTACAATCGGCCTGAGACCTGGAATCAGTGATCTCTTGCACAGAGCATGAGCCCACCTGATACTAGCAGTAACACAAACTGTCCTGGCCTCAGAAAGCACTGGAGGCCCACTGGCTGTAATGTTTACTTGTTGCTTATTTTTCTCTTGCAGTGCTGAGGACTGAGGCCAGGCGTGCCGCCAGTGAGCTGCGCCCCCAGCCCATTTCTTTGCAGTTGCTAAGGAAAAAGCCTGTGTGCCCCTCCCAAGGGTGCCCCGCAGGTCTGTAATGAAGACCCAGTAATCTGAGCAAACCCCTCATGGGACACTCTCTGTTCACTAGCCAGGCTTACTGTATTTGCTTTCCACAGCTGCTAACATTAGAGAATTTCTTGTCCCTAAATATCCCAAGTAAGGTAAAAGAAAACTGGAATTGGATATTGAACGAGAGTTTGTGTGTTGCCTGTCCAGTATCCATTCTCTCCTTTCTTAGTAACAGGACTCTGATTTTATTCATAGTGACCAGGTAAGCAGCTAAAAGACTTCATTTTCTTGTTTCCCTAGGAAATAAGAATAATCAATGAGAGACACACAGAAGTTGTTGGACAGAATTTTCAAGAAGGCTCCAGAAAAGGTAGTATGTGTCCTTTTAATCTTCTTCCTATCTGGAATATACATGATGGTTGGCATGCTAGTAGCCATTTTGTGACTCTGAGGGTAGAAGTCAAATAATAAATGTGGCAGAGCAACAATGACAACAACAAAAAATTGTGGATTCCTGGTAACTCTCTGGAGCTACTATACCTGCCTAAGAATCTCTGACTTCTTTGACCTGTGCAAATATTTAAGCTATTTTTTCAGGTCTTTGTTATTTGCAGCTGATTATAATTCTTAACTGATATAACTATCACTACAGATTTACAATTTTTTTCCTCGGTGAAATACTAGAACACTTTCTTCCCATCCCTTCCTCCAACAGGGCCACTAGTCCCTCATAGAGACGTCCCTATAAGGGGCAGAGGACCCATCGCATCACTGGGAGCCACCCAGCTGTGGGATCCAGGCCTGCTTAAGACAATTGGTAGATTCCACCACTGGGATAAGGCCAGCAGGGACAAATGACAGGGTGGTTCCTGGAACCGCAGAGATTGGGGGGGAAACAGTGAAACTCTGTCCAATCTCTCCCTCTGTGGGTCGCAAATCTCTAATTACTGTGAAAAAGAATCGAAGCATCAAAACAGCATGATCTATGCCAGAAAAACATGGGAAACAGCCAGTATCCGTGTTTGGTGCTGTGATTACTGATGGGCCTACAAGATAGTGGCACCACGGAGTCACCTGCTGCACACAGTGACACTAAGACTGTCGCAGCTCATAGGACACAAAGGGACCTGCGAAGTCAGTCTATCCACATAACACTCAAAACTGGGTGGAGCTTCTCTGGGGGTGGGACGTAGGATAGCGTCACCCCTGCCTAGGAAAGGCGACAGATGGGCGCCAAGGGACGCCAGGCTGCCAGTAATGCTTCTCTTTTCCGTGGTGTGGTCACACAAGCTGCCAACACGATGAGAGCCACCAACTTGTGTGATGAGGCTCTGCGGGCTTTTCTGTGTGCACATGTCTGAAGTGTCATTAAAAGTTGCATTAGAAGAATGGGTATTGGTGGCATGCCGAGGCGGGCACCCTCAGTGTGGCGATCACAGAACACAGCAGAGGAGCAGAGCACTCGAGTGCCCTGGGGTCTCCGTGTGCACACGGGACATTCAGTGCCAAGGGCCAGGCTCCCCATGTGTAAATCAGCTCTATAAAGGGGCTTTGACTCAAAAGAATGTCCACTGCTGTGAGACGGTGAGGTGCCACGGCAGATGTAGGACGGAGGGGGACACGTGTGGCTTCTGCCTGACTGGGCAGCCACATCCCAGTGTTCCCAACCATCCTTCTGAAAGGCTCAGCTTGTCTGTGTGTCACATTCTGCAGAAGCTGGGGCCTGGGGAGGCAGCGGGGACCAGTGCTGACTTATGATGGTGGTCCCATCCTGATCAATACATTGTAGATTGAAAACAGGATAAATGGAAAGTGTGCCAAACCCACACACCCTCCCACACATCCTCACTGAGCACCAGCGTTCTCTGTAGTCGGCTGCTTCCCCTGGCAATCACCAGGCTGAGCGAGAGCTATGGCTGTGCCTATATTGCGAGAGAGGATCCGGCTGTGTAACAGGAGCCCAGGAAGAGTTCGACACTTAGACTTCCAAGGCCAGCAGTGCACACCACGTGTACACCCTTGTGAAGCTAAGACGTCAAAAATGGAACAACTGCAAGGAGAGGATTCTGTGTATAAGGCCCAGGGCAGGATGCTGCTCCTGAGGTGGTCTTGACCAAAGCCACGAGCTACTGGCCATCCCGGGATCAGTGTTAGCCAGGCCTCTTTTGGTTGTAAGCAAGAAAATCAACACAAACTACCTTAAGGAAAAAGAGATTTGCTTCCTCACTGTCTGGGTTCCTAAAGGCCACGCGTGTGGGAAGTGGTCCCAGCAAGCCGTGGGCGGGTGTAAGGAAGCAAGAGGGGCAGGAGGACAGGCAGTCCGGGTGCCTGAGTGAGCAGTGAGTGAGCAGTGACTGTTACATCTGGAGGTGAACTGTGAGCTGCTGCAATGCTTGAAAATATCTTTCCCGGCGACCATAAGTCCAGCTACAGTAAAGAATTAAAGAAACCGAGTTTAAGTTAAGAGAAGACAATTTATTTAAAAGTGGCAAAAAAGGGGGAAAGGGAGAAGATAGATAGCTACTCGATGAGTAGGGAGCATTCGAAAGCAAAATACTAATGAGCCCTTTGTTGTAGCCACTTTTTATTGAGCTGCTTTCCTTGGGTCGCCTTTGGAATCTGATTGGCTCTTGGGCTTGTCTATCACCTCTGCCTCGATTTCCCTCAGCCCTGTGACCTTTGTCTTTTGGCAGAGGGCAAGATTATATGTAGGTGGCTTAGGGCCAGGTAATGCAGATGTAAGAATCGAAAGGGAGAGTTTGTTTTCTTTATGTTAATCAGATTATTTGGGGCCTTCCTGGAACTAGTCTCTTTGCCTTTGTCTCCTTAACTGTTGGAATCTAGCTGCCTTTATGTTTCTATTTGATCATAGCTGTTTGGCTTTCAGAATCTAGCTATAGAGGTCAAGATTGTCTATTAATTTTTAGTGACGTCTAACGAGGCCTTTGCCCTATCTTTTCCCTACCTATGGGGACCCCTGTCCCTGCATTCCCACTGTGGCCACTGGGGCTCTGTCCTGCTGGGAGCCCTGAAGGAAGTCTGGCAGGTATTGCTCAGCTGTTGCTTTCTGGCATTTCCAACCTGCCCCACACATGTGTGGGTCCCATTTGTTTCAAGAAGTTCGGAAGGTGACTTCCACGAAGGCCAATCCTTTTGTCTCATCTCATTTACAAGAGAGCAAGCTGCGTGGATGTGGGCCCACAGCAGGTGTCAGTGACCAAACCCTCCCTCTGTCCGTGCTGTGGCTCGGCTTAGACATGGGTCCCTTACACCCTCCCAGCTCCCCACAGCCCCCGTGGAGAGAGCTGCCCTCCTGCTCCAGTGGAGTCACAGAAAGAGGCTTTTGTGCCAAATGTGGCTGTTTGTCCTTCTCTGAACCAATGGCAGAGCCCCTGGCTGTGTTAGCTGCCTGGCCAGGCCCCTGACACATGCTCAGACATGTGAGGGAATGCAGTCAGCCCCCTAGAAGGTCAGGACCAATGCAGGGCTTCCTCTGGAAACGCAGGGCCAAAAAATACAAATGCCCACTCTGCCCCCTGTAGCAGATGAGAAGACCAAGGCTCACAGGCGGACCATGACTTGCTCCTAGGTGCACAGCTGGTAAACAGTGCTCTGACTCCAAAGCCCACACTAAAAAAGTGTGTGTGTGTGTGTGTGTGTGTGTAATTATAGAAGTGTTTCATTAATAGTTTTCTTGCCAGAAACATCAAACATCCCTCTAGTATCCCTGATTTCCAACTATCAGTCCCCTTCTGGGACACAGAGCTGCCTGTAAAGCAGCATTGAGAGAATTGCAAAAAGGCTCCCTCGCTGGGTGGGCACCTGACTTGCAAAATCAATATCATCTAGATAGGTCCTTGCGCAGAGCACACCCTGGCCAACCATGCCCAGAGGCCTTGCCCTTTCTCCCCTCAGCAGTGGTAACAGCCCTCATTCTGACATGAGTACTTGCATAGCTCTTCAGAAACATTTACTTACAGCTGTCTTAATCCACTAATATACATGTAAGATTACTTTTTGATTTTAAATATGCAAATGGCATATATTTGTTTTGTGCTACCAGAACAGATTGCTCAGGGCTGGGTCCTTTATAAAGAACAGAGATGCATTTCTCACAGTTCTGGAGGCTGGGAGGTCCAAGATCAAGGGCCTGTGTCTGGCCTTTGTGTAGCATCATCCCATGGCAGGAGATGGGGGACAACAAAGGGCGTATGAGAGAGACCCCGAGAAGGCCAGCCTCACTTTTATTTTGTTTTGTTTTGTTTTGTTTTGGGCAGTCCTGGGGTTGAACCTAGGGCACTCTACCACTGAGCTACATCTCCAACACATTTTATTTCCTGTTTTTAAAATTTTTTAATTTATTTTTCTTTCTTATTTTAGATTTTAGAGATGGTTTCACCAAGGTGCCCAGGTTGTTTGTGAACTTGCAATTCTCCTGCCTCAGCCTCCAAGAATCCTGAGATTACCGGGGTGCCCCAGCTTGACCTGCTCCAAGTTCATTTTTATAATGAACTCATTTCTCTGAAAATAACATCAATTCATTGATAAGGACAGAACCCCATGACTAATCACCTCTTAAATATCCACCTCTCCGCACTGTTGTGTTGGGGATTAAGTTTCCAACACACGGGCTTTGGGGTCACAGTAAAACTAGAGCAAAACTCTACCAATCCATAACTTGCCTCTTTCCATTCAAAAACCTTTCTTCCATGAAGGTCACCTTGGATTGACCTCATTGCTTACTGTTATTCTGCAGTTTTCCATATTGTGAACATACTGTCATTTATGCATTCTCTTTTTGATAGAAATTTGAATTGTTACCAATTTTTCATGAGCACACACAATGCTGAAATAAAAAGGCTGGTGCACATACCTTCCCATCCCTGAGCAAACGTTCCCACAAGAATAATTCCCACAGCGAGGTTCTTAGATCCGGGCTGGGCACACGCGGCTGTGCTGTACGCTGATGTTGTGGATCTGTGCCCACCCTATGGGCAGGGAGTGGCATGTGCCATTTTGTTTCCTGTCCCTTTGATCTAGGATTTCATTAATGGTGTTGGCATGTCGCTCCTGTGTCCTTTGCAAACTGCGACTGTTTTTCTTAGTGACTTGTTGGGTATTTTTCATAATAGATTTTAATCCTCTCTGCCATGCTTTACAGGTGACAAAGAATTTTTCTCAGCTGCTTATTTTGCTTTCGCCCTATTGATAAGGACTCGGTGTATGTTTTGGTTTTGTGTTTTGTGTTTGGCAGTTTCTCGTGTCTGGTTTTCTTTTGCTGTTTCTGCTTTTCTGTTAGGAGGTCTCTCCTCTCATACACCATCCCTTGCCCTCTCTCTGCAGCCCAGCCTGCTATTCTCTCTAGATCTGAGGCTCCCTCTGTCCCATTCTCCTGGGTCCTTCATGCTGAAACCAGGTGGCTGTCCTCCTGCTTCTGGCCTGAAAAAGCCAGCTCCATGCACAACTGCCTTGTTCACAGCCCCATTCTGGGTACCGACCCCCATGATGCCCACCAACGTCCCTTATTTTCCTCTTCTGAGGGCCTCAGTGTGGAGCCTGGTTGCTATGGTTCTAAAGTGACCCCAAAGCTCAGGTGTCTCCCAGTGCAACAGTGTTGGGGAGGGTGGCTTTAAGAGGTGATCAGGTCCTGAATGGATTAACGCTGTTATTGCGGAAACGGGTTTGATATAAAAATGAGTTCAACCCTCTTTCCTCCCATTTCCATCATGGGCTGATGAAGCAAGAAGGCCCTGCTAGATATGAACTCTTTGATCCTGAACTTCCTAGCATTCCAGAACTACAAGAAATAAATCTCTGAGCCAAGTATGGTGGTGCGAGCCTGTAACCCCGGGACCCTGCAAGGCTGAGGCAAGAGGATCATAAGTTTGAGCCCAATCTGGGCAACTTAGTGACTTAGCAAGACTCTGTCTCCCAAAAAATAGTGAAAAAAGAGCTAAAAGAACTGGGGATGTAGCTTGTACAAAGGCCTTGGGTTCAATCCCCAGTATTGTTTTAAAAAAAAAAAGTCTCTAAGGGATTGGGGATTTAGCTCAAGTGGTAGAGCGCTTGCCTAGCAAGTGCAAGGCCCTGAGTTCAATCCCCAGCACCCAAAAAACCAAAAAAAAAAACCCAAAAAACTCTTCATAAATTACTCAGTCTGAGGTATCCTATTAGAGCACACAAAATGGTCTGAGACAGAAAATTAAGCTATGGTGTGTTCACAAGAAGTGGGGCTGTTGCTATAGCAAATACCTGAAAATGGAGAAGTGACCTTGGACATGGGTAGTGCCTATAGGCTGGAAGGATTTGGAGAAGAAGGCTAGAAAATGTCTGGATGGCTGTAGGCAGAGCATTGGGGTGGTCTGGTGAGAGTGCTGGAGATGACAAGGGCTGTAGGAAGATCAGAAATATTCTTAGGAATCGCTGAAGTGGTTGCGACATGTGGACAGTAAAACTCTTCTGGTGAGATCTCAGGTGAAGTGAGGAACAAGGTCCCGGAAACTGACATAAAAGCATCCTTGTTATACAGCTGCAAGCCACATGGTACAGCCATATCCCTGTCTCAGGGCTGTGTGAAAGGAGAACCTAAGAGGTTCAAAATAAGAGGCCTGCCAAGAGAAATGTCAAAGCAGTGAAATATCAGAAGACCTATGTGGCTGCTTTCAATCATACATAGTAAGATGCTAGAGGAGAGAAATAATTTAAAAATGGAACTTACAATTTAAAAGGCAGAATGGAAAGATCTGGAAAACTTTCAGTCAGGCCATGTAAAGAATAAAAAAGCATATTTGGGAAAAAAGATTAAAGACGTGGCCTAGCAACTCTCATTTTAAAAGAGATGAAGGTTTGATTTGTTTGGAATGGGAGAATGACCCTGAAGATATTTCAGAGGCGTCAGAGGCAAGCTAGGACTTGAAGCAAGGTCTCCAGCAGGCATGGGCCCTCAGCGTTTGTAGCCCAGGGCTTCTCTGGCCTCCTGCAGCCTGATTCAGCGCTCCTGAGCTGTCCTGGGCCATCCTGGCAGAAGCTC
>PVJO010000119.1:0-19032 GCA_004026905.1 Hystrix cristata
AAAAAAAAAAAAAAAAAAGTTCACCCTTATCCTCCATTTTGAACCACTGAAATGGTTCACTGAATGGTTCATTTTGAACCACTGAAATACCTGAGGGCACCCTTCCCTCAGGTATTTTTACAGAACAATCTTTTTAATAAGTTGCAATAAATGCATCCCCATCCCATCCCCATCATTTCCCACAGGTATTTTCTTGGCAAGGATTCTGCACCACGTCTTTTCTGTGTCTAGATTAAAATTCAAGTTACTCTTCTGGCTGTAAACCCTCTCTAGTACCAATTATTCTGCTTGGCCTCCTGTTCTTCCTCAGCTCCAAAGTCTCCATCAACTTCTGTTTTACCTAAAGTGAAATGAGCAAGGGCTTTGTTTAGCACCTTGGCAATCTTAAAGAGACAAAAAGACTTGGTTCCTCACACAACTTCATGGCATCTGTACTTTCACCAGCTCTTCACTGCAATAATTTCTCTGCTTTAGCCAAGTCATTCGCCTTGTTGTTCCCATGTCCATGCCTCTGTTTATGCTATTTCTCAACTCTATGATTCTCTTTATTCCTTCTATCACTCCATTCCAAATTCTTTTTCTTATCCTATGTATTATGCTGATGTTACTACATACTCTGTACTCCCTTATATTTTGATCTATACATATTAAGCAGTTTTATTTGTGTAGGTTTTGTTTTGCCCTCACTCCCAAACAGAATTATAAATATTTTCAGGAAGTAGAAAGCTTTCTTTTAAATTTGCTACAAGATTCCCTACATAGAATTTCTTCAGTGTTGGCTGACTTATTCCTGACTCATGTAACTACTAGGCATCAACAAGACATTTGGGTCTTCCAGTCCTGATTTAAAAAAAAAATACAGTCAAATGTGGCAAAAGGACCCACCATCCATCCATGATACACTGATCCAGACCAGGAACCTGAGAATGTTTGAAGAACAGGCAAAGCACCCAAGGTGCATAGTCAGTGTTTGATTGTAAGGTCTTGAATGTGTTGTACCGTGTGAAGAAAGTCAAAGGACCTGTGTTGCCTAGCCAAGGAAGAGTTTTCAGAGGCAGCGAGCCAGGTTCACCATTTGGTAGAGGAAGTTTGTCAAATATTATAATATTCAAATGGGATTATCTTTAAATGAGCACATCTGATGACTATCCTCACCCAGGCTGCTCTCTGAAGAGATAAGTGGGCAACAGTACACAAATGTAACTCAGTCGGCTGCCAGAGATTGAGTGGCTCCAAAAACATCTACACCCACCACTTTATACTGTGCAAAATGTACCAGTGTGCTCTCTAGTTATGCCACCTCAATGTTTGAGAATTATCAATGAATCTGTAAGGGAAAGATACCGTTGAGATTTTTTTCTGTATTTGTGGATCTCAAAAATTCAGGGTTGCAGAGGGACAGTTATTATGTAAAGAAATATCCTCTTACCCTGTTTCAGCCCACCTAATAAAATCTGTTGGAAGCACATGGGTTGCTTCAGGGAAAATAGTTCCAGGGCTAAAGAAGACCTAGAATTAAATTTTATATCTTGCCCCAAAAGAAGCACTGTCTCCAAGAGTATATTAAAAGGCTTTTTTTGGCCATGAATTAAAGAACATTTTATGAACATGGTTCTGATCTAAGATTTGAAGAGGCCATTACTTTAACTAGAAGCTTGTATTAGGCACTCTTAAAGAACTGTAAAGACCCTCCTCCTCCAGACTGATGAGGAGAAACAGACTATTGAAAAGTGCTTCGTGTCCCTGATATGAGTTATTGATGATAACAACACTTTAACTACATTAGAGTGAATCTCGACCTCATTGCAAGGTAGGTATTATCTCCAATTTACAAATGAGAGAATCCATGCTTAAAGTGATTGAGTCGTTCATGCAATGGTGTACAGCTACTAAGTAGCTTTGGTAAACACTGTTCTGTCTCCTCTGCCAGTCCACTTAATCTCCATGCATTGCTCCCTTCCAACTAAACAACATAATGCATGTGAAAGCATTTTGCAAACTATAAAATGGTACACGAAAGGTAGTTTATGTGGGAGACAGGAATCTTGGGAAGGACAATCTTCAGATCATCCCGAAGAAGGAATCATCAGCCATTTTTTGTAAACAAAAGCTCTAGCTTGGCCAGTTATATAAATATCCAGAGAAGGGTTTCCAGCCTTCATATACATGCATGTTCTTGTGTAATGCCATCCCAAAGAGAAAGAAGAGGTGTGAGCAGAGAGCAGAAATCTTGTATTTCAATCTATGCATCAGCTTCACAGGCCATTTAATTTTAGTTTTCTGACAGGGTTTCTTCATGACACCCACATGAAATAGGTAGTCGTTCTTCTAAATTTATTGGTAGACTAAAATTAGTTTCTAGAGCTATAATAGTCCATGTTTTGGTACTAAGTAAATACAGACTGAATGAAGGAATCACAGATGAGATTTTTTACACAGCTGGACACATTAGAAAATCTAGTTTTTAAGAACACTACAGGTGGGGTTGGGGATTTAGCTTAGTAGTAGAGCACTTGCTTAGCAAGTGTAAGGCCCTGAGTTCAATCCCCAGCAACCTCCACAAAAAAGAACACTACAGGTAATTTTATTGGCTGTAGGTAAGGTGTCTTTTATACAAAATAAGTTTGTTTCTCAAATGATTGTGTTTTTTAAATTTGTTTTGATAATTTGTTTTGACTGTCATTGGCATTTTAACAAGAAGGTAGTAATTTGTAAACAAATGCTTAAATGACTTAAATAAGTTATTGTTTCAAAAATTCTTCAATGAAATGAAATTTAAATGATCTGTGTTTTGACTTTGATTCACCTCTGTGACCATAAACCTAACTCCTCCTGGTCTTTCCTTAATGGTAATGGGCTATAAGAACATGATTTGTTGTGTGAGTGCAGAACCTAGAGCCAGAAACAGAGTGGATGCTGAGTACATAGTTACTTAATGAATTACATGTCATTTGTTCATTGTTTAATTTTGTGGTGTTTACTGGAGTAGGGGGTGATAATTAGCAATATTTACCTGTTTCCTGAGATTTTTAATGCTTATTCTCAAAGGTAAGTTTTGTATGAAAATCTTTAGAGACTTCAGAAGTTTTTGAGTTAAGCTATTCTAAAAAGAGAACTGTTTCCTTCCTCATAAAAAAAAATAGTCATTGCTTTCATTTTTGTTTTTATGGCCATTGAAATCCTTTTTGCTTGGTCTTTAAAGTGTAAATTGGATAAATACATGCTGTTGTTGTTAAGAAGCTTGGGAAACATAAATCTTTGGGTGTAGAAAGTTAAAATTCTTGCTTTTTGCTGGACATAGCCCATTTTCTAATAGGATTTGTATGAGCTAAAGGTTCTGTAGTCAATTTAGTAGTTGTTAGGAAACTAAAGTTTCAAGTAGGCAGCTTGGGCCACATCACAGAAAGTCAGAGGTGGAGGACCGAGACTTGGATCAGTGGAGATAGTCCTGATTCTCCTAAGTCATATTCAACACTCTGATCCAATTGCTTCCCTCTGTTCAGAGAAATCTCATTCATACCATTGATTTAACATGAGAGCCAATAGGACTCAGAAATTATTGGTTATGTAATGTCTTTCTGGCTATCACGTGTGTGAGATTTTTGAGTTTCAGTAATTGTTGTCATTGTGATTCATACTTTCTGTATAAATCCTTCTGTCCTGCACTGCGGCTCCCTTGTTGCAGTGTAGCACTCTCAGGAACAAGTCTTGGTTGTAATGTGTCAGGAGCTGTGCAGTAAGTTATCAGTCTGTTGAAGAACGCTGTTAAAGAATTGGTTCATATACCTCTGGCTGCTATTCTGAGTGGATCTAATTCATGTAAACCCTGCTTGTGTACCTCACTGCCAGAGGAGAAAAACCAAGTAGGTAGAACACATGTATCTTTTGTGTACCAATCTGCTAGCCCTCAAATGAGATTACTGTAGACAGGGGAAATTTCTTCCCTTTGCATGCCACAAGGCAATTTAACTGCTTTCAGATGTGAAAACCTTCCCTCCCCACCTCCACCATCCTCCTCCAACACACACCCTCCCCCTTTAATTCCTCTCGGAAAAGGATTCCTCCCAAATGAGGATAATCCTGCCTCAGCTGTTTACTTACTTGGTTACCTTCCTGGGTTATGCATCGTCCACAACAGGCTTTGCCGTTTTTATTTATTCCTGCCGGAATGCACTTAGGAGTTTTTATCATAGTTATGGTTGAGGTGGCACTTTAGCTTTAAGCCCTTATATTTATGATTTATAACTTTCTCTCTAAATTGCACATTGGACTAGAATTTCTCAAGCACATTTTCTATTTAGACACAAATGTTTCATAGAATTTGAGGAAGATACTGGGCATGGAAATATTCAAAAATTCATTTAATTCACCTTCCTGCAGAGTTAGCTGATGTACCTCAATGCATCATGTGTTCGACATGTCTGGACACTCACAAATAAGCCACAGACAAATGCCTAATTTAAGGAAACTGTTAAAGAAAAAAAAACCCTCTATATGCCTTTCAATAAAATGAATATTACATGATCATTGTTTTGTGCTTTAGAAACACACAGAGACAGCCAAATGATGGTTAAATTATGGTTATTCATTCTTTAATGGTAATACTTGACTTAGTACTATAAACTCCAAGAAAGCTTTGCAGAAGCCGTGTTACATAACTTACTTTATTTTAATCTTTGTAACAACCCTGCAGAATGGGTATTATTATCACTCTGATTAAAAGATTCAGAAATGTTAAGTAATTTGCTGAAAGTTACCAGGGCTAGGAAGTAGCATTAATAGGGTTTGAATCCCAGTTCACCCATCAATGAAGCTGTTGGCTGTTCTACTGGATGTACTTACACATCTAAAACATACTCTAAGGCCATTCTTTGAAGTATTAACTTCACATGACTATCCTTTTGCCATATGTTGGAGGAACAGTCCCATCTATCAAGTCTACAAAATATTTGGTTTATTTGATTTGTTTATTTTTCACATAAATGCTTTTTCCTTTTTGATAGGATGGCTAGTTTGTAATCACAGTTGAAGGTTAGGGATTTGTAGGGGAAATTTCTCAACAGGAATACAGTAATCACTCAAATAGGGCATTATAATTTTAAAATAACTACATTTTCTAGCATTGTCAATTATATAAAACTCTAAGAAGTATCTACATGTTGAAACCTAATCTATTATGCTTTTTATTTTTTCCCAGGAACTCTACAACATACACTTAAATTAACATATATTGTAGAAAACCATTTGAGGAATGTTCTGGAAATGAGAGGGTAGCACTGGAAACCTTAATTTTAAATTTCATGACTTTTGTGCAATTAGACGCTCAACCTTAACATTACATTGGTTTAGCTTTTTTGCATTTAATTATAGATATTAGGTAAATGCTGTGGAAGTTAATATTTTAAGCCTCCATTTTAATAGTTGCAATCGATTTTTTGTATTTCCATGCTATAATAACCAAAAGGCCATTTAACCTGGACAGGAAACAAATCTAGGATTCTAGAGATTAATATTAAATCTGCTAATGTATTGTCCTGCCATTCTCTGGAAGCCAGGTAATCTAATATTGTGTGCAAGAGCTTATAGGTAAGAAAAATCACTGAAAAATATCCTAGGGTTCAGTAGTTCTCTTTGAATTGTCACAGTGGCATTGTTTTTTTAGTGTCACAGTGGGATGGATTTTAAGCAAATGGAGGTTAGAGATTCAAAGGTAAAAGGAATTGACAAACTAAGGAATTGTTTAATTTGTAAATTTAACCCTGTATCATGATTCTTCATTAGGGATATTTGCTATACTGATTCAATACCAAGCACAGGGGGCAAATGGGACCGAAAAGGCACTAACTATATTGAAGATGATACTAGAAATTTGGAGAGCTCTTAATAATTAGGTACTTAAGCTCACCTAGGGAAGTGATTAGTGTTTAGAAGTACAGACATTGCTACAGGAACACGGATGAATTAGAATGAAACAAAAGGTCCAGTTTGCCACAGTTCTTTTAAACAACTGTAGCCTCCATAAGGATGTGGAAATACCGTGGATGATGCTTATATGGCAAGAGCCAGTCTGTCCAGCTGCAGTGGTTGAGAGGTAGCTTGGACACGCGGTGCTCTGGGTTTGTTTCGTATCACTAACATTGACAAACCAAGCTCTCTCAAATAAATCACTCATTCTCCTGATTTTTCCATTCTTCTGTTTATAGATGAAGTGCCTTCTGCACACATAATACTGCTATTATTAATATACTCCTTAAAATCATGTCAAAAACAGTTTGCAACCAATACAAGATGGAAACTTACAGCACAAGAGACTTGGTGCAAATATGTGGTAAGATCATACCAGGCGCTTGAGATAAAAAATGGATCAATCCTTGTGCTTCAGCAGCCCCTAATCTAGAGATGTCTGTGGGGAAGTGGAGAGGCAGTTACCAAATAGTAAAGAAAGACAACAGAATATGATATGAACAATATGCAAATGGTGCCAAGGCAGGGGCGATGGTTAGATATTTGAAAAGCAATAGGTAAGAAATACACAATAGTAGATGAACATTAGTAACCATGTGATGTGGTGGGAAGAGCACCGGAACAGAAGTTAGGTTCTGGCTTTCCATGATCCGAAGTAGTGCTCTTTGTTCCCATGCTTCCTCATCTAGCAAAACTGTGTATTGCTTATGCCACAACATATACTGCGAACCAAATAAGAACTATGTATGTGGAAGTACTTTGAAAATCTTACAGTGCTCCACAAAGTCTAACATTGTTACTACTCTGTCACCAAAATGGCAGAGCATCAGCATAACCGAAGGGGTGATTCAAACCATAATTCATTTCACTAAAAATGCCAACTGTGGAGGAAGTAAACTCCAGTGCTTAAATTATATGAATGATGCCTCTGACTAAAATTTTGTTATAAGAATTGATATATTCTGGCCACGAATTAGCAAAATAATTGCAACTTTCAAAATTATAATCTTCTGAAAACTAGGAGAGAGAGAAACTTAAAATTGGAAAGAGCCTGGACACTTATACATTAAAAATGACAGGATTAGAAAAAAAAAAAAAGGAGGATTGTGCTTTTCCAAATGTCAAAATTTAAAATGCTAATAAAATCTGATAAACAGGATATTTACCATGGCTACAACAACTAGCAAAGGTTAACTTGGACAGGACTAGAAACCGCTGAAGGTGCCGAGGGACGACAGTCAATGATCCCCAGCCCTGGGTGAGGGTTCATCTCGCTGGCATGTGCTCAAGCCCTGAAGCCACTTCTTTCACAGACTGAACCCAACTATAATCGTTATTTATGAGAGATTTTTTTAACACACGTATTGTTTCATAACTGTGCTTTTCTGCAGAGCAGAAGTTACAAAAGTAACTAAAAGTGAGAAAACTGTTCTTAGGTGATTTAACTCTAATAGTTTGAGTAAGATGACAGAATACTCAGACACAAACAGAACCTGTCTCTACACATCTTAGAAGGCAAATATTCAAACATGTGTATCTTGCACTTAATTTAAACTCTGTGGTTGGTTACCTATCTCTTTGGCAATTCAGTATAAAGTTTTATTACTGTGAAATAGAATAGGGTAGGGATTTATGTCACACAAAAATGAATTTCCATGGATGGGAACACACATGAAATAATTTAGGTAAGCAGTATGTCAAATGAAAATTTAAGATGTTAGCGCTGGTGGTGCAAAGAAAAGAAGCAGAAAAGGAGGTTTCTGTAATAGATAATAAATATATCACACTGGGAAAAGAAAAAGGACCACCATTGCTGTAGGAAGTTATTACTAATGTTGAAGAATTGTGGAAAATGTTGAAGAATGATTTTTAGGACCAAGAAATCAAAGCAACTGATTAGATAGAAGGGAAGTCTCATTTGTATGTCAAAGAAAAATGTAACACTTAAAATAAATGTTAGCCCATATAATTATACACAGAAATGAATGAAAACCACAAGCCTGGTATTGCTGTAGGTTTAGGCATAGGGACATTCTTTTAAACTTTTCTTTTGCAGAGGTTGCCAGAGGACCAGCAGTGAGCCAGGCTTCTCTCCTCTGCTAAAGTCCTTCCATTCCATTGATTCCTTTTAGTTTCAAAGCAGCCCTGCTTGTGAGAAAGAGAATGTAAGAATGTTCCCTCTTGGAACCACTCTCATGGTTCTCTGCAGGCTTATAATGGAACGCTGGTATGACAGAAGGGTATGAAAATCTTTTTTATTATTATTCTGTACTTCTTTCCTTTTTAATATATGTTTGTGTGAAGAAATTCATAGTAGAAGGTCTCTGGCATTGAATTAAAAGAAATAGTTTTAATCTATCTTCGTTTCTTTAATTCTCAAACTTAGGCTAAAAATCCCAAAAGGACCATAAAAAAGCACTATAGGGTTTAAAATTTAATTAGCTAATTTAGATAAGAACACAGGAGAGGGGAAGGAGAGTTTAATGGTTCCAGGTTCATGTCGTTCTCTAAGAAATGCACCACAGGCAGAGGAAGGAGACATTTGTGTGGAAGATCAGTAGTCCTTGTGGTTTGGGACTTATATTTAAAGTGGATGGTGGATGTTTCGATTTTCCTAAAGTGAGAATGGGTGAGAATGATCTGAAGTTCCAGAGCAAGATCTGGACTGGAGGTAGAAAGTTGGGAGTTGTGTTGACAAGGTGAGCTTAAGACTGAATGAGATGCCTCAAGAAGAAATTGTGAGAGAAAAAAAACTCAGGGCAGAATACTAGGAAATTCTAGTACTGTAAGAGTGGACAAAAAAGAAGAGCCAAAGAAAAGATGAGAAAGGACTATAGAGACAGGAAATGGGAAAATCAACTCAGTATTGTTGAGGATACCAAAGGTGAAGTATTCAGGGAGGCATAGTGATGAGCACAACTAAAAACTGAAAACATTTGGCTCAAAAGAGGCCAGTACTGACACTGAGTAAAGTACCAAAAGTACAGTGCTATTTATGATTAATAGTTTAGAGCTATAATTTCGTGGGTGGCAGTTGTGATAGAAGCCCTCTGTATGTAAATAAAAATTTGTAAAAGTCCCCTACTTCTTATATTTTTCAGTTTATCTCTTCCCTTACCCTTCCATTTGATATTGTTCCAATTTCAAAATACTTGACTTGTATTTATTTTGAAAGCGTGGTGACTAGGAAGGCTGTACACAAAATACACTAATAGGTTATGATTATTGTGGTATATTGCCACACTAAAAATAAATAACTCGGGTTGAGGATTTCGCTAAGTGGTAGAATGCTTGCCTGACAAGCACAAGGCCCCAGGTTCAATCCCTAGCACCAAAAAAGAAGAAAGAAAGAAAGAAAGAAAGAAAGAAAGAAAGAAAGAAAGAAAGAAAGAAAGAACGAACTGATCCTTATCTTGTAAATAAATAAAATAAGAGGGGGAAAAAGTGATTTTTTTAAAGAAATCAAAACTACTTTTACCAGCTTCTTTTAAGTTCCAGACTAGTTATGTTCTGTTTTGTATATAATCAACCAACTAGAGTTCTGTGGAGAATGAGCAAACTATTTGTGCTGTTCTCAAAGATCATACATATCAGTAATGACATCAATAGAAAACATGATGAACAAGAAATAAGTAGTGTCTTGGAGAACGAGTCTCTGACTTTTAGGAGTGTTCTTAGTTAAGGTAACATCAGCTTCTCTAAATCTCAGTGGTTTCATATGGTAGATGTTTCTCTTGTGCTCATGTTAATTGTGGTCAGGAATCCAGGCTGGCTCTACCTTCTTCCACACAGAGCTTCCAGAGTCACCTTGAATGTGGCATCCAGTCAGAAGACTGAGGAAAAAAGAGGCTAATGATTGAACAGAAACTCCTTCTGGGTACCCGCAGAGCAGCACTTGTCGCCTCTGCCGGCATCACATTAGCCGTGGAGGGACGTGTTCACAGAGTTGTAGCTGTCTTGAGAGAAGGCAGGGAAAGGGAGGTTAGCTGTATGGCTCAAAAGGAAAAGTTAAAGCATTTTTGAATCATTAGCCAGTGGCCACCCAGGAGCCAGGAAGAACGTCGTGGACGGGACTTAGCCTCACATGAGAGTGCTGCCGAATGGGAAAGGGTATGTGTGAACAAGGGACCAACTCCGCGTCACTGCTTGGACAGGGCCTGTGGTGTTGATAGGGTCGTATTAGTCTGTTGCAGAAGAAAAATATGCAATGCAGAGCAGCTTACCTAACTGGATATTAAGTTTGTCAAAGAAGAGAGGGATCACAGATTTCACTTTGAAGTGCAGTCATTTCAGAAGCGAGCAGCCCAGGGTGGAGCCTTCTGGACCACTCTTGCAAGCAGCACAGACCCCAAGCTTCTCAGCTTCTGTTCCAATGTTCTTACTGTGATGAAAATACAAGGCAGAGCAGTTTAAATATGATTCTGTAGAAATAACCATGCTTTTCATCATAAATTATTTTGGCCATCACATTTTAATTCTTACCTTCAAACTAAAGGGAATGGTCAGTGCTGGCCTAAAATTTCTTCCCTGGCAATCAGTGTAGGCCATACTTATTCTTATGAAATCAAACTACGCTGTTTTTTTATTCTGAATACCAGCGTATGTGCCCTCTTCATCTGGTGTCTCACACAGACATTTAATGTCCAAATATACAGAACAAGGATAGATGAAATCAACATGTTTACTGTTATTCTTTTGCCTAAATTTTAAAAGAGAACAAAAGGTGAGTGATGAGTGATTTGCATGGCTATAATTGAGTTTGTGTTGCTTTCATTGTTATAAAATTTTAATTGGCATGGATGCTTAAATGTATATCAAAATTCATGTCACAGCTTTTGTACAAAAATAAATATGACTTTAGAACATATTTTCTTTAGTGAGAATGATAAATTAACTTAGAGTGTATGATTCTCTACTTTTAAAAATGATAAGGTTAGTTCTTTAATTAAAAGTTAAAGAAAAGTACTTAGTGTCTACATAGTTAAAATCAGGATGTGTGTGTGTGCGTGTGTGTATGGATATACATATGGATATTAATATATGGATAAATATAATGGATATATATGTAGAGATGCAATCTATATTCAGAATAATTGGTCCAGAATGACTTGTTTTATAGTCTTATAAGATCCACTTTAAAGAATTTCCATCACAGTGCAAGACAATAAAAACTGTACTGTGTACAACAAAGAGTTTCTTCTAAATTTGCTTCATCTCATTTTCAATCATGGGCTCAATTATATCATTCTATTAAATAATAGGTCTTTTATATATCAACATTCTCTTTTCTAAAACAATTAGCATAAGTATGTGGTCAGCCTCCAGTATAGGAACTATTCTTCATACTAAATTAGAATTACTGATAAATATATTTTATTCAATAAAGTATGGCTGTACCTTCACCACATCCTGAAAGTCTCTTCTATTTGCTTGCGTGGAGGCACGTTAGGCAACTACTTTTGACATCCCTGAGATTACGGTAAGGTATTATGAAGACCAGTGGATAATGAAGTACAGCTGAATATTTATAAAGCTCAGCTCTGAGAATGTCTGTTGATAGGCGCCTAGAGATCTAGCTACACCTGGTTGTGTATGTGATAACAATGTTCTGCAACCCTCAGTATCAAAGGGCTCCATCGCTAAAACCCTGGGAAGAAATGCGGACATTGTCCTATACATCTCACGTTTCAGCAAAGTCAAAGGCTTATGATAAACCATTCTGGATTCGGTGCTAGAAACAATCTTCTGAGTAAGACTTGCCCTCCTGTGAGGCTCCAGTGAGAGTTTTGGACCTGCCATCTTGTGGCCACTATGTTAGCAAGTCAGTCGTTGCATTTTGGTCTTCATTTGAGAACTGGAATTTAAGCGTGGCTCATCTGCAGATAAAAATGGAGACACTCCACCCATGAAACTATAGTCCCCTCCTCCTTCATTAGACACACTGCTGTTTTCAGAGAGTGGCTTCAATCAGACCATTGTTATATTCGCAAGAAAAACAGATTTTTTTCATGTGAAATGATACACTTCCCACCTGGAATTGAAAGAAAAAAGAAAGAAAGTCTTCCATTACTGAAAAAAGATCTGAAGTGACAAGAGAAAAGAGGAAGGGGGAGTAGGAGAAGTTGGAGATCAGGCATATATTCTGTCAAGTAGTGCTACTTGTGAGACTAATTCTTACAAACTGTGCACCCAACAGAGTAAACCTCTTATTTTGCTGCTTTTCTGTGATCCCCCACATAGCTATAATGTTCTAAGTTGTTTTTCCCTGTCCTGTAAACTGCATAAGCGTTTGATATTATACCTAGAGTTGGCAAAGGAACAATTTACAAATACTTAAGTAGGTAATTATTTATTAGAATATAAATCTATGGAAGTACATGTTACTGTACCAAAACCTACTAAAAGGTTAGTTTCATTTCAGTGTTTCTATTATAGTCCTTAGTTGTTAGCTTTCATTTTTCCAGGGTTTTATGAGTAGAATGTAAAAAATGTGCAGTAGGTTATTATTATTATTTATTGTTTGTCAAAGAAACATGACTATACAGAGCAAAGGTCAGTTTGTGAAGCCAGACAGTCCCCAGTCCCAAAGACCTCACAATAGAACGCCTAAGCAGGTCCTGGCAAATGTAAGACAGAATGAAAACAGATGGGTGAATGATACTTATTCAATATCTTAAATATAGAACTCAGTAGTGCAGGTGCATCTTCAGATGTTATTTGAAAGAAGAGACAGAATATCTTGGCATTGTGTCATTTATTCATAAATATTATAAATTTTATATTATTTGAGAAACTATTCTAAATATGCAGGGTAGTTTAAAAGAAGGTGTGAAAGCTGATCCCCTCAAATGATACAAAGGGCAAATTGTGTGAGAAATGGAAGCTGAGTACGTATAAGAGGAAGTGGAGAAGAAACAGCCAAAAAAGAGCCAAGGAAAAGCAAATCCCAAGAGGGGAGATAAAGTTTGATAGAAAAGAAATTCAGAGATTAAATAAATAAAAAATAAAACAACCAAGGAGGAGGATGATCTCTTGCCAGCCGTGTCCTGAATATATTAAAATTTCTAAGAGAGCTGAAGCACAGTAATGACAGGATGATGATTTAGCGATGGAAACTGCAGTTCCAGGGTGTAGAATTCTGTGATGGCAGACAGAGTGGTTGGTTCTAGTCTTAGAGATGGTATTATTAGAGCCCAAAGAATAATCAGATTTAGGTAACAGCAGAATATAAGGTAAAAAAAGAATAGAATTGGTGAGGTTGTTGAGGAAGACAGAAGTCAGTAAAGCTATCCAGTGTGGCCATAGTTTTGTTTCCTTTAAAACATCCTTGATCAATTCTGCATTATATTAGTTATTATTAAGTGTAGCATAGACATGAGACAGTATCCCTGAGCCAAAAATCAACGTATATTCAAAGTGACAAGTAAGATTAACACACCAGAAGCAATTAGGAAATACCAGGCAGCTGCTATTTGGGATAGCAGAGCTTTAGAGAAGGGCAAAATCAGCAGGCCTCATAGTAGTGTTGGAAAAGTCATCTAGGAAGTAAGGCCCGAATTGGTCCTTGAAGAATTGGTGTGTGGGGGAATAGACATATAAATATGATGAAATTCGTCAAAATAGAAGTTAACATGGTGTTTTGTGGGAACAGTGAAATTACTGAGTGAAATGGATGCTTCGAGCAAGAAAAGCAGGTAGGATGGTAAAAGAAGGCTACTGGGTGGATCTGAGAAAATGAGGATTCATCAGCATATTATGGGGCCATTTCGTAAGTTCTAGAAATATTTTTGAGGTTATATTATGCTCCAGGCACAAAATAGACCAGGCTTTATCCTTATGGAACTAAATTCCAATGAAGAAAAATAGAACCTGCCTCTCCAAACAAATAAATGAAGATGATAATTTTAGGTAGTGATTAGTACCATGAAGAGCTTTAAACTGAGTAATGGAAGAGAGAATGACTGGCTAGAGTAAGGATGACCCAAAATGGGAGAAAGTAAAGTGGAAATTCCTAAGACTTGAAGATAATTTGAATTGAGAGAAGGAAGTCTTGGAAATTAAAGTTTGTTCACTCTTATCCTATAAATGGGAAAGATGGAAATAGAAGAAAAGTTGAAGGGGGGATAAGCAAACTCAGTGTTCCCACAACACCCCCTCTGTTTTCATTATCTACTAACCCTTTGGTCAACACCCTCAATTCTTAAAGATTGTAGTCACTAGCTCAGTAATGCTTTTTTTATTTCTACCCCATGACAATTCTTGGTCATTTCAAGGTTTAAGAATATAATCCTTAAAATACCTCCTCTCAGTTCCTTGAATTCTCTCATGCTCTGTCTTCCACCCTACCCCAGTTACTCATTCCTATGGATTACTTTTAACATTTTAATTAATGATAATTATGATTTTCCACAATCTTAATTTCAAGCATCCCACTCTTTACTATCTAATATCTTCACAGCTCAGTCCCTCAGTTACCCTATCACAACATATTGTTAGGCCTACTAAGACCTCTGCTGCATATATTTTTATCCACATCCCTTCATATTCCCTTTTTATTATGTGGCTCAGATTCCATGGACAATGATTTTGATAATTACCCACGTACACCTTTAGTCCCCCTGACTTTCTCTGGCCTCACTGTGCTCTTCTGACAGATTTCAACTGTTTTACGTACAACCAGCCCCACCTTGTTCCATACCTACATGCCAGCTCGGTGTGGCTGGAGAAGACACCCAAGCAGAGGGCACGCACTTTAATTTCATAGTAATTCAAGGAGGCCCTTGGTGCTGCCCAGCAATTACATTATGTTGCCATACCCATTCACTCTCCCATGCCTCTATAAAATAGTTCTGTATGTTTCCTTTCTTAAACTTCCATAACCTCTTCCCCTAGTCTCACTCTCCACTTATCACCTTCCCTCCTACCTCCCTGAGAAATAAAAAGCATCAAAAAGGAACTTCACCTATGTTTTTTCCAGCAAACCTACCCTCCTGTCTAAATCTGTGCCCACATACTCTGCCTTCTGTCCCTACAACTGTGGATAACCGTGGATCCCTGGCTCAGCCTTCCCTTCATTGTGCATTAGAACCGGCGCCCTCTCACATAATCATGAACTATACTCCTACAAAGCTTACTTCTTTTCTTTGACTGTAGCAATTTTTCTCTCTCTCCAAAATCTTTCCTAGCAGTATATAACATGTAATATCTCTCATCATGAAAGTATTCTTAGAATCCACACTCCCTGACAGCTCCTGTCTCAATTCATTGATTCCTGTTGTAGCACAACTTATCAAGAAATGTCCGTAATTGCTATAGATACTCTCTAATCCTAATCTTTAATTCCCACTTTAATTCTCCTACTTTGTTAGTTTTCACCTACCAGTCTAGTAAAATGGTTCATGATAAGGTCACCAATGATTTCCATGTCATTGTTAAGTCCCTTAGCCAATTCAGTCTTTATCTTTCCTGACCTCAGCTTGCTTTTACCCAGCTCACTGTTCTTTCTCATTTGCCTTCAGTGCACCACACACTACTGATGTTTTTCCAACTTCACAGTTGTTCCTTCTCACTCTCATTTACTGGTTTATTCTTATTTCCCCAATATGTAAACAGTCGCGGTCCTCAGACTCAGTTTTTGAACCTCATTTTTTCTCCATTTGCTTCCTTAATATTCACACCCAGTTTGTGTTTTAAACTTGTCTAGGCTTTACTTGAAATTTTAGGTTCACACATTCAACTACCTCCTCAGTATCTCTGCAGTGTGTCTAATAAGCATCTCAAACCTAACATACTAGAAACAGAACCCTTATTTTACCCAGAATATGTGCAGTCTTCCCATCTTGGTAAATAGCATCTCCATTCTTATTGTTTCTCAAGTTGAAAATGTTTCTCTCTGTGAACCTTTGGTCTCCCAAAATCCAGTGGGTGGACAAATTCTGCAGTTATACCTTCAAATGATATCCAGAATCCAGAACCCTAACCTCCTTTCTCCTTCTCACCCCCAATACCACCCTGATTCAATCTACTATCATTTCTTACCTGGATTATTGCAACAGCTTCCTAATTCGGTTTCCTGCCTCTGGCCTTAGCACTAAGAGTCTGTTCTCAAAAGGTAACTAGAATGATTCTCAGCAATGTATGTAATATAATTGTAGCCAGATCGTATCACTCCTCTGCTCAGAATCCTCTAATGACCCTCCGTTTTACCCTTCCAGTAGTCTCCACAAGGCCCTTCATATTCGGTTTCCCCTGTTACCTGTCTGTCCTCATTTAGCACTAGCTCTCCCCTCACTCACTGCTGTCAAGCCTGAGTGACTTACTTATTTCCTCAGACTTTCCTAATTTGTTCTCATCTCAGGGCCTTTGCACTTGCTTCTCTCACTGCCAGATAACACTTGTTTGCTTATATCTTCAGGTTTCTGCTCTATTTTCACCTCTAAGTAAGACCTTTCCTCGCCACCGTACTTAAAATTGCAACCCCTGCCTTTGTTTCATAGCTCTTACTCTCTTCAGATACGTATAGAACAAATTATATTTTATATTTATTTCCACTTGGCATGGAACATAAGTCTTATACTAAAGAGTTTCAGTTTTATTTGGGTTTTTGTTTTGTACTCTGAGAAATCTCCAGTGCTTAGATCCATGCCTGCCTCATAGAGCGTTCAGTAAATATTTTTGGATGAAATGAAGAAAAGAATGAGTGCTTCTTTCACTGAGTTTGCAGGTATTTTTGCTAAAATGCAAAACATAATACTGTGGCATGAGCCCTGTGATTCTCCGTGGCTTTTCAGATTTCTCAAAATTAATTTCAAAAGTAAAAGCACTTATGCAAGTTTATCCAGAGTATTACACAGGGCACTATTTCTATTTGGCACCCGAAGCAGCAACATCCAAAACATTTATTATCATTTTTCTCACTCAGTAAATGTTTATTAGGGAATATGGGTGCTGTCAGCACAGGTAGCGACAAGTAGAAAGACTCAGAAATATAAGAGAACATAATACAATGGACTACTGCAATATTACAAGTGACAAATAATGATGGCGTGGGCTAATGTGGTACATTGGTGCTGGAAGAAGTAAAAATGGGAGAAACATAATGAAATGAAGGGTCATCAGAATCAAGAAACCTGATTAGTGGAGACACAAAGTACTGTCTACCTTTATCAGGCTATTAAGTGGAAGGCGATTATAAAAGAATTAGATGAGAATGGAACTTAAACATAGAGGACATGGGTTGTAAAATATCCTTTGCAGGGTATAGACTTAAAATCCCTAATTGCCATAGTGATTGTAAAAATAATCAATGTGCTTATTGTTGATCCTGTTAAAATCATTGTGAAAGGGGCTCCAAGATTAGACCATAACTCTCATTCTTCCAACCCCCTGAATGACAATTGAAATCATTTGAGGTTCTAAATTTTCTGCCGAGTAACCTCTCCTTTCCTGAAAGCAATTTTTCTTATTTTATACAAAGAAAAATGTAAGAAATGGATTAATATGTGTGTGTATGCCTGCATATATTTGTAAAAGGTAAAGTTATAAAGGAAATTAGCCATTTTAAATTTGTAAGTTTAATAAGTTAATATTAGTTTTAAATGCAATTAAATATTTCTTTCTCTGCACAAAAACCTTTGTTTATTAGAAAAAGTACATTAGAATTGCAAATCTGTATAGGCTGGTGATTATTTGAGGGGTGATGAAAAAGCAACAGATGATTCCCAGGCATTGCATGTGGGCACATGGGTAGACAATGATGCCATTTGCTCAAATAGGACAGAAGAAGAAGAGAAAATCTGAGATGAGTCAAACTTCAGACCTGTTGAATTTACAATACTTTTGAGATACCCAACTGGAATTTTCCAGTAAGTCATTTGATATAGAAAGTTAGCTGTCAGGAGAGAATGAATGGATTGAGATACCAATTTGAGAGACATTTTAAAACAAGGAAATATGGATGACCAGTTAGCAGTGGACCTATCAGTCTGAAGTGTGTGTAATAGAACATTGCAAGATATGGAGTGTGGTAAAAAAAAAATACAGTGAATTCTTAAATTTTAAAAATTAATTACAGTAAAAGACACATTACCATTGCTCTCTCTCAAAATATTCCCCTTAGCTCCAAACACACTTATCTCATCATTCTTGCCACCTTTTGGAGCAGTTCTGGAAAGTCCTCTTTCATGAGAGTCTGTAGTTTTGCTGTTATGGCTGCCTTCATATCATAAATCAATTCAAAACATTTAACTTTCATGCTCATTTTGAATTTGGGGAAGAATCAGAAGTTGCATGGTGTCAAATCCAGTGAATAGGTGAATGAGGGCACAGTAATATCTTTGCAAGCCTGCCTTTCCATTGGATGGCACTCAGCAGCAGCATCCTCTGTATTTTACATCACACCTTATAAAGATACTCATGAAAGAAAGCTTCCAGAAGTGCTTCGGGAAAATGGCAAGAACATTGAGATAAGTGTGTTTGAGGCAAGAGAAATTATTTAGAGCAGAATTAATGTCAGCGTGTATTTTATTATAATTTTTTTTATTAAATATACACCATATATTTTGGTCTCCCCTTGTATAAACCCGGACATCAAGGAATGTATGTAATCACTTATCTGGTATTTTTCTCAACTAGTTTTCTCTTAAATTCTTTCCAACTCATCTCCCACACCAGTACACATCCTGTACAGTACTAAGCCTTCCTTTCTATTTAAAATTTCAATAATGTACCACCTGGACCTTTTATGTTGGAATAGGCCTTTATTTCTATAATAATCATATACTTCAAAATTATATATGGGACAAAATTATGGACATGAGATTGCACTGTTGGTAAACTGTAACCTCTCCTTACTGTAAGAAATTATGGGATGAGTCTGTTTACGTTATCAACAGTGTCCCTCTAAGTTACCTATTCTGTAAGTATTTTTGTCAAAGTCTCTGTTCTGGTGTATATCATATTCATCTGTTATGATACCTAACTGTTGGGATATTTAAGGAGAACCCCATTAAACACTGGGAGGGAGGCCATCTTTTTTTTTTGAGTAATTTATTTATTTATTTATTTTAA
>PVJO010000119.1:19132-86408 GCA_004026905.1 Hystrix cristata
TTTTAAACCAAGAGCATGTATTGGTACATTCTACATACATTGGTCACATTCATTACATTTATTCTGTACCTATACATGGTGCATCTTGGTTCTCCCCCTCTCCCCCGCCCCTCCCCTCTGCTCCCTCCCCCCCTATTTATATCAGGTTCATTCATCATTTTCCATATTTTCCCTTTCCCCTCTCTTTCCCCTGTTGCCTTTCTGCTTTTCCCCTTCTTTCTTTCTAGCACTCCGAGGGAGGCCATCTTTATTCTTTTCCTTTCTACTTTCAGGAAAGGAAAAAGAGAAATCCAGGATTTAGCTAATTCTCTAAGGGCAAGTGTCTCTGTAAGTCAGTCTTCTTACAGAATGTAATTTTCCATATTAATGTTCCATTTTAATGTTCTTTTTTTCCTGGCCTTGAATCATTTAAAATATTTTCTTGCCCTACCCTTTTTGTCACCTCTATACTTTGGTAGATTTATTTATTTATTTCTTAATTTTAGAATTATCTTGTGTCTACTATATCCCCATACTTAAAATTTTCCAGACAGAGATAGCAGCCATTGAATGTAAAGTTTATGTTGGTTTTAAACAGTGATTGTAATCGCTCTTGTCCCAATTTTCTAGACTCTCTGATCATCTGGGATTTCTCCCTGCTGTGCCTCTCTACTGGTAGTCTCATTTGCTTTCTTGTGTCTTATCTTTATCTTTCAAAAAAAGCTTCTGCAAAAAGTGTCTTTCCCACCAATCACAATGCTACACTGTTAGTGTATGTAGTCTCTATGGCAACTGGGTTACAGGCCACAACACCAATATTACTGGAGCCAACATCATAGAGGGGAAAGTGGCACATGCCCTCCTCTGTCACCACACAAGTTTCCCCATTGAAACTGGAATCAGATAGCCATATTTTAATATTCAGGGCAAGGAAGGTGGCAGAGGAAGTGCTATAAATCCAGTCTCTCTGAAGCCGTATTATTGAGATTTTATAGAATTCTTGATATTCCTTATCCTGAAAACCTCCAGCCTGGTGTGCTGATCCTCAGCAAATGTCCATGTACTGGCTGAATTTATGGAAGAAGTTCCTTACAGATAAATGACTTACCTCTGAAGAAGCTGATCCTACTGAAACTAGGATATAGTCTTAGGTAAGCTCAGGAAAATCACCAATACCATGTAAAAATTATGCTCTGGCCTTGTAGGAACAGACTTCTTCAAGTGGTTTCTCCAGTAACTGCATATTGACCCAGTGAGGGCAAAAGACAGATCTGGCTCTCTGAGCGTGTCTTAGCGCAAAGGCCGTTCTGCTGGGTCACGAAGGGAATGAAGAGGAAGCAAAGAGGCTCTTCTGGTTGCTCTTCTAGGACTGAACTTCCTTCTGAATATGAGGTGGTACAGCCCAAGCCCCTAAAGCAGGTTTTTGTAACATTGGCCTGTTAACATTTGGAGCTACTTATAGCTCTTTGTTGTATAGGGATGTCATGTGTGTTGGCAGATGTTTAGCCGCATCACTGCCTTCTATCCAGTAGATGCCAATAGCAACTTCATTTATGACAAGAAAAAATACAGACATGCCCTGGTGGAGGCAAAGGCATCCCTAGATTGAGAGGCCCTGGCCTAAAGCAAGAGGAGGCTTCATTAAGAAATGGGTTAGAATCCCTCAGAGGCTGTTTGTCTTTCAGGAGGATTGCATTGAGCTTCTGTTATCCACCATGTGTAGCTATGAGCAAGTCCTGATCTCATGGAACTTATGTTCTAGTAGATGTTTGCCACACTTTTCTAACCATCTGGTTGCTGCTCTCCTACCAGCCTCACAGCAAACTCTCAAGCCTACTAAAATCCAGGGAAAGCAAAATGCAAGTCCATGTTTATAGACTCCTTTTGTTCAGTTTAGGAACCTGAAAAATGGTTTTGATTTAAAAATGAAACTTGGCCGATGATTAGTTCATATGTCTTAGCTTATAATATGTTTTAATCATTTGGGGTATTTTCAAAACAAATGGTAAGATTAGGGGTTTTTTCCCCCTTCTATTTTTGGCCCCTTTCCTCTGGAGAGTCCTCTTCTGATTGGTGTGTGTGTGTGTGTGTGTGTGTGTGTGTGTGCACGTAAGGATGTGTGTTCATTTGAAGAATGCTTTTAGTGTTTGAAATGTGTGCACATGAGTGAAATGGGACCAGATAAAGTAATAAATAAGGCTTCATGATTCATGCTGTAATGGGTACCCACACCCAGCCCTGAAGCAATGTTCAGGCATCACTTCCCCAAGGAAGCTTCCTCAGAAACCTGCCAAGCTAATCCCTGCCCAGGTATTTGCCTCCTGGTCTTCAGATACGAATTCTCATAATGCCTCCTTGGTATGCTATGTCACTGACTGTGGGACACTTTGCTCAGGTTTTTATCTGAGAATATAAGCTCACTAGGGATCAGCACCATGTCTATTCTCTGCTCTGCCCAAAAGTCTATTAAATTATCTTAAGCATACAAGAAATACTTAAGAAATACGGGCTGAATGACTCACTGCCTGACTAGATACCCAGCCTTTGAAGTGTCTTGCCCAAACACTTTTCACCTATGTACCACATAGGACCTACTCAGCCCCCTAGTCTGAGGCCTCATTCAGTCAATCATTATTTTATAGACTATGAAGGAACATGTTTTCTCTGAAATACTAATGAAACTCTTAAAATTATGTTTCACTCAGAAAATGTGGTAGTTACCCACAATGGAGTACTACTCTCCCATAAAGGAAGATAAACTAGAGTCATTTGTAGGGAAATGGATGCACCTTAAGACCGTAATAGTAAGTGAAATAAATCAGACCTGCAGCTTAAATATCACATGGTTTCCCTAATATGAGAAATCCAAATTATAAATAAAGAGAAAAATAAAAAATAAATAATAGGAAGTAGGGAGCTAGATCTTTCTCAATTTGAAAGGAAAGGAAGAGATGGTGGGAGGGGCAAGGAAGGGGAGGGAAAAGGGGCAAAAAAAGGAATGTGTTAGGTGCATATACTACCTCCATGCAAGGAATGTAAACATTATGTACTGCAAACATGTACTAACAAAAAAGGAAACTTTACAGATTAAGGTCATTAATCTTTAGGATATTTTCAGCTCATATAGAGATTGCAAGAATATAAAAGAAATAAAATAGGGCATGGAATTTAGGACAATTTTAAATTACTAGTGCCCCAAGCATTTTTTAAGAGTTAAAAGGTTTAGAGGATAAATTCTTTTGATTATGTGAGGCACACACAACATATGTAAAATTACATACTTTATTTTCTTATTTTATTATTGAATGTGTTTTGGAATTTAAGCTCTCTGAAGATGGAGAACTTGATTTGTCAGTACTGTTGTTCTCTGTGCCTAGAATGGTATGTGATTCATAGCAGGTATTCAATAAATATTTGTTCAGTAAATAAATGGTAGACATTCCATCAGTACTATTTTCACTATTTGCTTATTAGTGAACCACATGATAGAATTCTTATTCATTCATGTAACATATTAAAGGTGTGTCTAACACATAGTAGGCACTCAGTAAGTATTTGATGAGTGGAGAAACTTACTAGTATTCCAGTATGTTCAAGGATGGATTTTTAAATAACCATATGGGTCTGCTAGGGTGGGGTAACAAAGCATCACAAATGGGGTGGTTTAAATAACAGAATTTTTGTCTCACAGTTCTAGAGGCTGGATATCCAAAATCAAGGCATTGGCAGGATTGGTTGCTTGTGAAACCTGTGAGAGAGAACTTGCCCCATGCCTCTCACCCAGCCTCAGGTGATTTGCTGGCAGTCTCTAGTGTTTTGGACTTACAGAAGCATCAACCCGATCTCTGCCTTCATCTTCACATGGCATTCTCTCAGGGCATCTATGTGTCCAAATTCTCCCTTTTATAAGGACACCGGTAACATTAAATTCTGGGCTCACTCTACTCCAGTGCAACCTGATATAATTTGTCGCATCCACAACGACCCTATTCCCAGATATAGTTACAATCTATAGTCCTTGGGGCTAGAACTTCCACATATGAATTGGGGGGTATATATTCAGTCATAATACTAAAATAGCAAAAAGCTTTGGGTAGTAACATTTCAATGGATGATAGCTATTTGAAAAACATTGGCTTCTCAAAATAACGTCTAGTTTTACAATTCTGTATGGAAATTGATATGGTGGTATTAAATAGCATTTACTATGTCATGCAAAAATGTGTGTTTGTAGAGAGGAAGCATGAAGAAAGTCCAAGTTGCCTAACTGCACAGCACATTTTCTTGGATGCTGAATAGCCTAATGTGACCAGTGGGTTATGTAGAGAAGGCTGCTGAGCAATTCCAAAAGGATTTGTATATGAAGCATAGGGGCTTGGGGTTTGGCTTTATTTTAAAGACATGAGGAGACCAACATAGAAGTCAACATTTATTGAATGGTAAAAGAGTATAAAAAGCATAAACTTTATTGAATATAAACTTTACCACAATGAACCCAACTTTAAAAAGATAGAAAAAGAAAGTGGTAGAAGAATGGACATTGGGGACAAGCAACTCAGAAACATGCCATTTTACACCACAGCCTCAGCCCTGAGTCCCCTCAGGCTTCAGAAGATACTTGCCTTCAAAACCAATGAAACTGCTAATGCCTGCTCCTTCGGTGGATCTGTAAGCTGATCAAATATGGGCTGATCACCTGCAAGCCTGTGACTGTCCATTTCTAGGCTTGACGCCAGAAAAACCCCTTGGCGCGCACTGAGGACAGGTGCAAGAGCACAGGTAAGCTAAAGAGGGAGACTGATGCCCAAATGGTACCAGGAGAGGGATCCTAGATAAGAAAGATGCACACTGCATGGGCTGCTGGGAAGATAACCTGCTATCTAAGGAAATGGGCCACATGTATAGGGGAAGTAGAACATGTTCTAAGGAAACACATCCACAATCTGAAGGAATTCGAGGTCCACAAGCCATGCAAGCCTGTCAGTGGCAAAGAGCACCTCCAAGACTGTCAAAGGAGAGAGAGACCAACAAGCAAAGCATCCCTCTTCTTTTGGTACATTGCTTCAGTGATTACATCTGTCATTAGACTAAAACGAGCCTTTCTCTTCTTGCCAGAGAAGAAAGAAGAACAAGAAGAGGAGGGGACATCTTTCGGTGAAGTTGGCAAAAAATAATTTAATTAGAAATACAGTTAAAGAAACCAGATTTTAATGGGTTGAGAAATAAATGAGAGTTTAGGACACTTAAAGTTAGTACAGAGGAGGAAAAGATCAGGTCCACAGCAGAAGGTTTCTTGTTTGTTACTTTATCATGGTGTCTACTTTTGTTTGTTACAAGTATGAGGACAGCTAAAGCATGTTGGCAAGCAGTGAGAAAACTGAAAATACAAAAGGAAGGAAGGAATAACTGATGTGGTAAGATTGACTGTAGAGGAGACCATCACTGCTGGAGAGAAGGCTCTGTGACACGTTAGCGACAGGTTCTGTGTCAGAAGTGAGGTGATGAGACATGCCATTTGATGGTCTCTGTTTCCTCTGTCACGGAGGCCGGGTTGATAACTGGAGGTGAAAGGGAGGAGGTCAGTTATAAGGAATTAAATAGCATGATAAATCAAACTGGAAAAAGAAATTGACTAAGAACAAAATAAAGAGTTGGAAGTAGTCCCGATACCCTAGATCAGCCTGAAAGCCGTAATTCTGAGAAGCACCAGGCTGTGCGACCAGTGAGTGATTCTTCCCCAGCTGCGCTAGCAGCCTGCGAGCTGAGGAGGCAGCACGTGATCGGATTCGTGTGGGCTCAAGAATCAGGTAATTATAGTTGAGAACCAGATAAGGAAATTGATGGAACAGATGATGTCATTAAAGTTAAAAACTCTGAGGGAAGAAGAAATCGAAGATTAATAGTCTGAGAGAAAGGGAAAATAATGAAAACCAAAAAGTTCTAGTAAAAAAGATAGTGTGCTTATCGTCTAAGTATAAAAGCTGCACCTACCACACATATCTTTTGCCACAAATCTCAGAAAACCATAGAAAATGGGCTGAACTCTGTAGAGGACATAGACTGGACTCAAGAAACACAGCCTGGTAGTCAGAATTTTATTCTTATTTGCCATTAATTTAAAAGGAGCTGTGTTAATCCACTTGTGTTACTGTAACAAATACCTGAGATTAGCAGCTTTAAAGAGGAAAGGTTTATTTTGGCCCACAGTTTGGAGGTTTCAGTCTGTGACCAATTGCCCCCATTGCCTTGGACCTGTGGAGGCACCATCTAACATGGAGGTAATGTGTGGTAGAGAAAGCCCATTTACCTTGTCACTGGGAACAAGAGACAGAAAGAGGAGGGGCCAGGCCCTAATATCTTCTTCAAAAGCATGTTCCCAGTGCCCTAACTTCCTTCCACTAAAACCCACCTTCTAAAGGTTCCACCATTTCTAGTAGCACCAGAGGCTGGGAACCTAGCCGTCAACACATGGGCCTTTGAGAGACATTCAAGATACAATTAATGGCAGTAACCATCATTACCACCATTATCACAGAACGCTAATCTTTAGGGAAAGAATGTTACTTGTATATGTAAGAGGAGAAGAAATAGGAAGGACTCTTCCATGGGACAGTGGCAGTCAGCTTGACAAGAAACAAATGTTTTTACTTTGTGCCTCAGATTCCCAAAGTGTAGTGATGTTGCCCTTAAGGCATGTTCTTTCATTTCTCTTATTTTAAGGTTGTTAATTTATTCTTCTATAGTGTACAGAACTGGCACCCTTCTCTTAGTCTTCACTTCCTTTCTTATTTTGCCTTTCTCCTTTCAGCCTTCTATCTTTAGCCATTAAATATTGTCATGTGTCTCTTTAACCTTCCCCTACCCTGTGTCAGGATAAAGTATTCCCATAACATTAGTACTGAATTTTTACCAAGAAGACTGGGCTAAGAAGTTGGTGCTTGGTTAGAGAAAATTTTCAGTACTTTGCAGATGACCCTGAATAGGTAATCTCTCATGCCCTATGCATTCTGAGGAACTTGGGTGTCTCTCTGTGGCATTTGTAAGAAGAACTCTGCTCCTATGAGCCCTGTCTCCATATGTCAGCCTCACTAAGTAACCAACCATGTTATTCACTGTGAGATACCATGCTCTAGTTATCCTTTACTTGCTTGAGTGGACTAAGATGAACACAATATACAGAGTTTAATAGTTTCCTAAACCCTGTGAGAATTCCTAAGCTTCTTCTCTTGGTGCTTTCTATATATAAGTGCAAAAAAATAGCTTTGGGGGAATTTCAATAAGCAATTCTAAAGAAGACCTCCTTTTTTTTGCAAATAAATCCTTGTAGAATTCCATTTTTCCCTGTTTTTTTCCAACTCCTGATCCTATTATAGCTCTTTCCAGCAATGCTAAAACCCAGCTGGTCTGGAGATTAATATGACCAGACATACCATGAATTTTTTAAATCTCACAAGTCCCAGTTTCTCCTTCTTCATCAATCAAATATAGGTTGTGTGTGTTGCAGTATATTATCATAAGTCTACCCTAAATTCTTTTTTTCTTCCTTTTTTGTCTCACTGTCCTCTAAATTATTCCTAAATGTTTCCTATTATAAAAAGGTACAAGAAGAACCTGAAGAGCAGAACAAGAAAGGCTATGATTTGATGGAAGATGAAAAGAGAACGCATACTAGGAAAAGAAATGACACCAATGAGGATATGGAAAAAGTAGTGATTTCCTTTTTCTCTACTTCCTTCAGACCACTTTTAGGTTTTGTTTTGATACTCCTTTTACCTAATGCCCCATTTTGTTCCTAACAACTATGCAGTATATCCTACCTCCCCAGCAGGTTGCATTCTCCTCCCTGGCACCTTTCTGCCAAGCCCCTTACTCACTGACTCAGAGGATTCAAACCAATCACCATTAATTCCACCTCTATCTTGTACCATGCTGGCATGGAGAGTGTTAATAGCTGATGTAATTCTGAAAGAACTTAAGCAATAATTTGGTTTCACTTTATTAACATTCAAAATATAAACAGGTAAACTACATGTTGAATTCATTAAATTCTTCCTCCACCGTTTAGAAATATGAAAACTGCATTTTTAAAAAAGGGATTGATTGGTGTCATGTACGTATTTGTTCGTTTCTGTTTATGCAAGATAATAAGAGTATTAGCATGGAAGAGGAATAATGGTATTTATAATTTCATCACTTCTGTTTATATAAGATGAAAATATCTGAAAAGAAATAGGAGAGAGCACTTGCTGCTCTGTACATACATTAAATTCTTCTCTTTTATTGATAAGGCATGTGAAAAGAAAAACTACTTTAACAAATTGAAGAAAAGTTAATGTTCTTTATTTCATGTTCACTGACATTGACTTAAGGTGGCTAGGTTCAGAAAATAAGTTACTAAAATATAATGGAGGGGCTACCTCCTTATAAAAGAAACAGGGACCAGGAACATGTGCCTTGTTAAATCCTCTCTGAGACTGAGATTACTTGAGTAAGATTGTGGTCCTCTATTGAATGCTGAAAGTCTTCTATTCCAGGGAATGCTGAGTGTGGTCAGGAAGACCAGTGATTTGTAATTTTCCTGTAACTTGAGATACACTTCTTAGGGGATGAAGCCCCATTAAGTATTCCAAAAAAGAAAGAAGGAAATGATACTTTAGGTCAGATTGTAAGGATCCATTTCAAAAACAGATAGTTCTAGGTAGTCTTTTATAAATATTTTTATGACAGTTTCAAAAAGAAAGGTTGACTGGGAGTGGAGAAGGAATTTCTTGGGACGTGCATTTAGGATGTCAAATTAGCTGAGTTGATAATATGAGCCATAGTAGTTCAAGTCATTCAAGAGGGGTTAATGATTATTACAGGGCAGACTGGGGGAAAAAAAACAAAGAAGATAAACAAGGGTTGTTTCGCACTGGTTGTTATACTTATGACAACTTGTCTGAAGTTGTCACAAATGGAGACATAAATATTCTCCAAAATGTGGATTAGAGTGGAAAGTCCTTGAGGAAAGAAGTGGAACCCCATTGACAAAATAATAAGTAACAGGTTCTGAAAGAATACCTTTTAAACGAATGAACAGGGGCTGGGGATTTAGCTCAGTGATTAGAGTGCTTGCCTCGCAAGCATAAGGCCCTAAGTTTGATCCTCAGCACCAAAAAGAAAAACTAATGAACAATACATGGCTCCATTTAGAAATACTTTTCATATTCCCCTTTATCTAGACCAGCTATCAAGGTAAGTGTAGAAACTTTACTAGGCTCGGTTAGCAAAGAACTAATTTTCAACAAGGATATAAAGTCATTAATTTTTATAATTTGTTCCTTTTAATCCCCATTCACATTCCTAATCCTGTTCACCTCCATGTTGTATTGTTAATTGGGCCAATTCTATATGAAAGTGATGGGAGATAAAGCCAGAAAGGCAGTGAGACATGTATTGTATTGGGCTTTATAGACCCTGGAAAGGGGTTGGGAATCCCAACCATCAGATAGCCTGAAAAATTCTAATGGGTGGGAGAGCTTTTGAAATCATAGCAACCCTGTTAGGGTGGCTGGATGAGGCAGTTTCAGCTGAAGGCTGGAAGCTTAGATTTAATAACTTGATTTAGGCTACCAGTCAAATATGACATTTTCAGCTAGTGTAAATAAAGCAAACTGTGCCTCACTGGACTTTCCACTTGTGCCTTATGGCCAGTTTTACCAACCTGCCGGTCCCATTGGGCAGCCATACCCGGGCAGCAATGCAAGTGCGCTTTAGAACTTTCGAAAGGTCTTCAGTTCCAAACTCTAAGATTTAAAACCCTTAAGAATTTTAAATATTAGATGGATTTTCGTTTGTATTAATTGTCACTATGCTAAGAATTATAGAATTGCTGGGCACTTAATGGTGTGTGCATCAAATAGAGGTTGAAAGTCCACACAAGATGTACACACTCTGTGCTCAAGTCCTAACAAAGCAAACCAGTTTACCACATGTCCTTTCGAGCAGGGAAAGGTGTGATAGTTTTCCTAAAAACGACATTCAGAAGAAGTTGTTTTCTTATCTGTTTTTGTCTAAATCTTTAAAACTCTGAAGCCATGTACTAGTAGAACCAAGGAAAATAGCCTAGAATTTTTCTTGTCATTTAGAGAGATGACAGACTAAAATCTGATGACTTTGTCAAAAGCTTCTAACAAGACCTAGAACTTGCCCGGCTCCATTTGTCTGGCCAGGAGGCATTTTTATGATCTATCTATAGAGGTTTTTAGAAGAACCTTACACTTAGTGTCTGAATTAATGATATTCCTATCTCTTGCTATGCCAAAAACCACTCTACACTATATACATTATGTTAAAGGTTTTTTTTAAAAAAACATGCACACGTATTGTATAAAAGCTTTTTCACTTTCATCACATTGACAAGCTGATTCCATTAAATCACCCACCATCATCACGTTCACTTTTTTCTTCTTTTTTGAAAAGTTAGAAAACAGCGATCACTGAGTTTTCAAGGCATTCACTTTGGCTAAAATAAATCTAGAAAACATGAGTCTGTTCCTTGAAATGGAAAAATGATATGTCATCCTCTCTTCAGCCCTTTTCGTGAAACTGTTTAAGATAGGGAAGGAAGCTATAGCACTTTTAAAATTTGTTTTTAGTAAAATATAATTTTTACTAATTTTTTAATGTTCAGAATATAGGTCAGATGTTTCTACCAATTTTTTATTATGTATTATTGTTTACTTAACATAGGCACCAGGAAACGTTGAGTGAATGACATAAAAGGGTTTCATTCAGGGATTTTTTTTTTTGCTACGCACCCTCAAATAAATTGCAATTTGATAATATTTTAGAGTCACACTGCTGTTTTGAATTAGGGCAGATATATATCCCTGCTCCTTCCGACCCTATACTTTCCTTACTGAGAGGGAATAATCGTATGATCACGCTGCTGCTGGGTCATTTAAAGCATTGAGTAGAAGTGTGAAATGAGAGAAAAAATGCTCAGTATGGGGTTAATTAGCTCTGTGGAGTTGTGGGTGGGTCACTTCCTCAGGACCAAATCATGCAGGAGGAACTGTGCATGTGCAGACTTACAAAATTAAAAGAAAGCCATGAACCTTCAGACTCTGGGGCACAAACTGATTGGAAACAAGAAAGAAAATCTTTCGTGTAGTGAGTCCTTTGGGCTTCGCTGGTCGGAGACAAATGGTGTTCCCTTGAAGTATCTGGTACAGACCGCACACTGAAAATGAATTCATGGTTTGAGAAAGCCCTGGCAAAACTAGTACTTTTTGAAATTTACCTCTGTTGACCCCTTTAAAATTATATCTTCTCAGTTTCTTTTACTGTGCGTTATTTTCTAGGTCTTCTCCTGGAAACACCCTAATTTCTTCCTGAAAGTACGGGTGAATCTTTTATGATTTCATAATTATTTCTCATAGACTGCAACTGGTTCCCTGCCTGCTGAGATCAGCTCGGCTCTAGTTTGGCCTGAGGGATTCCCACTAGGTTGTTTACAGCCTAATCTTTTCATGAAGTGGGAGGTTAAAGGGCAGACATAAAACATTCTCAGATCCTCGGTCCTAAATAGGTGACTACAAGAATTTAGATATTTACAAGGAAATCTCACAGGCCAGGTTTTCTAGGGCAGAGAGGCATTGTAAATTCTCCTTGAGAACTTGCTCACAAGAGCCGGGAACCAATGGTCATTAACAATAAGGAAAACACTTATGATGAATACATTAATTAAGTTTTAGTGCAAACCATTTGTGTTTTGTTTGTTTGTTTCTACTCAAATTACTCTGACAGTATTTAGAACAAAACTGCATAAAGTGTACGGACAGAAAGTCCCAAAATGTTCGTAACTTTTGAAAGGAAACATATGATGTATGCATATTTATACAGATATTTTTATTTGAACCCAAATGGAGAAGCAGATGAAGAACTGGAGAATTTTGAAGAGTCTGGGACAGAACCCTCTATTACCACCACCACTACCCCTCTCCCCACATGCAAACACCAAATACGTCCCTCATTACCCTATGAAATAAACCTAAATGTAGATCTTGTAGAGACAGTTAAGAAAATGCAAATTCCTCTAAGAGGAAGTATTGCAGCGATTAAATTAATACATATTTAGAAAACTGAGAGCAAGTTGTGGTTGGGGCAGATAGAGAGCTGACTTAGAATGTCTCCAAATAAACAGTCCAGTCACTTCTGTTCCTTTTTCTTTAGCTGCCTGTTGATAGGGATGTGGTTGTGGAAATAAGAGGGGATGGAAGGAGGGAGGCAGGGAGTAAGCTTTATGAACTCTAACAACCCGTGTTATCAGTTTATTGTGCCACGGCTTTTCAGAATTCAAGCTGCTGATTTGCTTGACACCTCTGTTGTTCAGTTTGTTCCTGTCATTTGAAACAATGTAAGCAATGGCTGTGTGTACCACCATTACCCTAGTTAGGTTGTCAAAGTTAGCGTAATACTGAGTTTATTTTCCATAGTTCTACTGAACAAAATGTTTCTTTTGAAAGGTCTTACACCTCTATCCTTCCAACTCCTGATCACAGTGATAATCAACCTCAAGAAGTCATTAGTGAAGACTAGAACAATCTCCTGTAACAAGTAGACTATGAAGAAATTGGCATAGCTTGTGTCTTTGATTTGTGTTCTCATAAAAATAATGGGTTGCAAAATAAAACTGCATTTTTTCTCTCAATCTCTTCAACTGGATCTTTAGAAGTTACATTTGAGCTGAGGTTTTGTTGTTTTTCTCCCTAACAAAGGTTGAATAATGCTCAAAGGTTTTAATAGCCAAAGTCCATCTTTAGAAATAGCTTTCATCTATAATGTACTGCCAATTTATTATGTGTGTGTATTTTGACCTTCCTGGTGCCTTTGCTATGGGCTGCCTGTTGATTGGTACATGTTAGTGCTTTGCTTATAAGAGTTGGGCAATAGTTCAGTGATCCAGTCCAAATCTGGGCCATAGATAGAATGGGCTCGTCTTCTATTTAAGAAATGTGGCAAACTGCTTTAAATGAATTTGGTTCAGACAAGGTCATTGAAAGTGTTCATCTGACCCTGTGTGCCGTATGTAATGGACACTTCTACTGAACTCCAAAGCTGCAAGGTAAATAGACAAGAAAGTCAGTAACTGGCTGCCCCAGCTAGAGCTTCTCGCGGAGTCTGTTACCGGATTTGCATTCTTAATCATATGGGGCCCATTTTGGTCATTTAAAGGATTGTTCTGTGGTTCTCTTGATGCTTTTGAAGATAGTCCTGGAAATAATAAAAGTGAGTTCTTATATTCTGAACTTTTTCTAACTTTTTCTTTAATTAGAAACTGAGTTTATATGCATAGTCAGTACAAAGGTTATGAAATATTCAACTAAATTTCTTAGACGTAAAAGAATGAATTGTTAAAATGTTTTTCTCGAGTTAATCATTATGCCAAAACTATAATAGATTCATGTACATTTTTCTTCAATTTTATTTGTGTCGTATGCACTTGGCAAGTTGAATTGACATTTAAAAGTACCATATAGACTATTTTGAATTTAATAACCCACTATCTGTATTGCCTAATCTTTTTTTAAATTTTACAGTGTATTTTACTAACCTATGACTCTGTACAGTTTTTAGGGTCAACCTTTTATAGGACTCCATTGAATCATATAGAGCAAATCAAGACTAGAGAGGTTATTGAATTCATCCTCCTGACTGGAGACAAAACTGCATTTATTGCATCCTAAATAGATAAAGATCTTTTCTATTTTTAAAGAGCTACAAAGAAAGAAATTTCCTAACTGCTTCTCCCAATCTGTTTGATTATTTACCTCTTCCATATTTAGGATGTTCTTCTTAAAGTCTTAAATTCTTCACTGGACAGTTTAATATCATTTTGCCCTAGGCTGATCATTATCCTCTTTGTAAAGATTCTTCTTAGAGTTGGAAAACTATGAAGAATTCATAGTTTATTCCCTAAGCTAAATTATCTCATTTTTAAAAAACATTTACTTCTGCTCTTATAACTCTATATTCACGTGGCAAAGGGGACTATTTTAAAAACTTCTGTCATATATGATGCCTCTGAGAAAGGCATGCATATTTTAATTTCACCGAGCTGATGTGGAAATAGCCACAACTTGTTCATTATATCCTGATGGACAGAGTATTTGTGTTCATTTAACCTTGAGGTTTAAACTCGTTCCCGAAAAAGTAACTGACTCATAGCACTGGCTAGAGACATGAATAAAGAGCATCAGTTTTCCTCATCTTTAAGCTCATCTTGCCCCCACGCCTAAAATGCACTAAAATTAACTTTTCCTTGACCTCTCTCTGGTGCTATTTATTTACTGATTTAACAACTTTTTCTGTCATCTTTGTCTCCTAAAATAGATGGACAGCATTTATTCAACAAACACTGGAGTGTCGTGCTGCGTTTAACATGCTGTGCCGGGCTTTGAGATTCAAGTGTGAACTGTTCGCAAAGGCTCAGAGACATCAGTGTGCTGGCGTGCTCAGGGAGGAGGAAGTGGACTGTCATAGTACACAAAAGAACAATGAAGGGAAAAACATTTTTAAAAATTGGAGACATGGGTTGGAGCCAGATTGTGAAAAGTAACTTTTTCCAATCTGTATTACAGAACACTCTTTCCAAGTCTCTAAAACACAGACCTTACCCGTGTTGTCCTCGTGGTTTAATAGCTAACACATCATTAGGTACAAGTACCTACTTCATATATTTTGATATAACTTTAGTACTGTAATTTTTCTCATTGTATTGTTTTTAAACCATTTGAGAGAAACATTTGAGTAAAGAGAGCCTTCTGTTCACACTGATCTGGATGTTTCTGTCTCCTTCCTGCTGTGCCCATATTTATTCCAAAGCCCTCTGTACTGCTAATATGTTACTTTATGTGTTTATACACCAAGGAAACTTGGAATGAGCTTGCCATGTAATAGGCAATCTCTTTGTACCAAGTGGCATTACTGGTAGACTGACAAAATTGTAACCAAGTGCCTCTGATTGATTGGGCCACATGATAGCATCAGTCAGCTGCTTCAGATCCCCTATAGAGTATCAATTTACTGTTAAATCAAAGGTCCTAATCCATCGATCCCTTTGAAATCTATAAAGCTACAACCTCAGGAATTTGAGATACGGAGAGTAAAGTTATTTAGAATCAGATTATAAAGTCTTCCTAAAAATCGTAATACTAAAGGATTGGGTCTGTTTTAGGAGTTACAAGAAACCATGCTAAATGTAAACAAACAGAGGTGAGGCCCAGCCACCCCTTGTAGCACTACTGCTTTCTAGTTTCTCAGGCTCAACTATGTGTCAGAATCAGGACAATCAGGAAGACTTGTACAGGGTGGATGGAGGGTTAACATTTGTATCTTGGCAGCAACTCAGGCTCAGAAACAGTCCCAGGTCTAATTGCTGAACTTCGGTTTTAAAATCCTCTCTATTGATCATTATCTTATTTCATCATCTAAACTGAAATTGTTGAATAACCTTCTGTCTGACTTTACTTGTAAACTTTTGCTGGATAGAAAATGGAGAATTAAAAACTTCCCAAACCAGAATGCATGAAATGTCATTAAATCTAGCACAGGATTTCTTGACTATGTCAGATAAAGGAAATCATGTATCCAGAGTAAAGATGGAATATCAGCTGACAAGAATCTATATAACTGGCACTTACTCTCAAGCATATGAATCTAAAAATCCAATAATGCCTTAGCCTTTGAAAATACTGGAAGTTGGAAATGTATTAGGAAAATCAGTAAAAATTTTCTTCCTACTATTTGGATCAATCCCCACATAAAAATTCAATATAATACTCCTGGAATATTAAAGGGATATTAAAACATTATCTCTACCCATAGAAAACAAAAATATAAACTTGCCTGGCTTCTAAAGACAGTAGTTGAAGAGAAGAGATTGGAAAGATTAAAGATGGATCCTGTGGGCACACTTTTTAACCTATATACTTTGAAGCTGGGTAAGTGTTGAACTTCAGTTCATCTACATTCCTCAGCTCTGTCATGAGTGCCGTTGACACATCCTAATTTTCTGACTCATTTGTAATGAATAAGCTCTCCCTTTTCTTCTCATAGTGCTTAAATAACCGATTTTGTAAGTTATGGTTACTTATTTTTAAAAATTGAGCTATTGTTGTTTGCTTTTAGCAAAGTTCGTATCACCCAGAGAGTCCCACATGTAGAAAAGCCCTTGGCTGGTAACATTGCCCAGGCTTGGAGTCAGTTAAGAGGAATGAGAGACTGACAACCCAGATTCCGTTTTTAACCCGGCCAGATACCTCAGCTGGCAAGCAGCTCAGCTTCCTCACCATAAAATGGGTATAATAATAGCTTTCCTTACCACTGTGAAATATTTAGAATGCAAATCAAGCCAAACCTGCCTCCTTCCAAAGAAAAGCTTAAACCAGCCTGAATAATCCTGAGTGAGCCTGGATTTGAAGAGGAAACAAGTAGGAAACACCTAGCGGTAGTGTAATTTAATGGTTAAAAAAAAAAAATGTAGATTTTTGGAATAGTAGACTTACTCAGATGCTAGCAGCTGTGCAATTTGGGGGTAAATTTCCTAATTTCTCAAATCTTTTTCCCCCTCTAATATGTTGAAAGTAATAGTATTTACTCATTTAGAGAGGATTGAATGATACTCAAACTCTTCTACCTGGGTGATCCTCAAGTTAGAGTGATCTGAGTGCCGGCTGCGACACTGCCAGAAACACTTGGCCACAAACAAGACTTTTCAGTGAGGCCTCAGGTGTCACCCTGAAAATACATACAAAGTTTCTTTCTACTCTGTAGTGTGTTCTCATGTTTCACCAAACTGGAAATTCCACAAGGACAAGAAAAGAATCTATTCTTTCTTCCGTAACATCCAAGAAACAGTTATTGGAGAGAAGAATGAATTACAAATAAGAATTTAAGTTGCTCACAAAGAAAACTAGTCCTCCAGGAGGTCACTCATGTCTTAGTATTTTGTAGCTTTGTGTACTCCACATTACACTCGCCACATCCCTAGGTGTATCCAGAGTCAAAGTGGAGAAACCTTTATTTACCAAGATGCTTGAAACCACAGAAGGTATTCCATAAGTTTTAGGAACTCTTTTTATTATTGTCATTTCTCTGCTCCATGTTTCTCTACCACAGTGTGGTATGGATCTCTGGACAATTTAAGAAGCAAATTATAAAAGACTACACAGATAGGCGCCTGGGAGACATTGAAGGAGCCCTTGTGTCTCGACCACACATGCTCACCCACTGAGAGCTCTATTTTTTATGTGTTTTCCTTACTTCTGGCTTCAGCCTGTTGTGTTTTGTTAAAACTTCCTAGAGGCAATGAGCACTGAGATTTAAAGAGGGGTTTCTCTCCTCTCCCTCCAGGCCGCGGGTGAGTAACCTGGATTTCATAGATGAACCTTCATGGCATCTGGGAACTCTTGAAACTTGGTTTTTTGAGTTTTCCTGGGAAGAGGGATTTGCATAGGAATCTGTATCACCTCCAAATGTTGGAAACCACTGCTGCAAATATGATGTAAATTGAAATTAGAACTAGCTAACCTTTACAATTACAATTACTAATACTTTTTAGTTTCTTGGTCATTGACATTTTGTAACAATTTCCACTTGGGAATCATGAAGGGTAGACTCCACTGGACTTCTGAAACTGTGGTAGCTCCTACTACTATGTTTTAATGTCCTAAATTATTTGGGCTTTATAGATTTATATTCTCTGTTTTGCAAGATATCTCTGTCTTGAGTCTAGCATGCTTAATGGAAATGTTTTACATCTTATGCAAAATTATTATGGACACCTCTCTGAATTTTAGATAAAAACAATTTACAAACAATGTAAGGTGAATATCATTGAGATGGAAAGGAGATATAGCTATAACAAAACGATTTGAACTAAACAAAAGTAAATGTATGCAAATTAATACATATGCTCAGAATTTCATAGCATATTCTAATTCAATCAAGAAGTAGGTGTCTTTTGATGTTAATGAGCATTTATGAATTGTGTAAGTCTATAAGATTAAATTTTAGCTTTAGCATTAAATTTGGGATCAATATTTTTGGTTTGCTTTAATATATAAGGACAATTACATTCAACAAAATCTTCAACTCTGCTTGGTTTTAAATTGTGATAGACTATGACATATACTGCGATTTTTCTCTTTATCTTGGATTCCTGTCATTGACAGCCTGTATGTCATTTGACATCAGAAAAGATCGTTTTTCGTTCCAGACCTTGGCTGTATTAGTCAAACTGGGTACAATTTACATTGATCTCTTTTCATCACATCAAAATTAATTTTGACTAATTTCATGAATAAAATATCCATCGAAATTTAGAAAAGAAAGTTATATATTTAGATATAAATATAAACACTAAGTATAGTTTTAAAAGAGCATAATATATTATTGAAAGTTACTGCATTTATAACATGCCACAGAAAAGAAGTCATTTAACATTTTATAGAAAGTCGCTGAACATATTTTCTTCTCCCCAAAGGTCAAGAAAGAAAGCAACCTCAAAAAGCTGGTGGGGGGAGGGGAATGAAGAAACAAAAAAGGAAGAGAAGAAGAGAGGGAAAAAGAAGGAAAAGATGCTCCAGTTCAATAGTTTAGTATCTTGCCTTGTAGAAAAAACAAGAATATAGCAACATTTAGAGACTTCAAGTCTTTGAAGACAAGTTTTATTTTGTATTTCAAATTTGAAGAACTTTCAATAAATCATACATAATCTAATTATCTTGCTTAAACCTTTCATTACACTCATCAATTTAGTGAAACAATTTGAAAGCATGGGAGACCCCCAGCCTCTCTTGCATTAGCTTGTGTTATGATGCAGGCCACAGGTTTTCTTCTCAGCTCTTCTCATCCCTGTAGAAGACCATCACCCTTCACACCTGCATATACTTGGGTGGGTTGCTCATTGACCATGCAGAAAAGCCATTTGTTTGGAAATTTCTACAGTGGTGACTTCATCCAGAAAACTTGATGGGAAATGAAGTCTCTGTAACTGTTGGTTTCCTGCTTACGCCTTTTTCAGGACGAAGTTATTTCATTAGATCTTCCTACTTGACTTTCTTTAATGAAGTTTGTTTGGCATATTTCCGGAGGCTTTCTGTAGTTAAAAATTATCCTATCAGAGAGGCAGAATTCAATCAGCATGTGTGAAGTCCTTCATATGTTATAGTGGAGCCTAGCTGGGATGACTTGCTTTGTTTTTCTCAGCATACCTGTTTGTTTTATTAATTTCTTATAGATTTTCTGTTACCCTATTTGTATCCTTCTACAAGAGAATCCATCAAAATAATGGTGGACAGACCAATGAGAAGTTATTTGGCATGTGATTTAAAGATTGTAGGGGAGAATTATTAGATTTTAAACATAGATTGGGGAAATGTTAAGGTCAACTCCTCCAATGCCTATAACTTTTATCATTAGAGATATGTTTGTGGGCACAGACACTGTAGTTAAAATCACTTTGTCATATTACTTCCCACGAGACTGGTGAGATGGGTGGAGGAGGCAATATCAGAGTGGGACGCCAGGACACTGAGGGCGACTTTGCCAAATTCTCAGTGTTATTGAAGGTCAGCAACCCATGGACATGCCAAATTGTCCAGAGGCTCATTGGGATATTAACACTACTAAATTTACCACTACAGAATGAAACTTTTTCAGGATTTAACTCATCTTTGTCAAAATTAGCTAAAATTGATGAGGTCCTCTGTAGCACAGCTTTTACCTGTTTTAGTCAGTGCTGCCCATTAGAACTTTTTGCATTGACAGAAATGTTCTGTCTCTGTTCTGTGCAGTAAGGCAGCCACTAGCCTCATGTGGCTGTTGAGCATTTGGAATGTGGTTAGTATGATTAACTAAATGTTCAGGTTTTTGCATTAAATTTTAGAGAATTTAAACATAAAAAAGCGAATGGGCTAGTGGCCATTGTTTTGGACAGCAGTGTAGTTCTTGAACAGATACATTCTGACACAAATCAGAATGAAACTCACTAAAAGATCTTGGCATTCCATGTGCTGGGAAGTACTGTGTCTGTTGTCATAGGGTCACAGTACTGGGTCACAGCTTTGGAAATTTTACATGAGGCTGGATCTCTTTTATTGTGAGCTACAAGTGACAAAATGAGCTCCTTTGGAAAAAAAAAAGTCCCATGGATCCTTAGACTTGTTTTTCTCCTCCCCACTGTATCATTAGTTTTGTTTAATTCCTTGTTGTTTTTTTTTTTCAGTTCCTTGACCATCAATTTGTCACCTGCCCCTTCTCTTTATGTAAGTAAAAATGGTTTATTTACGTTTTTAGAAATTGTGTCTGATTTGGGAAATTTTGGTCTTTATTGGCATCTTTTCTAGTTGACTTTATTGTGGTCTGTAGCATTTGTTTAGTATGCGTTAGCTTCTTTCCTGTTTGGAGTTGAGGCTAGTGGTGGTGGTGGTATGTTGCCATCTTGGTGGGAGCAGAACAGTGGTCCGAGCTAGTGTTCTTCTATAGATGGCCCTTTACCTGGCTACAGCAGCTGTCTTCAAAAATCACTGCTCTTCTGAACTGTGGCTTACAGTTTTCCATCAGATAGCAGCCATGAGTTGAGCTTCTACTCTGCTGTCAGTCAGTACACAATTATTTATTCTTCAGTTACTCACGAATCTATAGGTCCAACAGTTTTTAATTTTAACTTCCAGGTCAGAGATTTCATTTATTGACAAAATTTATGATCTCTTTTTATGAAGGAGTGTAAGACTGCAAATTAAATAAGCTAAATTTTGTGCACAATTTTTAAAGTTTGGGGGTATAAAAGAAATCTAGGATTCATATGTACCAGGAGCCATATAAAAGGTATCATTCTATTTTAGAAAAAAATGAGAAGTCATTTGGAAAAAAAAAAAAAACTTGATTTCAAGTGAAAAAAAAAACATTTATTATTCTTGTTGCTGTTGTTGTTGTTTTCATCATTGTTGTTGTTAAGAGAACCAAACCAGGCTGAATTTTCAGGGTTTGGGTTTGAATAAATATTGCTTTGATTTTCTTAAAATAGGTTCTGGGGCAGTGAAACCAAAAAATCAAAGTTGCTACAACAGACACTGTCCAAAAAATCCTACAGTGACTGACAGTCACCTAATGTGATAAATAATCATCAGCATCCTTCTGGCTGCATCTCGCTTTCTGATGCATATTGTCGCTTAGTCACAAAAATTGTATCTTATTTCGCTGACTCTTTACTCCGAGGTATTTCTTGTGTTGTAATCATCTGTACAAAAAGGAGGTTAGCATGGCTTTTTTTCTTTATGTGTGGCTTCCTCTAACATTCCTAGAAGCTAATAGCAAATATATTTAGGGGACCTGAATCCTCCAAAGGATTCTAAGGCTGAAGCCTAATGTGACATTTTATTTGACAGAAAAAGGAGATTGATTAAACTCTCCAAAGGCTGTTGCTTTGTGTAATGCATTCATACAACAGGGGCGGGTCCTGCGTGCCCCTGACACGTCTTGTTATTCCCTATTCTTGGTGTTGATAGAGTGGGTCTGTTAAGGCTTTGGAAGATGTCAGTGTGCATGCTTATTGTTACCACTTTATTTATTTACATCCTTCTCCTCAGTTACCTAGCACTGCATATTTCTCGTCCTCTGACTGGCAAATCATTTTTTGTTACAGTTCTTTTGTGTAAAAACAGTTCACATAATAGCTCTGTGTTAGACAAGGCATTAATCCTCACATCACCAGGATGAGTCAGCACCATGCACTCCTGCCTGCACAGCTCAGCTATTATGACGTCAGTGTTTGAGGGCAAGCCTCAGACACAAGCAGTGTAGGAGACCTGTGTCACCTATTGAAAATCGAGGAGGAGAACTTTGAGATAAAAAGCATAATTGAAAGTCTGTGTCTGGCTCGTAGAAAAATGTACAACTGATTCTGTGCTACATCAGCCATCAGTAAAGCAGCTTCTAGAGAGATTGAATTTTTTTAACCAGATATAATAGGAGACCAAAGACCTGTAGTGAGTTGATAATCCATTTATGTACTCGTGATCTTGTCCCACCTCTGGGTCAGAGTTCATGCTTGCTTGGATTGTTCCAAATTCTGAGGTTGCTTTTATGTGAGCAAGGTAATAGGGTCTGTGACAGTCCTGCTGTCCTCAAGTGCCCTGTGGGAACCGCTGATGGCTTCAAGAGGCCCATCAGACAAAAAAGAAGAGTTCCTTGGGAGCAGATCAGAACATTATCTCCCCAGTGCTGCTCACTCCAAGTGCCTTTTCAGTGGCCGCCTCTGGACAGGTGCAGAATTCAGCCATTTGACCCTCTCTTCTAAGCAATGCATTCAGTCTAGTGTCCCAATCTGGATTTGACCCAGATTCAATAGGAACTGAATAGCTGCCAAAGTTTTCTCAAGACTTTTCCATTCCATTAGTCTGTATCAGAAACAAACAAACAAAAGGGATCTACCATAACCTACCATGCTGTCTGTCTGGAAGCAGGTAGCACAGAATCACCCTAGTTGGAAAACCTAGTTAGGCCTCTGTACAGTTCAGGCTGAGACATACTCCTCAGTCAATACCTTTCAGTGTTGAAAACCACATTGTAAAGGGTGGTAATTTACTGTCACAAAAGTCATTCCTCTATCCCAACACCCATCCCCGTCTCACTCTCATCCCAACCAATCAGTCACCAGCCCCTTTGATAACCATCGGAAAACGCCTTACCACTGAGCTCTTCCACCTTCATTAGATAGTCTCCTACCATGCTTATAAAAGCTAATACTACTGTTTGGCTTAGTTTTGAGTCATTATCATGCATAGACCTTTACATAGTTTTCAGTCAACAAACATTTATGGAAAACTTGTTACTCTAGTAGGTTCTGGGAATTCCCCCAGATGCCTTTTTAAAAGAATGTTGCAGTATAATAGAGAAGATAAATAAGTTTGTAAAGACTATCTTATGTGACAGGCACAAGCATGTTGGTCTACACGACATGTAGGAAGAAGAATGAGAAAGGAGTATCAGACTACATGTGGGGAGGTTCCAAAGATGGCCCTTAAAGTCAACATACAGAATAGCAGTTTACTAACTGGATAGAAGAGAGGTGAAATAAAGAGGACTCATAATCAGGAAAAAAGCAAGAACATGTATAAAGTCAAGAGGCATCCAGTTACAGCTAGATCTATAGGCCTCAGTGCTTTGGTGTTGCTGGAGCATGGTAAGGCTGAAAGAGGAACATGAGAGATGGAGCTGGGAAGGCAGGCAGGAGGCAGATCACAGAAGGCCTTGTGTGCCATGCAAAGGAGTTTGGACGTGATTCTGCAGGCTCAAAGAGATCTTAAAGAATTTAAAGCAAATTTATGTTTCGGAAAGAGCACTCTAGTGATGGAGATGGCTGACTAAGGATAGGGAAACCAGCCCAAATGTGAAAACTAAGGGCCTCAACTGCTCAGCAGGACTGGAGTGGAGAAGAGAGACTATTTGGGAGTGTTGATATAGGCATTAACATTTACACAATTTCAGCGTATCTTGGCCTACTTCATAAACCTTGCCTTCTAGGAGAAAGGCTAATATGTTGTATGAGGCCAAATTTCAGACCAAAATACATTCTTATGGGAGCTTCACAGGAGAAACTGACCTTACTCTGAGCTGCTGCCCATTGGTCTCCAGGGGTGTGGGTATCCTGCCCGGAGAAGGCATAGGCCAAGAGGAAAGGGAGCAGATAAGAAGAAAATACCACCAGTTTCTTGCTTTTCTTTCACTTGAAAATGAAACACTTTCTTAATAATGTCTCCCTAAAGTCAATCAATGCCCCAATTTACTATCATTTTCCCATTGCTGCTTTTTCCAAGCAGAATTTTCAAGCTATTGAACTGAATTGCAACTTATGCACAGCCGGGTGTTGAAACAGTAAAGTATATTCATCCCTTCTCTCTGAATTAGAGTTCACCATAAGTGTGCTTTTCTCTTGTTCACTTTGGGCTGCCAGGACAGTTTAAAGGAAATGTTCAACAGCTTATGTCTCACGTACCATGTTCGTGAGACAAATGGGAGGATGTGCATGGGTGTCTTTTAAGTCTTCTCTGTACTGCTTCCTAGAGAAAGGTTTGAGAAGATGAACAAGATGAGGAGTAGGGACACACTGAAAGCCCGGGTCCCTCAGTGACCTGAGTGCAGAACATAGGCTGGTGATCAGATGGTCAATTATGTGTTTGTCAAAACACAGTGGGCTGCATTCCAGACTGCCAGCTTTGGAGGCCCAGCTTCTGCCAACCAAATGTCATCTGGGAACATGCGACACTGGGCACTGTGAAGGAGTTTGAAATAGACCACGCCACAGCCAACCTACTGCCACTCTTATAGCACCAATATGGCATGCACAGCCGGGCCCCATGTTTCAGAGCTCAGGAATTCACTGCACTAAATTCAGGAGGTCAGATGGGTTCATGTTTTCAAAGCTTGCGTTCTCTGCTTTGAACAGTGAAACTTGCTCCTCAACAATTTCCAGGGGATTTTTCCAGTCACATCTCTGTGGAAACCACTCTTTTTGTGATGGTTATGAGAGCCTTGTAAATGTCCCAGAGGAGAGGGAAAAAAATAAACTTGCTCTGACAATGACTGTGATTCCTACAAGGGATTCCAACTCTTCAGAAATTACATTAAAGGTGCATAGCTTTTAAAATATCAGGAACCACCTTGGCAACTTATAAAAAGCAGAAGGGCTTTGCCTATTTTATAAAGTGATTTGCATATACCTGCATAAATAATGTCCCCACCTGTACTTTTATGCATTTAGGTTGAATAAATTAAATTCAGTGATCTTTAAAATATTCACCATCTTTCATTGCTCAGACACCATTTTCAAGACCCTTCCTCCTCTTCTTTTTTCTTGTGGTGGTAGTGGCTAAATTTTTTTCCAGCTAATTCAGAGAATCAAAACCCTGCAGACCAGTCTACCACAGCCAGGACTATCATCTCCCTCTGCTTGAATTTCCCTTAGATTTCTATCTATTGGACCATGAGTTCCATATATTTTTCAAATGAGAAAATGGAGGATTATATTACCAAGATGAAAACACGGCACAAGATAGGCTTAAACTCTGATATATAGATAGATAGATAGATTTTGTTGTTGGTTTTCAGACTTGCACTGATAACCACTCATATTAGCCTTTTCTTTCTTTGAATACGCCCAGAAACAATCCAGCTACTATCCTATATCATTTTTTAACTGGGCCTTCAAACTGAAGCCTGGTCACTCAGCCACATTAATTTCATAAACTATTATTAAGCACTTACTTATGAATTATGTTTAGTGGAGAATTAAAACATAAATATAGAACATTGCCTTGCTGTAAAGGAATTTGAAACTGAGTTAGAAAAAGAAGTTATACTGTATGTTCATAAGACAATAATTGTTGAAGTTCCAAAAGGAATGATTTAGTCTAGAATGAACTATAAAATTTCAATCTTAAGATTTTGAGGGCTGGGAATTTACATGTAAGTGTAAAATGTGATTCAAATGGGTCTTTAAAAATGGCTAGAATATAAAAAAGATATAGAGAATGATATTCCAAAGCATACACCTAAGTGTTGGGATCTTTTAGGAGGTCTATAAGTAGCATTGTTCTTCCCCATCTAAGTTCTAAACCCATTGAAAAACAAGACCAAAAAAAATGAGAGCTGGTGAATCAAAATTGTGTAAATGTTGGTTGAGAGTTTCGCAAAATGGGTTCACTGACTCCCTTCCCTTCATCATGAACTTTGAAAAACCTTCCCAAGGGAAAATTTGGACCTACACATGGTCAATACCTTTCCAGGTCATAATTCCACTGGTCTAAGCAGTAAAGGAAGGAGAATGAGGCTAAACTGTACTTACAAACTGATAGATCAAGTCTATGTAATTGAGAAATATGGACCACAGGCTGTTTTACCAACAAGATGATTTGTCTCCACGGAGAAGTATAAGGAATGAGGCAAGAGACAAACGCTGTTTAGAAAATTTCTTTGTCAAAACTAGGAATGAAGACGATATAGTCTTAACCAGTATGAGAATCCACAGGCTAGAAAATAGGAGCAAGAATTGAGTGAGATGAAAATGTGAACCAGAACCGATAAGCCAAAAATAGGCTTTCCTCTATCTAAGGGTGTATGCCTGGGGCTAGAATCACTAGTCACTGTGGTTAGCTAAGTGATTATACTGAGGACTCCTTTGGGGAGTCTCAAAGTTCAGAACCTACTAGCTTCAGAACCTGGAGTAATAGGAAAAAAAAAAAGATAATGAAATAAAGCCTATTAGGAAGAGAAATACAAACACTTGTATCTCTTATTAAAATAATAATAACAATAAGAAATAACATATACTGAATGCATGCCTTGCTTTAGATACTGGGTGAAATATTTTTAATGACTATCTGATTTAACTTCTAAAACTACAGTATTAAGTCGATACTGTTATAATCACAGTTGTACAGATGAAGAAATTGAGATTTAGTATGTTTGAGTAATTTTTCCAAGGACACTTAATTAGTAGAGATAAAAATGGAATCCAAGACTATCTGTTTTAAAACCTTGGCCAAATTTCATCAAACACAAAGTGAATAACTACTAAATGCTGAAGATACAATGGTCAGATAAAGAGACATGATGTCTCTCTTCCTGGAACTTACAATCTGGGGAGTGGAAGACAGATATTAAGTAATCACACAAAAGAACTTGTATCTACAAACTGTGCTTACCTCTCCAAAATGAAATTAACACACGCTCTAAGACCAAATATAAGAAGGGAATCTAAGTGAGTTAGAAGTTCAGAGGAAGCTCCCCTGAGGAGGTGACATTTTAACTGACTCCTGAAGATGAAAAACAAGAAGTGAGGTCGGGTAGTAGAAGAGGATTACAGGAAGAGGAAACTGTATGGGTGAAGGTGCTGAATATAACTGGATATAAAGAATAAGGTGAAGAGCAGGTCCAGTTGAAGGTGCAGAGATATTCAGAGTCCAATTATACTAGTCCCTTTGTAGCCAGCTTAAGGATTTTGATTGTCATCCTGAGGATAGTGGGGAGGCAAACTAAACTGAAGTAAAAGTGGCATGATTGATTTTGGTTTTTATAAAGACACACTCTTGGGCATTTATCCCAAAGAGATGAGAAACATAGCCACCCAAAAACCTGTACCTTAAGATTCATAACAGCTTTACTTATAATACCCCAAAACTGGAAACAACCCAGTCATATTCAGTGAGTGAATGGTTTGCTTAAGTAGTTTGCTGTTACATATCCATATAATGGAATACTTCTCAGCATTAAAAACTGAATAAACTATTGACACATACAACAACTTTGATTAACTGCAAGGGTACTACACTGAGTTTAAAAAACCCTATCTTAAGATAACAAGCTATTATATAAATAGCACTCTTGAAGTGGAAAAAATCATAATGTTGGAGAACAGATTTGTGTTTGACAGAGTTAGGAGACTGGAGTAAAGATGGAGGTAACTGTGGCTATAAAAAGGTAGCACAAGGATCCTTGTAATAGAACTGATCTACAGTTTATGGTGGTGTTTACATAAATTTACACATATGATAAAATTCGCATGACTAAATACACAAAGAAGTACATATAAAGCCATAGAAATTTAAAGTAGATAGTGTCAATATCAGTTTCTTTATTGTAATATTGGACTATAGTTACACAATGTTACCACTGGAAAAAACTAGATGAAGGGACTGACAGATCTCTTTGTATTCTGTCTTACAATTGTATGTTAATCTGTAATTATCCTGAAAATAAAATTAGAGAAGAAATAGAAAGAGAGAGAAAAAGAGAGAGGACAGAGAGAAAGTAGGCGGGATGGAGGGCGATCCAGCAAACTTCATTGTGGTGAACGATTTGGAAGGGTCAAAAGCGGATAAAGGAATATCAGTATGGAAGATACCGTGGTAGACCACATAAGAGATAAAGTAAGACAGTGACTGTGGGAATAGAGGGAAAAATAAATGGAACTGAGTGATGTTTCAGCAAATATACAAGACTTTCTCATGGGTTGAGTTCATTGAGAAAGATGAAGGAGAGAGAATTGGCAACTGTAACTCCTGGTTTTGGGCTTTAAAACTAATTGTATGGAGCTGGTGCCATTCACAATTACATAAAATACCAAAAGAGGATGGAATAGAGGAAAGATCATAATTTCTGTTTCTGAGATGGTGAGTGTGAGGTGCTTTTGGTAGATACAAGCAAGCCTATTAAAATAGGCATTTTGATATAGACAACTGGAATTTGGAAGTAAAATGAAAGCTGGAGATAACAATTGAGAGTAATCAGCTGTAGTGAGAAATGAAGCTGTTGGCGTGAATGATATTACCTGGGAGCAGGGTTTGATTGGGACCTGGACTCAAGTAGCCTTTAATATTTAATCAGCTGGTAGAGAAAAATAAAATCTGTAAAATACCCTGAGAGGGAAAAGCTAAAACGGTCATAGAAAAATCAGAAAACTTAAGCACAGAAGCCAGGAGAAGAGCATTTCGGTCATAGCGGTCAGCAGTGTCGAGTAAGTTAAAGACTGAAAATACGCATTGGGTATATTATCTTGGAGGTTATTGTTGACCTCAGCAAAAAGTTGTGTTGTTGAAATGGTAGAAACAGTAACTTGTCCATAATAGGACGAGGAGGGAATGAGAATGAAGAGAGACAGCAATGGCTCATGCAGCTAACTCGTAGAAGCTTTGCTGTGAAAGAAAGGAAGATGAGCTAATGTGATATCCTGGGGGAGGAAGTGATACCCAAAGAAAGTTTGAGAAAATGGAAGCATTGGTTTTTGTTTTGTTTTGGTTTGTTTTGTTTCTTGATGCTTAGGGGAGGAAAATAGAGTCAGTGTGCTAGAGAGAAAGAAAGACAATGCTTGGTAGTGGTTAATTCCTGATATGGCAATAAAAATAGCACCTTGGATATAAGTGGAGCTGTAGAAGGTGGGCCACCTCATCTCTTATTACAAAAAAAGAAGAACTAAAGGATGGAACAGGTGTCAGCCCATGCATAGGTTTAGTACCGAAAAGGTACAAGGTTTCCTGCATGGTGGCTCCTAAGGGGCAAAGTCCTACCAAGAATAAAGGAGGAGAAAGATGAAAGTAGAGGTTTGAAATAGTTCTGGAGTCAAGTGGAACAACAAGTTGACCAAAGAAACAAGATTCTACTCGGCAGAGTGTAAGACCCAGGTGAGTCTGCTGAGTTTATGTAGATACCAATCTATCTTAGGTGATTTTTCTCCAGAAATTCAGGGACCAACATGAAAACACAGAAGAAACAATACGCATGTGAGTTCAAATTATGATGGGGTTTCACTAGTGTGTTTAGACAGGAATTTCAGATTTTGCTCTCTGTTTTGTTGTTTTTGTTTTTGTTTCCCTTCTTTGGGTTTATCTGAAGCCAGTATAGAAGGGCAGTGAAAAGGCTCAGCTAAATTCTCTGAGCATTTATTGGGGCCTACACACTGTGTTTGAGCCAGACAATACTTAGGTCAATAAGGCATCATGTCTCCCCTCAAAAAGCTCCCAGTCTGTAGTGGTCGGAAGGCTGCCATCTAGCCCAAGAGTCCAGGAGCAGTTGATTAACCTTTGCCGAGAGACAAGGAAACACATCATCCCTTTTCTTTCTTTTGCCAGCTCCTTCCCCTCCTTCTGCTCCCTTTCCTTTCCATGCCCATCATTGTTTTGCTTTCCTCAAAAACTATCCCTCTGCCTTATTGCCAAGCCTCTAATAAGCGTCATATATATATGAATAACAAGTCTAATTTTTCTCGTTATCATTTTGCTAAAATATGATCATTTAAGAACAATTAGATCATCTACTTGAAGTGGGGTATAGTGTGAATTTTCTCTAAATTTTCAGAGCTGGCATCTAACTATTCAGAAAGACTATTTAAGAGGGAATGAGAGAGGAAAGATGAGTAGGTTAGAGAGCAAAAGAGAGGGAAAATAGGAAGGGGGGAAGAAGAAAAGTAGTAAAGGAAAGAAGAGAGAGAAGGCTAATTACAGAAGAATTTTAGGGAGTTTCAAAAAATTTAAAGCGAATAAACGAGCTCCTATCTCTAGTGTTGATCTATATCATCAGCTTCCAGAGTGGAAACCTGAAGACCTACCAGAGTACTGTAGATAATGAAATTCCAGCTTCTGGCAGTTTTTTTTTTTTCTTTTAGCTTTTAAAAAATTTTATTTGTACATGTTTGCAGTACATAATGATTGCATTCTTTGTGTGGGAGTTAGTACATGTACATAACACATCTTAATTCTTTTGTCATCCCCTTTCCTTCTCCTCCTTTCACACTCCCTCCATCTTTTGATTCCCTTCCCATTTCAGAAAGATCTATCTCCCTACTTCCTATTATCTATCTTTTATTTTACTCTTTATTTATATTTTAGGTAGAAACCATGTGGTATTTAAGCTTCTGTGTCTGCTTTATTTAACTTAACATCATCCATTTTCCTACAAATGACTCATTTATCCTTACTTACGGCAGAGTAGTACTCCACCGTGGGTAAATAATACATTTTCTTAATCCATTCATCTGTTAATGGACATACAGGCTGCTTCCAAGATTCGCTATTAAGAATTATGCTGCTATAAACATGAATATAGATATATCACTGTAATATGATGTCTTTAACTCTCTTGGGAAGATACCTAGAAGGAGAATAGCTGGGTCAAATGGAATTTCTATTTTTAGTTTTTTGAGGCATCTCCATACCAATTTCCATGGTGATTGTACTAGTTTACATCCCCACCAACAATGCTGAAGGGTTCCTTTTCCCCACAGCATCACCAGCATTTTTTATTATTTGATTTTTTTGACGATGGCCATATTTTCCAGGATAAGATGGTATTTCAGTGTTGTTTCAATTTGCATTCCTATAATGGCCAGTGATGCTGAACATTTCCTCATATACTTATTGGCCATTAGTGTAGTGTCTATACATTTCACATGCCCATTTTTTGATTGCATCTTTTATTTTGGGGGGCTAATTTTTTTGAGTTCTTTATATATTCTAGATACATAGTCCTCTGAGGAACAGCTGACATTTCAAGAGAAAATATAAAGAGGACCTAAAGGAGGTGGAAATTCCTAATTTCCAGTAGAAGTAGAATTCTTCACTAAGATTTATTCCGAGCATTATAAAATGGTAGTTTAGAAAGAGGTAGTGACATAATGCCTTTCCTTTATTTAAGTACATTCCAGTCTTCTAACTTCACTTTATGAAATGACATTAGGACCATATGACTTAAAATTGAATTGCAGGTACATGTGGAATAAAATTTAGCAGCTGTTGAGTAAAGCAGCTGTATTTCTTTATTATTTACTTCTTACATAATTGTATAATTCTTAATGATTATAAAATATTAAGAAAGTATACAGTAAGCAGAAAACATTCATAATCTCATTACACAGAAACAACTATTCTTAGCAAAATTTTAGATGACCTTCAAGTCTCTTTGCTAGGTTTTAGCATAATTGAGCATATTTTTCATACATAAGATTATTTTTAATTCAGTATTATAATAAATACTTCCTGGTGTAACTACAAAATCGTTATAAATATCATGGTAATATCTTGATAATATTCTACCATATAAACTCCAAGAATTAACATCATTACCCCTAAAAATAAGTTTTTTCTAGTATCTAAACTTTTATATTTTAAAGCTCTTTAAAGTAAGAACTGTGATGCATCAAATCAAATTGTTAAACTTGAAGGAAACTTGAAACAAGCAATAATGTCACTCACCAAGAAACTGCACAGGCAATGATGTCATCTTTTAAGAGAGCTACTAATTACTAATGACTCTGAAAATCATATTAGAATCTCTAAGGAGTTTTTGTAGGATTTATTTTGGAGTTGCCTCAAAATAAAAGTTCAAAATTTAATTCTAAAATTTAGTTTTGCTTGAGCTGGTTACAGTGATGGTATGTAAAGAACAAAGCAAAATTGTCTTAGTCTCATAGCCCAGAAGTAAGCACTGTAAACACTTGGGAAATGTATTTCCATACGTATCTATTTATCTGTCTCTTTTTCTTTCTTCCTCTATGTCTTTCTCTTTCCAAAGTGGAAGAAATAGGATCTTGCTGTTTTTTAGTCTCCTGTTTTTATTTAACATTATAATGGTTGTTATTCTATATTAAAAATATAAATCTACATTATCTTGACAACAACATTGTACTCCAGTGTATGGATAATATATTGACTCAGTCACTTATTGATGGACATTTGGGAGCCTTAGAAACTTTTTCTTACTAAATAAGGCTTTAGTAACTATCTTTATCTGTACACATCCTTGCCTGCATTTTCTTAAATGCACTTATCTGATTATTTCCTTACGATAAATCTAAAGTAACAGAACTACCACAGTACTATGTATACATTGATAAACTGTCTTCCAGTAAGATTGTATCAATTTATACTTTCATCGACAAAAACCTGCCCATTTTCTCTGCATTTTCACTAATTCTCAAATGTAACTTTTGTCATGTTAGTGAGTATTTTCATAGTGGGAGTGTGAGATGCAATTTCCTCGTGTAAAACTAAACCATGAAGCTTAAAGAACAGTATATTAAATTTTTATTATATGAAAATAAATATAGTATGCAGGAAAAATATTTTTAAACTGGGAAAGATAGTTTTAATGTATCCCATATCCTGAGTATGAAAACATTCAAGTATTTGTTACATTATTTAAAATTATTTTCTAGATTTTTGTTATCTTCCATTATTTATTAAATGTTTATTATTTTAAAGAAATTATTTTGATCATTTATATTACCTTCAATCATTAATTTAATTTTTTTAATTTAACAAAATCTTTGGAAAAGACACTCATACTTGCACAGTCTAATAAATGTTTGATTGCTTAATCTCATTCTTTGCTGCAAAGATGTTGCTACCAGGGGCTGGGGATTTAGCTCAAGTGGTAGAGTGCTGCGCAAGGCCCTGAGTTTGATAGCCAGTACCCACAAAAAGAAAAAGGATGTTGCTACCTGATGTTCTTTAAGCCATGTGTCTTATGGTGTTGTGGCCACACCTACCCTCGCTGCTGTCCTTAAGGAGTGGTACACAGAGCAAACCACCAGCCAGGGGACCTGTGGAGTTTCTAGGCCGGGGCCTAGTATTTTCTGCTTGCATACATTTATGTTGATCTGGCATCACCATCCTCCAAAGAAGCAGGTGAATTGTTCACTCACATGAGTGTAAAAATGCTCATCTGAGCTCTGCCATCAGACTCCAGCTTCAGTAAATTATCAGGAAAGGAAAAACACACTCTGGCAACATTACCTGATTCGTGTCTCCAGGGCAGGATTGACACTATTCTTCTACCAGATGTAGATAGAAATTTCTGGATATTCTCATAAATAAAATGCTAGAAGCCATGTCAGCAATGCCCTTCACCTTTCTCCCTTTTTCTGTGACTCCCGTGTGTATTCCTACATACTTAATGAAATGGAATATTTTTTGGCAACTTCAGGGAAAGTGAAAGACGCTGGAGAAGCAGAAATGCCACGCTGACAGCCTCTCACCAGCATCCACAGTACAAACTGTAAGAGCACATCTTCCTTTTGTTTTAGGACAGGGAGCATCTGGGTTCTCAGAGTTCTTTGATTTTTTTTCAAAGATTCAGGAGTTGTACAAGGCTGCTCCCAGGAGTTGTTATGGTTTAAATCTAAAATGTTCCCAAAGCCTCTTGTGAACATAGGTGGGGCTTTCGTAAAATTACTGGCTTACGGGGCCTTATAGCTGACTTGCTGCTAGAAGCAATGTGGTGGAAAGAGGGGGTCACTGGGGTCTGTCCCGGAAGGTTATATCTCTCTTCCCAGCTCCTCCCTACACAGTTTCTACTTCCTGTTTGCCATGCCATGAGCAGCTCCCCTCTTTCATTTCCTTTTGCCATGCAGTCCTGCCTTGAAGCCAGACAATTATTGGGTAAAACCTCTGCAAACTGCAAGCTAAAATAAACCTTTCCTCTTTAAAGTTGCAGGTACTGGGTACTTTGTTTTGGTGATGAGGAAAGTGACTAAGACAGTGGTAATTGGAGCATTCCTTAGCACAGGAAGTTTAGTTGCAGATGAAAAGTGATAACATGTGTTCCAGGGTATTCTTACCCCTATTGGCAGAAAAATATGTATGTGAAAGTTGTGTGTGTGTGTGTGTGTGTGTGTGTGTGTGTGTGTGTGTTAAACCCATAAACAGTATCCACAAAGAAGCAGAAGCAGAAGAGAGGCAAACATGTGAAGGATTTTGTGGTAGTCCCTGCAGGCCAACCTCAAGCTAAGGATGGGAGTAACAAAGCCTGGTAAATGGCTTGTTCTCTACCTGAGCAGTCAAACCTCAGGAGGTGTGAGCATATGGTCATGAGCCAGCCTAAGTGCTGTAAGTGGCACTGTTAGAGACCGGGAGGCTGACTCAGGGTACCACGGCTCTGGAGGCTGAATGTCTCACTCTATCAATAATGCCCTGAGAAAATTTTACATATTATATACCTGTTCTATAACACAGCTTATATTCAGAGGCAGATAGGAACACAGAAATGATGATTAACATAGTTTTTAACATCATGAGTGTTCCTCATTTTTTGTCATTCTTTTCTTTTCTTTCTTTCTTATGTATGGTTACCTGTTCAAAGCTACAGTTGAGCGTGTGTGTGTGTGTGTGTGTGTGCACGTGTGTGTGTGCATATATATATATGATCTGTAACTCATACATAAGCAAGCTAGTCCATTCCACTAAGATGCTTGCAGAGGCAAGTCATACAAGAAGATATTGTAGTGATAAAATTAAGATCTTAGGTCCATTCAGTTATTTTATACGCCCTCTGTCATCTCTGTGTTATTTCTTATTCTTCCCAGTATAGGGAATTGAATACAAATTAAGCACTGGACATACCTACTTACCTTACCCAAGAGAAATGTTTCTAGATACTTATTTACAACAGGCCTTCCTGCTTGTTAACTGTGGAAGACTAAAATGGGTTCCACCTTTAGTTACTCCTCATATATGTCTAGGCTTTTTAGTACATGGAGAAAAATTATCTAATTTAAAATTGACCCTATATTTTAGATGATATTAAGTACATGTCTCATGAAAGTATATGAGCAAAACATATAACAACTCCTTTAATAGTGTCCTTTAGTCCAGTCCTTACAACCTGCTCAAGGACCCATAAAGAGAAGTAATATGAAATCAGTCTGATTTTGGGAGAATTTTTCCCTGTTGTTACCTATCACTACCATGCTCGAAAATGCACAATACATTGGTTCTTTACCAATAGGATCCACATAGTCTTTTACCAGTCCTATAACATAGTGCTTTCACTAAAGTTTAGAATCTTAACACTGCTTAGCTTTTCCAGTATGCACAAAGTGTCTGTTGTTTGGTTGTCTGTACACTATCCACCTACTTAAAAAGAACCAGAGTGTTCCTAACAATCATTAACATTACTGTATTAGTCATCTTTCCTGTCACTGGGCACAATACCTAACACTCACAACTTAACGGAGGAAAAGTTTAATTAGTTTAATTTAGTTCACAGTTTGGGGGAATTCAGTCCATAGTCAAATGGCTCCAAGGCAGGAACATGATTTCAGAAGGGCATGGCAAAGCAAATCTGCTTAGTTCATGGCAGCAAGGGAACAGAGCAGGGGAACAGTGCCAGAGGGGAATGGGCAAGGAACTTCATGTATTACCCAAATCCATGCCTCCGTGACCCACACATACACACCTCAGGAACATGTTCTATTAATCTGATAGGTGTTTATTAATCCAGTGAAGTTGATATATTAGACTTAACAGTTGCAATCTATTCCTTGTCAACTTCACACCCAAACACACCTCCTTAAATCAACTTATTCTCCAGATAAAGACAATAGCAAGTTCACAATTCTGCCTAACGTAATGCAACTATCTTATGTTCAAGCAGAAACACAATGATTCCATTCCCAAAGTCTCAACATTCCCAGCATTTTTCAAAAGTCCAAGTCCAAGTCTCTTCTGAGCCTCAAGGCAAACTCTTAACTGCGACCCTCTGCAAAAATAAAAAACCAGTCACATAATCCCAGGGTATAAAGGCACAGGGTAAACATTCCCATTCCAAAAGGGAGGAGTAGGAGGATAGAAAAAAATCATACCAAAACAAGACTAAAACCCAGCAGGGCAAACATTAAATCCTGTGGCTCCATGTCCAGAATCCAGGCATATGCTCTTAAAATGTGAGTTTCAAAGGGCGTGGGTGGCTCCACCCCTATGGCCTTGCTGGTTGAAGCCAATAAGGCTTCTCTCTTGGGCTTTCCTTGGCTGATTTCTGTGTTTCTGGCATCTCTGACTATCTGGGGTTTCCAGCGCACCTTTGGCTTCATTCATGTAGCTTCAAACATTGACCCCTCAGAGGCTTCTTGCCTGGCCTCTAGGCCTTCGTTTGCAGTCTGAGTGGAAGCTTCTTTGTCCCCATAACTCTTGTATTCTGCATGCCAGGAAATCCAGCATCACATGGATAATTGAAAATCTGCTATCAGCAGAAGCAGTAGCTAGGCCCCCTTGGACCATGGCTGCAGCAGCCTCAGAGTGCATGTATGGCTGAGTGCAGTGAAGTGATTCTCAGGGAATCAGTTCCCTAGGAGGCCTTTCTTAAGCAGGAGTTCCAAAGACTGTCATCTCAAATGAAAAAGGAATACTTTTGTACCTTTGAGACTGCTAGGGCAGGCTGAGATATTCTCAAGGTGTCCTTCCTCTTGTTCCTGTACAAAGTACTTAGTTTCTTTTTAATGGTGATTTCTCTTTAGCAGCCACACCTCCTTTGGCCTCAAATTTACATCTGATTTCTTATGGGCTAAAATTTACATTTTTCAAATTTTTCTGCTTTGCCTTTTGCCCCCAATTCTCACTATAAATCTGGCCAGAAGCAGCCAGCAGTATCCAAACCTCAGCCTGAATATTGGGCTGTCTAAACTTCCTGTCCTAGATTAATTAGTCCACCACCCTTAATCTCAATCTTCTTCAAAGACTCAAGACATGGGCATAATGTAGACAAATATTCTGACAGAGTGTAACACACATGCCCTCTGGTTCAACTGCCAGTGGAGTCCTTGTTCCTAGTTGACACCTCCTGAACCTCACCTTTACTGACCACATGCTGTCAGCATACTGATTTTCTAAGCTCTGAGCAGAATCACCCATCAAGCTCTGTCTTTAGTAATCTGGGGTTTCTCTAGCCCATTCTCCAGACCTTTACAAACTCCTTCTTTAAACCATTCCCAAAGGCTTCCAAACCACAAGGTCAAGTACAATCCTGAAAGCAACCACACTCCTACCAATTTTCTTATTAGTCAGCTTTTCCATCTGGATACCATACCCCAAACCCACAATTTAAGGAAGTTTAATTTAGCTCACAGTTTGGAGAGTTCAGTCCATAGTCAGCAGGCTGCAAGGCAGGAACATCATGGCAAAGCTACTTAGTTCATGACAGCTGCGAAGCATAGCACAGAAACAGCACCAGGTTAAGTTCCTTTTAAGAGCTTCAATTCCTAGATCATCTACAGTGAACTTCGTCTGTGGTCTAGGACTTCAAAGGACTTCTGTACATAAACATACATGCAGATGCATAGGAATACACATACACAATCTATTGATACAGGCTTTTCTCCTGCCTGTTAGATCCATTACAAATGCCAAAGAAATAGGCAAGGGACGATATATGTAGTGCCAAGGCCGTACCTCTGTGACCCACCCAGGCACACCCAGGAGCACACTCTACTAATCTGCTAGGTGTTTCTTAATCCAATGAAGTTGACATATCAGAATTAACAATCACAATTACTGCTCTAGAATAAGTTCCAAGGCCAGCCACTTTTTGTCAAGCTGTATGTTTACCGCTTCATCCCATATCTCTAATGTACTTAGGAAAGAAAGTTCCAGGCATGTAGGTTCATATCCAGAAAACTATATCAAATATCTGAATATTATAGTACAGAATCCAAGAGAAATCTTATTAGGCACTATTATTTGGAGTCTTTCCCTTTATCCAAACAACAAAAAACTGTAGCCAAAACACTTTGCAGAATCATTTTCAAGACACTCTAATCTATCCTGGCTTATTCCTTCTTAGAAAATGGAGAGAGGGGCTACATTTAAGTTCCAGATAAATGGTTTTACCTAATGTCTTAGTCTGTTTGTGCTCCTATAACAAAATGTCTGGAACTTTTATTAGCAGAAATTTCTTTTTCACAATTTTGGAGGCTAAAAGTCCAAGATCAAGGCATTGGCAGATTTGGTTTCTGATATGGGTTTCTCTACTGCTAAGGTGGTGCCTGTTGCTGTGTCTTCACATGACCTAAGAGGAAAATGCTATATTCTCAAGTGGCAGAGGAGGAATGGCAAAAGGGAGGGTGACAGCTCCCTCAAACCTCTTTCATAAGGATGCTAATGGATTCATGAGACTTTGCTTTCCTGATTTAATCACCTCCAGTGGGCCTCTGCCTCTTAATCTTATCACATTGGCTACTAAATTTTAGTATATGAATTTTGGGAGACAGACTACAGCACCTAATAAGAAATGAATGTATAATTTTTAATTATTTTGTTAAAATAATTGTTCAGTAAGTTCTCATTTTTACTCAAATGATGACTGACAGAGAGATTCTTTAGATACGAGAAAAGAACTCTGTAGAGGTAATCCCCAAAATGGATAGACTTTGAAACAGGAAAAGATGCAGGTAGAAACCACAAAAACAGCTGAGAACCATGAGCACCTTAGCTGCAACAGCCACCCTGCAATCAGTTAGGCATTAGTCAAAAACATGCACTCTAGATATTCATTCATTTTTAAGAATGTGTACAGTTTTAGTTTCTTCTCATCTCTGAGCAAAATTATTTTTGTCAGAATAACTTGGTCTAAGAAGATAGATTTCCCTACACCACAGTCAGATTATTACATGGGAACAATGTACGCCTTGGCAGACCACACTGCCTTGAAGACCAGCCTGGGAATCAGAGAAAATAAACTGAATGACCCAGGAGGTCAAAAGTCAGTATCACTGTGTATATGAGACATTATCATCTTCTAAAAGCTACCTCAAATTAGTCATCTTTTTCCTTTCTCAACAGTGAACATTAGTAAATGTAAAGCTCAAAGTTCCTCTGAAGAGCTTCCATTCCTAGGTCATCTACAGTGAACTTTTCTGTGGTCCAGAACTTCACACGACTTACATACATGAACATACATGCAGCTGCATAGGAACGCACATACACAATCTGTTGATACGGGCTTTTCTCCTGCGTATTAGATCCATTACAAATCTGCTTCTAATGAGGCCTCTCTGAATTCCAGTAGAAATATTTCTGGAGCTCTCCTGGCTCTCACAACATTTGCTGGGAGCACATTTAATATGTTTTAGCTTTACTGCCTGAAGATGGAATCAGGGACATCTACCTGCACATGACAGTGCTTTGGCTCTTGCAGTTGCAGAACTTAATGTATGTATCAGTAATGAAAATCTTAATTAAGAAAGCTGCATCATTGTCCACGAACACTCATTTTTCTCCCCTTGCAAAGCCCTTTGTGTATTGCAGTATATACCTGGTCCAGACAGAGAGCCCTCGAAGAGCTTGTCTGGCAGATCTTCTCTTGATTATTAACAGCTAGCAAATGACAAAGTCTCACTCTCCTTTTGTCTTGAAGCTGAGGCTTGTAACAGCAGAGCACACAATGTACTGTGGGGCTTGTTTGTGTTTGTTTGTTTTTTTTAACTTGCCTTTATTACATTGATGGGTTTAAAAATCCAACAGTGTTGATCAAAACTAATTTAGGTAACTTAGAGTTGCCAAAACACTAGCAGATGCATATTTACACATATACTCACAGGGAAATGTAATTTTCCATATAGAAACAATGTACAAATGTAAGAAGAGACAGTTTTAAGCTGTCTGCCTATGTTTTTGGTACCTTTGGCCTCTATATTTGAAGACTACAATATCTCCATTTATGTGACCTTAACAATTACTTCTTTCCCTGTACCAATGTGCATGGCCAGTTTGTCATTTTGCACAAAGAATAAGAAGCTTCGGAAGATAAAATAACTTTTTGCAACTAACTGTATGTGTAAAATTGAAAGAGTTGTTAAGAAGGTCTTTTGAAAGGTGGCCTATAATTATGTTTGTGAAATAATTCCCAATTGTAAAATTTTAATAATGCCCAAATAGTAATCTCTTAAATAAAAATTCATTTAAAATCATTTTAAAAGCCTCAGAGCATTTCACTTTTACAAAGTAGCAACTCCTGCTATTAATTCTTTTACGACCTAAGACCTACATATAGAAGAGAAAGTCTCATAGTCTCACTGTCTTAGTTACTTTCCTCATTACTGAGACAAAATAGTCGATACTCAAAGTTAAAGGAGGAAAGGTTTATTGTAAGTCACAGTTTGTAGAAGTTTCGGTCCATAGTTGGCTTGCAGGGTGGCACAGCAGAGGGGCATCGCAGAGGAGAAACAGTTCATGGCAAGCAGAAGGCAGCAAGGCAGCAAGCAGTGAAGTAACAAAGCAGAAGGGAACAAGCCACCACAACAGCCCTCTTTCAGTCTCTTATATTCTGTCCCAAGCTACTCACCCTTTGGGTGGGTAGCTCCTACACCCAGGGTGGACCCCCCCATTATCTACACCCAGAACTATGCCAAACCAGTCAGTGGACTACTTAGTAATCACACACCATTAATCCCAGCATCATACACTCTAGATACAGTCACCTCTGAAAAATCCCACCTATGACTACATGAGGCTCTGAAGGGACATCTACAAATGCCACAACACTCACCTACTTGATGTTCCATTCTGTCTTCCACACTTTCTAAGTTTCTAGTCTGCAATGTTAACCATTTTCTGGAAGATTCATGTAAATAATTTAGTTGGGCTGCAGCCACAGAGTTATATAACATTTTGTAGTGGAATAGGATACACCCACTTAAGGATGACCTGTAATGAATATTTAGGACCAGTCTTCTTAATGCTATACATATACTGTCCTCCCCAAGGAGTGAGGGGTGCAGAGCAGCCACACTGCCTCTGAGTATTTAAACTTTGATTAGATCATTTACTTTGTGCCTCTGGAACGTGTACACATAAACAGTACTAGCTTGCTTTTTATTCACTTTTCTCCTTAAAACTGCACATGTTTTAGCTCATTTATTCTCAGAATCACTGCAAAATAGGCAGTGATCAGTTTCCCACATTTCTAGATCAAGACAAAATTCATGTAAATATTCTCTCTGTGCATTATGAAAGATATGAAGAAGGCCTCATCAGAAAATTTTCAAATAGTCTGCATGATTAAAATCTCATGGCTGCATTTGTAGCATGTTTTGTTAAGGTCAAATATGAAGAGTAAATAAAAATAGGCTGAAGGCTGTATAGTAGGACCACATTAAGAAGTGAAAACAGATGTTGTCAGTGCTTTTGGTTGCCACATAGGAAAACTGTGAGTAGGTTGTTTTACTCCAAATGATTTTCTTTTTCAAGAATCCACCTGACCAATACTGCTGTACATCCTATACCATTGTGCAGTAATGGGCCTAGAAGTGTGTTTCAGGTTTATAGCATAAGGTACACAGTAGAATCTCAATACATGTTTGAAGAATAAATGAATTCTGAATGAAGAACAGAGAGAATGAATTGTGTTACCTTTTCAAAAACTAAACCAGAAGATCTGATACTTTTCTTAGTTTTAGGATGTCCTTGGTTAAAAGAAATTTTCTGTTGGTCTTCAACGTTTTACATAATAAATTACTCATAGAATTATGAAAAACCCTGATATTTAAAATTTGCACGGTTTAATTACTTTTGCCTCGAGAACGCATACACACAGCCGCATATGGATGTAAATGAATGCTACATCACAGTGTAAAGCGTACTTCCTACTATGATCATGAATAAAAATGTTTGGGAAAAAACTGTAGTTCACAATAAGATCTTCTCCCATTCAGCATATCCACAATTTGCTTAAAATTGAATGACTAGATGATTTAAAATGATGGGTCTTCTAATAGCCTACCCTCGTCCCATCTCTCTACTGATACCTCAGTGTGTTCCTTAGTCATTGTTGTGCTTGAAACATCATGTCGTATAAACTATTGCCCAGTCCACAAGGTAAGGAATCAAATGGGCTAGGACAAAGAAATGTCCTGCAACTTTAGTAAAAGGTCTCTCAAAAGTATATTAGCTAACTTTAAGCATGCTCTTCAGTTTAGACCTGGCCACCCTTTGCTCTCACATGAAAATACATCCACTAAAAGTGTCACAATGATCTTTTCAGCAAATGTGTGCATTAGTGATCCTCCAGAGCATCATAGTTATGTAAGTGCTTAATAAGACAGTCCTAAAGCAACCTGCAGCTTGTTATATTTAAATGCCAGTGACTTCCTTATTTCAAAAGCAAGTACCTTTAAACATAGTAATAACATTTCTCTATATGCAAACCTCTGTACATAAAAAGGTTTACATTTTAAAACAAACATGTTTTTGAGTTTTATCCAAATTCAAAAAAAGCGTCTGAAAAATTTAGCAGCTGAAAAACACTTTCTTCTTGCTGGGAAAACTTAAACCTTGCTAGGCTTTATGCAACTTAAAAAAAATCACTTCTGTGCTGAGAACTAGCATGAGAAATCTCAGCATGAAAGGCTGGTGAAATTTTTTTCTTCATAGAGTTAAAACCAATTGTTGGGTTTAAAGTGATGCCACAATATACATATGCTTTGTCAGGAACAAAGGATTTTTCATCAAATCTAATTTCAAGGGCATCTTCAACAAAAATTAGGGGGGAAAGATAAAGGCTACTTAAGCAGTGATCCAGTGTCTGCAAGCAGAGGTTGAGGACATCATTGTATCATCAAGGTCTGGAAACATTGCTAACTCTGAGCTGGTTCTTACCTTCTGAAAAGCCTATGGGTATTTGTTTTATTATTGTCTCACTCAATCCTTCCTTAGCTAGGAGTGTCTCAAAAAGAAAGCACTGTTCTGTGATGGTGTCCTGGACTCTGTTTTCTGTTTGTTTCAGCACTTCGATAAATGGTCTGTTACCTGCCATTATGACCTGCATGCATTTGCGGAGCGGTTTTTCAAATCAAATAAAATTATGTGGCTATGTTTCTAGAAAGTTGAACCATTCTTATGACAGTGAGGAATTGGAAGCATCCATACAACTGTATGTTTATACTGAGCACATATATTCGGGCACACTCAGGAAAATAAGAAAATAGGCTGGACAATACAAATAGGAAGATATAACTTGTTCACACATCTGTAGCCCATGTAGATGCATAGAAGTGCTTTTGAGAAGAAGACCCACAGAAGCCTGCTCCTCTTAATACTCTCTCAGGGATAAAGGAGACAAAGTGATTTTTAAAATACCCTATTGGCTACTTTTAGAATGTACTGTATGGGTAGTGGCTTGGGGAGTCATAGATGGAAGAAGAGGCAACAACATACCCCTAGTATCGACTTGGTGATTTTTTATAAGTCCTTCCTTGAAGACAGGCTTAGATATTTCAAGACCTCCTTAGAAAAATTTTTCAGCACCTTCTGTGCTCCAAATCGAGTCAGTTTGCATCATGTTTCAGTATAACTGAGTAACAGGCTGGCAAATTCCCTGCTTTCCTATTCACCAAAGTCCAAAATAGAACTCTCAAAAACTCCTTCCATCTCTCCCCACCCCTTCGAAAAACACCCGCACTGTGCCCCCTCCCCACCCCCATTCCCAGAAACAGACAAAAAAAAAAAAAAATCCAGAAAATAGAGCTAGGCACGAAAGACAAATTCCTAGCTCTAACGCTTGCACTTTGCTCAGTATTGTGAGCTTGGTAAAGCTGGCACATTTTTTTATAATACAGATGCATAAATGTACTGTCAGGCAGAGGAATTGTAGCACCCGCATTGGTGTTTCCTGACTGCCTTGGTCTAAAGTATGTTGCACAGGAATAACCTCACCAACCTCACAATAAAAGACTGAATTTACCTTCTCACTATTTTTTTTTAATTGTGGCCTGTGACTTAATTTTTCACAAGGTTTATATAAAACTACCTTTTTTAGACTTTGATTACATTCTTCTCAGAGGCCGTGTCTCACTCTTACACATATACGCATGCATACACATTTACAGATTACATATTTAAAGTAATCTGTAATATATAAATCTGAACTTTTGTATGAATTTTGCAAAATGTGCTGTGCATGTGTGTGTACATGTTTGATAATGAAGATAATCAAACTATAAATAATTGTTCAAAGCCAAGATAGAGACTAATTTTTTTGAACCATGAAATATGCAGTTTTGAAGAGTAGCTTAACTTATGGAACACCTCCTTTTAAAAGTTATTTTCTAGACTAAAATAAATTTTTAATAAATAATATTGATTGAAGTGAAAGAAAAGAAAAATATGGTCCATATAAAGATCCATTTAAACATTCAAAATTGGATCAAATTTTTGTCCAAAATTCATATCTGCTTCTGAGGGATAAAAATTACAAAGACTGAAGTCTACGCAAAAGAACTCAAGTTAGAAAAGCCGTTTCCGATAACTCACAGATGAATCCTAGGGATTCAGACCCATGTTTGTTAGTTCATCTTTAAGCTTCAGTTTCCTTAGCTATAATATAAAATAGTAACTCTTGTGATAATGCTCCATAATGGTAGTAATGGGTCAAAATTATTGAGGCATTGATAGTTACTTTAGAGATGGAGATGAGGCATACTTGTTTCTGGCATGTTTCTGAGTATGTATGTGATGTTTCTTTATAATCACAACACATATAATTATGCAATCAACATTTGTATTTATCAAAGTGACATTTATTGCACAATAACTGTGTACCAGGCAGTGTGGTAGACACTTGATGCACATCATCTCATATGATCTTTACAACAGTCTTCTAAGTTACCTTTATTATATCCATTTTTCAGATGAGGGACTAGAAACAGAGAAAGCATCAGCAGATAAGCAGATAGATAAGGAAGGAATGATGGGGTCAGACTCCCAACCGACCAATCTAATCCTAACTAACCTAGGAAAATAATTATAAATAAACAAAGTCAATTGAACACAAAATATTTATCATGGATACACACCTTTACCTTTTTGTTGTAGACGTTGTGGACATATGCAGAAGTAGAAACAATGTCGTAGGAATCCTCACAAGTGCCTCGCTGTGCTTTATAATAACTATTAGCTCAATGCAAATCTTGTTATATATATTTGTATTTGTAAAATTTGAAATGAGCTAGATTTTCATCTCCTGCTGAGTGCTTCCATGTAGTATGTATCCACTAGATAGAATTTTTGAGACATTAAAATGTTTATAAAGATCTTATAGCAAGGACTGTTTCAAGGACTGTTTCTGCTGCATATTAAATTGAAAGACAACATACATGATTATGCAAATGGTACAATCACAACCATTTTCCAAAAATGAGATCGTAAACTGTGGAAATATGGGGCATTTTAGATTTTTGTATTACTCCTTTGCTATAGTTTCTAAATTGTGAATAATTTTATTAGGAAATAATTACTATTTTCCAATTATTCAGAAAAATATATAGATGTATTCACATATAAAGAATTTATTTACCTGACTTCATTGTGGAAGTTGAGTTTATGTAATAAAATATGCTATGTAATAGAATGTTATCCCCTCTTAATTATCAATAGATACTTCTTATTTTGTTAATTTTAAGTTTTGATGTATTGCATCTTAAATTGATATGTGTACCTAATTTTCATAGAATATACTTACCATAATTCAAACTTTTCTAAATGATTTGGGGTCACTATTTGAAATAATACTTTTGTATATTTCTACTATACTGATGAGGGTATGGAATTATAAAAATAATGCTGTATATTTGAATATTATTTTGTGGTTTTCAAGCTGCTTCATGTGGCATTAGCCATTTGGTCTTTATTCTATAAGATTATTTGTTTCTGTGCTTATTTACCCCTGAACGGCTATAGTATTTTTTGTACTTGTGTCTTTTTATAATTTTCATTTATCTGCATTAGCTATCATGTTATTCCTTGTTGTGCAAGTCTCTAAGATCCTCCTTTCATCTCAGATGCTCTACTTCTAACCTGCTTTGGGCAAGGAAAATATCCAACTATTTCTACTTAGGTTGTGTATAAAATCCGTGCATTCATTCATTACTTGACAAAACTTGTGAATGGTACACATGGATACTCAGCACTGGAGGGGATACACAGATAAATAAGACACAAATGTTCACCCCCCCCAAGTTTAAATCTGACAGGAAAGCTGAGACATGTGCCTACTTGCTAGAATCCATAAAAACTGATAGTTCCATAAAAGTAGTACAGGTAAAAAGTAGTCTCGGAGTTCACAGTAGGACCAACCACCAGAGGAAGTGAAAGTGGATTTGGACCTAAAAGGCGAGGAGGACATGAGAATACAAAGATGAAAGAAAAGTACATTTCTGAAACCATGAACAAAGGATGGAAGAATCAAAGGGTAATGAATCTACAAAGAAGTAGTCGAGTTTAACTAGAGCATGGAGTCTGAAGGTGAGTAGTGGGAAATAAAGTGATTAAAGTAGAGTGAGACCAGAAAGTGAAAGAACTTGATTACCAGGTAAAGGAATTTGGACTTTATTCAGTAGACACTGGGGAGCTGTTCAGAGTTTTCACTAGGAGAGTAACATAATCAGAGCTGTGTCTCCAGAAGATTAATCTGGCAACAGTGAGTAAAATGGATTGGAGTGGGGAGAAACCAGAGGACACAAGTCTAGGTAGGAAACTTATCACAATAGTCCAAGTGAAAGGCAGTGAAGGCCATAACTAGGGCAGGGGCAGAGGGACTGAACAGAGATAGCAAACTGATTTATGGCACATGGCAGAAGAGAATTGATGCATTGTATTTTGGGAGCAAGTGAGACGAAGGTGCCAAAGAAATCTCTGATTTTAAACCTGGGTGGAGCCATAAACAGAAACAGAGGGCAGCCAGCAGGTGCAGGTTTGGGAGGGTAAGGCACCAGCTTAATTTTGAACACACCGAGTGAAGCTGCTGACTGGGTAACCATGAGAAGCCCACTAGGCTTTTGGAGACATGAGACTACAGTACAATAGAAAGGCCAGGTTTGGAAGTGAAGACTTTTGAGTTGTCTCTGTCTTACTGAACAAAGATGCAAAAGGCAAAGCTTATCAAAGTGACTTGAAGGACTTATGAGTGGCCTAATTAATAGCAATTTGGGCTGCTTGCAGGCTTCTCCTTTTTTTTTTTTTAAACTTTCCATCCTTAACAGAAATGTCATACAGGTAGCTTGCAAATAAGTGAAGCATTGCTTCATACAAACAGATGCAAACTATTTTCTAAAATGATGAAGAAATTTGGAATATAGTTAATAGGATCAATTTCACATTATGTGTAGTCTTTATCTTCACATAAAATATAGTCCTGGTGACCTTAGAGAAGTCACTATACTTCTTACCTCTCTGGTTCTCAGATCACTTATCAGACAAAGGAAGAAGTTGATTTAGATCCCTGGTCCCCATAACTAGCTACAAGCAACCAAAACTGACATTAAGTCAGAAGAACATGGGGAAGGGGGAGAAAAGAGTTAAGGTTCAGGAGTCTATATTTTCAAACCTCCCTATATAATTCTGCTACGCAGCCTGAGTTGGAAACCAGTGGGCTACATAACCTCTTAGGTTCATTCCATCTCTTACATCCTATAGTTTTATCAATATTTAGACAAAAAGTGCATTTTTCCACAACTCATAAGTGAGAAAACATATCCAAAATGCAAATTTACTGTCAAATTCAATTCATCTGTAACAAAATACTCCCCCTCTCCCCTTTAGGTTAGAAGGAAGATGTATATATTTAAAGTCTACTTGCAAAGCACTATAATTTAGAAGCTTCCTGTGAGATTATAAAATGTGAGAGCTATGGGGGGAGGGTGATTTCAAGGAGAAGAAAGCCAGGGAGGGTAAGATGCATGCACAGTGCCCTTTCCCATCCATCCCCAGGTACTGCCCACATTCCCACAGTGCAAGCTTGCCTGTGCTCTGCAGTTGATTTCAGTGCTCTGACTGTTCTTGTTGAGATGCGTGGTCCTGGTGCTGCTTTTGATGGCGTCTGTTACACTGTCTGTTTAAGCATTTCAAAGGAATCTCTGTGCAAACCCAGCACAGGTCTTGAGTGGAATTTTTAAAAACCTATTGGGCATAGAATTCCAACAGAGCACATGAGTTGTTTCTTTGATGGGCTAACCTTTAACATGCCCTGTTTGTTTTGTTCAGTTCCTATCACACATTTCCTAATTTAACATTTACGTGGGCTGTCATTATTACAGCATCGTTTCAGCATTCAGGGAACATATATTGTTTTTGTTAGAATTTTTTTTAAATTTTATTTTAGTGGTACATTTTAGATATACATAATGATTACATTCATCATAGGGAATTTGTACCTGTATGTAAAATATCTTGCTGCTGCTTTTTCTCCCATTCCCCTCCCCTCCCTTCAGGCCCTCTTCCCCTCCTTATTTACAAAAGATTTGTTTCCCTTTTTTTTTCTCCTTCTCTTCTTTTTTTTCTTGTCCCTCCCTTCCTTTCCTTTTCCCCCTTCTCTTGTCCTCCTTCCCATTTGAACAATTTCTTCCCTTTTCGCAATATAATACATTTTGGTATTAATGTATTATAGCAAAAGTTTCTCACACCAGAGAAACACACATATCTGATTTATTTCATTTATGAGTATGGTCTCAAGGTGCATCCATTTACCTAGAAATGTCTCAAGCTTATCTTTATTGTAGAGTAATACTGCATTGTATTAAAAAAAAAAAGTCTTCTTTTATTCATTCATCAGCTGATGGACATTTAAGACCCAATCCAAAAATAAATAGACACTTCTCAGATGAAGAAGTAGACACAGCAAATAAACATATGAAAAGAAGTTCAACACTACTGGCCATTCGAGAGATGCAAATTAAAACAGCACTGAGTTTCTGTCTCACTCCAGAAAGAATGGCTACCATCAAGAAATCAGCCAATAATACATGTTGGCAGGGCTATGGTGAAAAAGGAACCCTTCTCACTGTTGGTAGGAATGTAAACTAGTGCAACCATTGTGGAAATCAGTGTGGAGGTTCCTCAAAAAACAAGGACTAGAGGTTCCATTTGACCCAGCTATTCCCCTTCCTGACATCTTCCCAAAAGAATTAAAAGCATCATACCACAGCAATATTTGCACACCCGTGTTTATAGCATCATAGTTTATAATAAGGAACGTATATTCTGAAGACCCTATCAAATCTAAAGCATGCTGGATTGGGCATACAGGAGAAAAGGAGAGGACTTGCATACCAAATTTTTCTTCACTTTCTATATTCTGTTTTCCTAGCTTTCCAGTGAGGATGCCATTGATGAACTTGGCAAGTTGGGCTGGATCAGCCTAGAGTGTAGAAATTTGGATAACCTGACTGTCACCAACTTGCAAATGAATTTCATCATCCCATTTGCTCAAGAAGTATTTTCTGGGGCGCTACAATAGGTAGGGAACTCTGCTCAGTTTTTAAGTCAGGAATTAGCAGCCAGTTGTAGTGATTGTGATTGTGCTCTGGCTACTACCAAATTTCTAGATGTTGTACAGTGTAGGAGTACAGTAATGGTGGTGCTAGTATGTTACCTTTCCTTTTTTTTTTTTTCCTGGTGCTGGGGATCGAACTCAGGCCCTTGTGCTTGCCAGGCAAGCACTCTAATCACTGAGCTAAATCCCCAGCCCCAATGTTACCTTTCTTTACCCCTTAACAGTCTTTTCACCAAAATATACTTGGCACCCTCTCTTTCCCCTAGAAGAATCCTTCTCTCACCCTCATTTATATCACCCCCATTACCCTCGTTCTACTCTTTACCTCCACAGTTAGTTACCCATTTCCTTTCCCAAGTCATACTGCAACTTCTTCACTTTAATTAGACTCTGTTCAATGGTCTGGTAACCTCATTAAAGTAATTTACTTCAAGGTATGAATGAGGCTTAGCCATCTTGGAGAAATTTATATTTTAAAAAATATCTTGTTAGCTGGTTTTTATTCACCCTCCAGTTAACAACTTGTGTATGCCATCAGGTGCACCCTTTTTGTTCCTGTCCTTAATAAACAAAACTTTATTTACATTTTTAAAATTTTTTATTAGGGCATGTTTGCAGTACATAATGTTTACATTCCTTGTGTGGATCTGGTCCATGTACATAGCACATTTTAATACCTTTTCTCATCCCCTTTCTCTTCCTTCCCTCCCCCACTCCATCTCTTGATCCCCTTCCCATTTAAGAAAGCTCTGTCTCCCTACTTCTTGCTCTTTATTTATAATTTGGGTTTTGCATATAAGAGAAACCATGTGATATTTAAGCTTATGTGTCTGCTTTGTTTCACTTAACATTATGGCCTTAAAGTGCATCTATTTTCCTACAGATGATTCAAATTTATCTTTCTTTATGGCAGAGTAGCACTCCACTGTATGTAAGTATCAGTCCTTTCATCTGTTGATGGACGTATAGGCTGTTTCCAAGATTTAGCTATTATGAATTGTGCTGCTGTAAACATGGGTATGCTTGTAGCACTGTGATATGATGTATTTAACTCCTTTGGGAAGATACCAAGAAGGGAAAGAACTGGGTCAATGGAATTTCTAGTTTTTGTTTTTGAGGACTCACCATACTGATTTCCATAGTGGCTGTACTGGTTTACATTCCCACCAACAATGTGGAAAGTTTCCTCTGTTATTATTTAGTTTTCCTTTGTTATTATTTGTTATTATTTGATTTTGTGATGATGGCCATTCTTTCTGGGGTAAGATGGTATCTTGGGTAAGATGATGTTGTTTTAATTCAAATTTCTCTAATGGTCAATGATGTTGAGCATTTCTTCATGTATTTACTGGCCATTTGTACATTTTCTTCTGAGACATGTCTGTTCATTTTGCTTGCCCATTTTTGACTGGGTCTTTTCCTTTGGTGGGTCTAATTTTTTGAGATGTACATACATATAACATTATATATGTATATATATTCTAGTTCTCTATCTGAGGAACAGCTGGCAAAAAATTTTTCCCATTCTGTAAGTTGTCTTTTCACTCTGTTGGTTGTTTCTTTTGCTGTGCAGAATCTTTTTAATTTCTAACAGAGAATCATGAAATCAGGCAGGCAGCCTTACATATACCACCCTCTATAAATTCTGGATCCTCCCTCTCTCTCTCTCCACCTGCCCCTCAGCTCTACATCCCTAACATGGAACATGATATCACTGTGTACTGAACACCCGATTGCCTCAACCCTGCTAGACCCACCACCATAGTTACTAATACGTTCCCACTCCAACTCCTTAGTCACGGCTACATCTCCTATTTAAAACCTCATATTGTTTTGTCAGTTTACCTCTTTAGATTTTGTTCTTCTCCCCCTGGATAGTTTTGCAAAGCAGAGGAAGCATAAACAATGGAGTCAGATGTCATTACAGGCCATGAGACTATGGCCAGTTATCTATCATCTTTAAGCCCTGTCTTCTAATTGAAAAAATGGGAGTATTAAGATAAAATATGATGTGTAACTATGATCTGAACATTTCAGTAAGTATTCAATACTTCTGGGCTGGGGATTTAGCTCAGTGGCTAGAGTGCCTGCCTTGGAAGCACAAGGCCCTGAGTTTGATCCCCAGCACCACAAAAAAAAAAAAAAAAAGAATCAATACTTCTAAGTTTCTAAGTTATTTTTGTCAATACTATTATCTCACTCCCCTCAACAACTTTGATTTAAATTCCCTCTACTGGTGCCACCTCAGAAGACCTAATTCTTGAGTGTCATGTGTTGATCAGAACTAGTTTCCTGAACATGAACCTTGCCAGCTGCGTTTTAAACACGAAGTAGATAATGACATATTTTATAAACAAAGACTTAACACATAATTTTATAAATATGAGCATATTTGTGGGGGTAAAAAATGTAAGACTTGAAACCAGGTCTGTCCCAGGAAATCAGAAGTTTATGGTTCCTGTAGCTATTTTTAGAATTTGAATTTCATATGCTGGTCAAAGATGAATTTCAGAATCACGAGGCAGGTTTAAATATAATTAATATGATCTTTCTGATTACTCATTGTATTACGAAAGCAGGGTCAGTGACACTGGTAAAGTTGTCTGCATCTCAGAAAGGTTTTTCTCCTCACTAAAGGAGACAGCAGAGACTTGGGAGTCATACCTGGTTTGTGTGCAAACTCCACCACTTAAAATCTAGGACAGAAAGACTCTAGCTTAATTCCCTTGATCAAATTATTTATTTGAGTTTTAGTTTCTTTATCAGTAACAGATTAGTGATACCCATCTTGCAGACATTTTATGGAGATTAGAAATCAGGTATAAAAGTCTGGCTCAATGTTTATTCTAAATAGGTATATTTCCTGGAAATCTGGAACCAAGTTTCTTTTCAAATTGAAAAAGAAACTGAAATTATGCCCACTTCCCACATATAACTGCGCTCTATAATTTAAAAACAAACAAAAACCTATCTAACTCCTATAGAACATGGAAATAAACATTTCTTACATTTACCTTTTTAACCTCAGGGTGTCCAGTAAGTACACACAGACAAACAAGTTGGATATAAATTATTTTTAAAATGATTTCTAAAAGGGAAGCTTTCAAAGGATTCCTAATGTACTTCACCAATATAAAAGTGTCTTTTGTTAATATGTAAGGTAAACATACAGTAACCTGAGGCTTGTCATTAAAATAAAAAAGAAATGATCTAACATTTTAGGGAGAAATACAGAGACACTTAGTGAAACCTCACTAAAAAAGAGACTCTTGTTTCGATATATTTAGTGCTTAATTTCCAAGTAGAAATATTGCTTCTATCTAAATAAATCTTGAGTATTTTAGATAAGTTGTAAAATTATGTGCTGAGTGTTTTCTGTTTCTTGTTTCTAATGAATCAGTAATTTTGACCTTCGTTCCATATGCCTCTTTAATTTATGGTGAATAAAGTCATACTGATTTTTCAAAAATTAGTACACATTCTCAAGCCACCAAGTTTCCAGATTATGATATTTCCAATGGCAAATGAAATAACATGCTGTCCATGCAGTTAGTGATTTGAGGCAATTTGAACATCATGATAAGAGAGGGGGGAATTACAAGCAGTGTTATAATTAAAGGTCTGTTGATTCTTCAGTTTAAATGCCATTGTTGAAAGATTTTTCACTCAGATGTCAAAGTCTGTGGCCAGCCAAAACTTGGCATGCTAGAACTCAGCCCAGGGAAACATTGTGTTCTACAAATTTAAAAACCAAAATCTGTTAAGAACAGAAATGTTGGGCTTGGTCTGATTTTTCATGAATCAGAACCAGAACATAGCCAAATACCACCTCCTCTTAATGAAAGGAAGTAGTGCAGGTGGATGCTAATGGGAAATACTTGTTCAGATGGAAAGTGAAAGGAAATTGTCATTAGATGTCAATATACAGGGCACTGAGTTAAAGATTTACATCATTAAACATGTTCCCTTGAAAACTTCGAAACATTTTAGAAGACTCTTGTAGTTAATTCTTTGTGGGTGTTAAATGAGAAGCAGTTTTTTCCCATTTTCCAAGATTTGTGCATTGAGGTTCAGTTTCTCCGTGTCTCTTGTTACTAGGAAAACCTGAAGTACGTCTAGAAATGTATCCCCAACTACTGTGTTTCCCTTTCTTTAATTTGAAGGTCACAAACTAGTGACCTGTAATCTGCATCTAGCTATCCGGTAGAATTTTTTAAATTTATTTTTGGTCTGTACAGTATTTTAAAATAATTTAAGCTACCTCTTAAAGACAAAGACATTACACACAAAGAAATCCAAATTTTTCTGGCTTCTCCTGAAAAAATTGGAGACCTGGCAACATTAGACCCGCATCCCCACATGGCACCAGGAGTGGAACTGAGTAGCAGCTGCTCCCTTTAGACAAGCCGTGTTCTCTCTAGTTTCACAACACCCCTGTCGTCCCATGTTTTATGCCACATCCACTTTGCTCGTTTACTCTACCACCCTGGCTCCTGGAGGTGTTTGATTTTTCTTTCATTGTTTGAGTTCTGTTAAATTTCTTTGCTTGTCCTATTATTAAGTGTTACAGTTTACAAAAGTTTCTTTCCAATAAATAATAGCACGGCAAAGGCTATGCTCAATAAAACTCACAAAAACACTATTGAAAAGGATAAAAATCAGAATGTAACCAAAAGACCCCAAAATAGAAGATCGCTTAAATATATCCATAGAAAGGAATACTGTGCAGGATTTAAAAATACATGTCTTGAACAAATGCAGGTTACAAAACAATGTATACAGCAAGATTTCCATTTTTAGGAGAAAAATATTCATATAAGAAAAAGTTAATGTGGTAGAAGAATATCAGAACAATATATGTGTGTATATACCCTTAAATTAATAAGTTTCATATACCCCCTTAAATTAATAAATAAGTCCCAAAGGTAGCTTTTATAAGTCTCCTGCACAGCTTCCTTATTCCATTATGACCAACAGTTAGAAAATATCCTGAAGCCATTTTTCAATTCTCTGTCTAAAACTAGTTATCCTTCTTGCCTTTATTCTGTAGAGAATACAGTCAAAGAATAAGATTTCCATTGTTGTTTTAAATACTTCAGAAAGCTACTCTTGCTTGCCCACATCCTAGACTGCCACCTTGTCAAAGCAAGGGAACCATTTCCTATGTTAGCCTTGAGTTGGTTTGTTCTTCTAACCACTTTTTGATGACACAAAAATTATTCAAATCTTTTTAGAAAAGACCTTGGAACTGAAAATTTCATCTAGTATTCACTTAACACAAACACAGGAACTCTTAGGGGCTGGAATTGAAACCCATCGTCACAAAGATACAGTCTTTGTGCCAACCGTAGGAAGCAGAGTTTCCAGGTACAAGCGATCTAAGCATTATGGAAATTTGTCTGCTCTCTGCACCTAGAATAATGTCTGGCAAATAAGAACAGATTAAAAAAAAAAAAAAATTGTTGAATAACAAGTTTTTCACATTCCCATCAAGGAATAATTAACTGCATATTGAAGTAGTCAGTTATCTTTTTTTAAAAATCAAACAATAAAGTTTAAATTTTATTGAGTGTTCTTAAAACTTCAGTGTGATTTGTTTCGAAGTTAATAATACCATCTTTTTTTTTTCCTGGGGGAAAACAGTTGTGTATGTGTGCAGGTTGTTTGCGGGGTGCTGGGGATCGAACTCAGGGCCTTGCGCTTGCTAGGCAAGCACTCTACACTGAGCTAAATCCCCAAACCCCATGTGTGCAGTTTTGAGCATGCATGAGTTCAGGCAAACAGCAGAAAGGAATAAGAGGTGCTCCTTTTAAAGGTGAGTAAAGTGAAGACTCCAGCTCTTGCATATACCTCTTCCTGTCATCCCTGCTAGCTTCATTGTTGTTATTTGTCTGGCTTGTCTGTGTATTTCCACATCTTGAAGTATTCTTCACCTTTGGGTACTATAGCCTCTGTTTTCATGGTTCTCCTATTTATCTGGTGATCCTTCTTGTTTTGTTTTGTTTTGTTTTATTAGTACATGTTTGACATTTGTAGGAAAATGGATGCACCTGGAAAATATGATACTAAGTAAGATCCTTCTTGTTTTTCCAATCCATTCTCCTCTGCCCATAAAATGTAAGTGTGCCTTTGTTTTACCCCTCATGGCATTCTTGAAATCTGTAGGCAGTTTTTTCAGATCACCTCCCTGATGATCTGAGTATCTCATTCTGTCCCATAGACTCTAGACTTTTCTACAGCAGACTAAAGCATTTCCAAGTGGATGCTCTGCACTTTTCGTGGTCAGGAAGCTAACCGATTGATCCCAAACAGACTTGTGCTGTCCCAGTCTCATTCTTTAGTTCATTCTGTACCCCTTACCTAAATCCTATCCCTCTGATTTCTAATATTTGGAAATTTCTTATATTCCAAAGTCCACCTAACCCTGCCCCCATCTCTAGGTGACTTTTTTCAGTGTCCAGCATCCAGTGGTCTTCTCAATTAACCAAACCCTACAAAATTTTGTTAATAATCCTTTATGGTATTCATCCTATTGTGTATTGTGTTTTTCTTATGTAGAGTTTATCTTGTCATATTTCAAATATTAGGTTCATGACTTCTTACCTATCTTTGGAACTACTTTCTAGGGCTTAGGTCCTAGCAGAGTCCTTTGCTCACAGCAGGTGCTCATGAAGTTTTCTACAAAATTGGGTCTTTTTGTTCCCTAGCAAGTAAAATATTGACTGGCCAATTTATGAGTTCTCCTGCCTTCTGAGACCCACTTCTTATCCCTAAGAGGAAGCAGAGTCTTAAAGACAACAAACCAGAGGTCAGTTATGCTTGCAAGGGAGTAATGAGTATGAGAAGTCCCTGAAAGAGGACAAGTAATGCAGAGGATTTTGAGTTGTACCATTTAGTGAGTGCTTTACTTTTCTCGTCATAAAAATGGATGATAATAATAATTTCTACCTTATAGAGATGTTATGATGACTACATCAATAGATGAAAAGGACTTACTTATGTGGCACATTGAAAGTGCTAGTAATTGTTGTCTATTAAGCATTTATATGTATGGAATATGTATGGGACATAAGTAATGTGTATGTATTCATGTATAGTAAGTTTCCATATATGCTTAGCTGATATAACATACATACATATATCATTATCTTAATTGTTATTTTGTTCACAACCCTAATGCCATATCCCAAAGAAACTCCTGGAGAGTCCAGCCAGAGACGTTAAGTGTCTGGGGATGTAAACGGAAAAGAGATCAAGCACTGTCAGACAGTGTGGACCAGGCCTGCCACCTCTTAGCTATGTACCTGTGGAGGTAACCTTGCTTGTCAGAGCCTCAGCTTCTCAATCTGCAAAACAGAGAAACACCTTTTACTTTTGTTTTGAATAGCAAATGGTCTTCTGTTCTCTGTATTCAGTCTAAGACTCAACCTCTTCTTTTGCAAATTCCTATCCTTCTCCTGAACTTCACATTCCTTTCCTCAACAAATTAGATTTTAGACTCTTTGTTCTGAACAAACTTAGAAATGACTGGAGCTGTTTCAGAGAAATTGTGGCAGTAACAGCTACTAATTTCAAATTATTAATAATTTAATATAATAATGAAATGTTAAAATATATGCCAATTAATGTGTACCAAGCCTAATAGAGAACAAATACTCACCAAACTGTAGCTAAACCCTCAATCTAGAAGAAACTTAACAGTTTGATCAGGTTTTTTTTAAGTAGAATATCTTCTACCTGTGAATATCATTAATTATATTAATCCACAGGTTTTACACTTGGTCATTTTTTAAAAGTATAAGAATTTAGGGGTTTTTTGCCCTTTCCACTTAGTCTAATTTGAAAGGATTTATGGGGCTTCAAGGGAGACAGGAAAACAAAGCAAAAAAATAGTCATGAAAATATCTATAAACTCCCAGATATTTGGGTCTGAAAGCAAAAGAACCTTGTAATGCACCTGTTCTTAGCCCTGTTCTTGTAGTGCTGTGATGTGGCACTTAATGCTCTAGGGGACCTAGAGCAAGTGTAACAAATGCAACCAAAAGTCTCATGAAAATGAGCCTCTTAGCAATGTGTGAGCTGGTCTGCAATGGCCTCGGGAAATCCCCCCAGCTATTCGTATCCTTTTCATCCGCTACATTCTCCGACTCAAAGGGAAACCTCACTTCACCTCCTTGACCAGAATTGAACAGACACTGATTCGGTCACCTAGTGCTGTATTTATTCATTTATTAATCTTCGTCATTTGTATTCCACTAGAACAAAAGAACGTATCTTTTCTTTGCATTCATTTAAGTTTAAGGATGTGCAAATGTGTCTTCTTGGCAGAGTGTATAATTATGTTTATGTAGTTTTATGGGCAGCTTACTTTACCTTAAAACATTTCCATCAAAATTGTAGTACATAGAGCCTCATCATCGTCGTCATTGTGCGGAATGACTGTACTTGACACATTAGCTGAATTCCTAAAAATGTTGCATGGAAAGTGAGCCTTTTAAAAGAGAATCATGTTTTCCATTCACTTCTATAATTAATCAGGTTAAGTGTCACGTGGGAAAAATAAGTGGCCTGATGCATAATTTAAAAAAAATTAAGAATTGCAACTTTCACCTTAGTGATAATGATGCATTTATCTATGGACACTTTATGTGCATTAATTGCCCCCAAGAAAAGCCAGTAAGAAGTGAATCCAATTAAACAGCAGATAGTTTGGAAGCAAATGTTATGTATAAACCACTGTATTGGAGGCAGTGGGAAATTCAAAGAAGTGTAAGTCAGGGCTTATCCTCCCAGTTAAGACTGCACAGCAGAAAAGATGGAATTATGCACCCAATTAAAGATTTAAATAACAGTATAAGATATTCAGATAAATTCGTTGCACAAATGCATTAATGATTTATAATAAAATACACCATGCAGTTAATTTTCCTTCCAGGACTCATGGAGTGGGTACCACATACTCTTACAACCACCCAAATTGAAGTAATACGTGAGTTCCTCACCTGAACTCAACTCACAGGTTTGTTTAAACAAAGCTTAAGCATTTCAAGCAATAATAATTTGCTTTGTGGCAGAATCCATGTTCCTGTTCTTTTAAATATTGAATGAATGCCCAGTAGCTTCGCTTCAAATTTTTCTTCAAGAATACTTGTTGAACTAGTGGACATTTCTGAGTAGATCTTTGGTGTGAAGCAATCAAGAAATGGCCTTTGAAGGTGTTTTTACTCCCTATGACCCCACAACCCCATACAGCTTTGGATGCATTTTGCAATTTTGTAATACTTAATTTCTTCATACTTAGAGAATCTGTTAAAGTTAAATTGCCAAAAATGGAACCATAATAATTTCCATAGCAGTGTCTATTTAATATCTAATCAGGATCAAAGTAGAGATCATATGGAGACTTAGTTTCCACCTTAGTTATAAACTGACAAAGATATTAATACAAGTTCAGAAAAAGCTAAGGAAGTATGTATAATTTGCATGCTTAAAAATATGAAAGCTACCATACCTGCTATATCCTTATATACCTTTACTTTCCTCCTGAAGAGTAAATAATAAGAACAGAACTAATACCCAGCACACATCTTAGTTCACGAAGAATTTTGGATGTATCATCAATTTTGGTCCTCAGGACAACTTATAAGATTGGTAAGACACATGTTATACACATTTTGCAAATAAAATATCCATAAAATTTAAAAGACCAGATGACTTGCTTAAGGACACACAGTTCTTAAACGATGCAGCCGCTTCTCCTGATGTACACATTGTAACTGGCCCAGGGGAAACAGCAACCCAAACAGATCTTTGCCATACCACAACTGTCCTGCAGGGCACAGAGGAGTCACCAAAATGTCATGTGTAGACTTTAGTCTTCAGAGGAAATAAGAGCCCTCAGGCCGAAAGGGATAGGTGCTACAGTTTCATGCAAGAAGGAAAGAGATGGTTGCATGAGGTGTTTTTTTCCCCACTTACACAGAACGCTTGGTAAATACTGTGAATTTGGATAAAAGACATTGGATAAAATTGTGATGATTTTCCCATGAAAATAATGGTTGCATCTAATCTAGTTGTATTAGAGCATTTTAAACGAGGAACATGGACTTCAGTATCTAAAAAGATCTCAATACTGATTTGGACAAACCTTCCTAACTACCAGGATTTGTGTCTTTCCCACTGAAAACTGTGTGAATATAATCAGTCACTGAACTGGCTCCCTGGAGCTTCTTACTCCTTTAAGAATATGGTATGAAAATAAGAGAAATCCTGAGCCACTTTACTAAAAACTGAGTGTCACTGGAAATTGATAAAGAATCGTGGTTCAGAATCCTGCAAGCCACAGACTTTCACTGGCAGTGCAGTCAAAGCTGTCACCAAGCTCCGCTACTTGATGAAAAGAAAGAGTTGTGAATTAAGAAATTCAGCACTTGATTGTAAGGACTAGTATCAGTGGGTCCTCCATTCAGTATCACATCCCTTAAATGACTGTAGACATCCAACCTTCAGTATGATCTGAAGTATTGGACATTTGGAGCCTCTTAACTTCTGGACTTGCAGTCCAAGTTGATATTTCTTCCATAGTAATAGTCCTGGGCTCGTAAAGCATTTCTGTATTCATGATATTATTAAGTCCTATGTTGGCCTTTTACATTAATGAAGCTATTATTATTACTATTTATTATTTCCATCTTATGGATGAAGCAAACACACTAAGAACATGATACCTAGTGGTGTCAGAGCAGCAGTTTGCCCAGATTGGCAGATGATCTCACTCAGAGTCCAACATGTCTTTTCCTGTATGACTGGTTCTCTGCTGGGCTTTAGAATCATCTAACGGGCTTGTGAAAAGACAGACACTCAGACATTTATCTGTGAATGTCTGAATCAGTAAGACTGAAGTAAGACTAGGTAATTTACACTTCTAACAAGTCTTTAAGCAATACTGACGCTGGTCCAAGGAGTGCATTTAGGAACACTGTCCTACAGCTGGTGTATAGTAACTGGAAATTACATATTAAGGCAATAGCGTGTCATGAAGGGAATTTGCTTTACAGATGTTGCTTTGTGCTGTTTATTTCTCCATCTCTAACCTCTATTGGGATAAAGCAGAGCAAATGTGGGGGAGGGGCCTAGCAAGAGAGCGCCTTTAATGTGCTCAGATCTTCTGGCATGCAAGAATCGAGCGGTTAAAACCTTTAGGTTGATTCTAACTAGAACTACTGTCATAGAATGATTCGGAGATAGGATTGCCAACGCACCAATGCCGAGCTGCTATAAAACAAGACCTGGACAAATGTCATGTACTGAAAAATAATACCCAGACCAAAATAACTGATGGTCCTTGTATTTCCTGTGGCTGTTGTAACAAATTGCTATAAGCCGAGTGCTTTAAAGATATGCAGTGTGATTCTCTCATGATTAAGGGCAGAAGTTTGAATGAGTTTCACTATACTAAAGTCAAGGTGTTGGCAGGGCTTGTTCCTTTGGATCTCTGGGAAAAATCCATTTCCTTGTCTTTTCTATATTCTGGAAGCCACTGCACTCCTTGGCTCGTGGCCCCTTCCTCAAATAACTCCAACCTCTGGTTTCTGCCAGCACATCTACAAATGACTCTCATACTCCTGCCTTTTTATAAGAACTCTTGCAATTACATTTAGCTCCTCCTGAGGAAATCCAGAATAATCTCTCCAGCTTAATAGTGCTAAGTTAAACATATTCACAAGACCACTTTGCCATCTAAGGTAATATCCACATGTTCTGGGGATTAGGGTATGGATATATTTTGTGGCATCCTCATGCTGCCTACCACAGTTCCTTTATAGTATGTTTGTCAGTCTATATTAAGAATATGGTATCCCTTCTAGGCACCAGAGTCTAAGAGATCTTTTAGTACAATGTGTCCAAAGTGGGTGGGGGTGATCTACAAGATAGAAGAGTGTACAAACCATCTTGCAAAGTATTCATGAGGATAGTGTGGGACCAGGGATGGAGGAACTGAGTTCCGGTACTAGCTTTTCTACTTAGTTATTGGACCTTAGACATCAGATAAAATATCTCTGTCACTTGACTGTTCTCTGTTAACTGAGAAAACTGGAGAATTTCCTAAATACCTTCTGATTCTATAAATCTACAAAGCTGTTCTGAGAAGGTGTTTTGAAACCAGGAATTTAACCATCTCTGATATTCAGGATAGCCCTTATCTACTTCCTTTGGAATTCAAAACTCATTGAAATTTTAAGTTTAGAATGTGATATCCATGGGCTTGTTGCTGTAAAAATAGTAAGAGACTATGAAGATAACTAATGCAAGTGCTTTTTGCTAGCTAATTCTTAAATACCCTGCCCAGTAATGTTCCTCTGAGCATCAAATCAGTAGTCTTTGGATGCTATGTATTATATACAGAAAACTTGAGGCACACAGAGAAATAAAATGTATAAAGAACTAAAAGAACTCATATTTGTTGCCTTCAGCTTTTCTGGGATATCATCCACCCCTCTGGGCAGGGCTCATACTAGACAGCACATTAAATACGCCAAGTAGAATAGACAGACCATGTCTCCAAAAAGCTCAATCTCAGGGAATGAATAACAAGCTAGAGGACAGTCACTGAGAGACCACCGCTATCATTACCAGGGTCAAAGAAGTGGGAAAGGGCTTTTAAAATTTATTTTGGCTTGTTTTCAGATAAAAGCATGGAATTGGATCATTGATGATCAAAAGGCAGTAGCACTAGCTTGATACATATCTTTCTACAATCTCACAGTTTGTTTACATCTCACAAACACCATCTTTAAGTGGTGATTTACAAAGGGCCACAAAGAATAATTTGGAGGAAGTTTATAGGATGGAAAGCTTTGAGAGCTGAACAAGAAAAGGTACTGGAATGTAAATCAAATTATGGCGTACATTGAATTATGACATTTATTATTATGTGCAAAGTATGCATGGAATTTTGAACTAAAAGCTGAGGAATCAAAGGTCTAGAAACTCTCATGCATGGTAAATAAGTTAACCCTTTATTCTCTTGTTTTCCAAACTCTTTCTTTTTTGTGACTTGTTCATACAAATGTACTCTAGTGAGCCGTACTGTGCGTAAGTGCATCTACCTATTCTCATACATGATTAAAGTGTGTGCCTCTGAGAGAATGTCTTTGATATCATGCAGACACAGAATTTCTTAGACCAAGAATTCTTTGGGGAAAAAGAAAGGGGCTGTGTCAATATGTGACTGTCAAACTTTCCTAAGCTTTTTAAATTATGATCCTTTAGCCTTTTCTTCTATAATTTGAAGATTATTCTAGTAGTATGTTGGAAGATGAAAAAAACCTACGAAGTAATGTAGTGTCTAATAACTGGATTAATGACTCTTTTAAAACCCGGGAGTTCGGTATGCTACACAATTTGGGACATTGTCTTATTTTCTTCTCTAAAAGATCTGTTTCCAATGGTATTTTCTATACTGGAAACTACACTGTAGTATAAGAAAATCAGTTTATCATAAGCCAGTCATCAGTTCTTGAAATATTTACTCATGAGAAAAGAGTATATATGATTGGAATCCTGTCACCAAGGAAATGGTTTAAAAATCTTTTTATTTCAGTACCAAACAAAAATATTAGCTTCCATTAGTTATCTTCATTTTGTAAGGACTTTCTTTTGCCCATTCATTCATTCATTACTTGGCTACTATACACCAATCATCTAGGAGGAAGGAAGCACTCTAAATGATTAGGAAAACCTTAAATATAACTATATGTCTCTATGTGTTCTTATGCTTTCTGAAAGAGCACATGTGTGACAGGAAGTAAAGAATAGCATAGTCGGGGGAAAAATTAAAGAGACACAGTGTAATTATCCAAACTGGAATTAAGCCAATTAATAACCCATGTGCTAACACTACACTCAGAGTGCTGCAAATGCCATCAGATACTTAAATGCCCTGAGTGGTCATGGTCAACAGACTTCACCTCATCCATTTCCAGTCCCATGCAGGGACGTGGCTCACCCTGGCTTCTGAGGAGGGCTGCGCTTAAAGTAAACCACAGAAGAGGTACAGATTATATAGTCCAAGCACAAGCTTCTCTCGAGTGATTGCACACAGATTTGTATTATTTCTAATGAAATCAAAATACTGCTTTTATTGATTTGCTTATTTATTTGGCACATATGTAATGAAAGCCTAGTATGTACTAGTATAGTGCTATGACTCGGGATGTAGGCCTACAGTCAGATTGCCTGCATTTTACCTCCACTTCCATATTTATTGGCTGTGTGATCACCTTTCTATACCTCAGTTTCCTTTTCTATGAAATGGGGTTATTGGGAGTACTTAATTCATAAGGTTGTTATGACACTAATGTACGATTTTATAATATAAAACACTGAGGAGAGTGCTTATACAAATCAAATGTTCAGTAATATATTGGCTATCATTGTTTTTACAAACCAGAAAATATTCTTAAATTTAGATATAGATAATAAAACCTTCAGATGATGTGACATCCTATAAGTTTAGTGTCTAGCAACTTAGGGTTCTAAACTTTATAATCTCTACTGCCAACCCTTTCTGTTAGAAGTTTGTATATTAGAGTCTTACTCTGCTATATGATTTTATATCTTGAGCTGGCAAGCTTTGCATATAACACACTCGGAACATTCATAATTTGCAATTTTGTTTCTTTACACCCTCATGTTATGCTTTTCTCGGTAGCTACCATGTAATGACTAGCCGTGTAGTTTACACATGTTAATTCATGTCAGTCTCAAAACAATTTTATGAGACCTGTATTATCACTTTTTGCAGACAAGGAAAGCTAATGCTGTGGGAGTGGCTATGACTTATACAGTGCTATAAAGGTGTATTTACTCCAAAAGGATCTGCTGATTTCAAAATCACTGCTTTGTCTTCCCTAACTCCAAATTCATTGACTCTGGACCATGTATTTTAGGTATGTCACAGCACTATTGTTAAAGAGGTTGGTGTGCAAATAAACTAAATTACTTTGGCTATGTTTTCTCCCAGATCACTTGCCTTTGAGTGGGCTCCAGGTGCCTGATATTTCTTTCAGTTTTCTTCTTTCACCCTAAGTAGCAATGTAGTTGCTGAATCATGACTGACAGATAGTTTTTGTTTTGTATAGACCCTGATTCTTGTTTTAGGACAAGAGACTTAATCTGTCCAATAATATCTTCTTTTTATAAGCACCTCTTCTCTTCATTAAAAAAAATTCACCCTCAGTTATTTGTTCTTAAAAAGGAGTTCCTGACTGAATATAGTCATACGTATCCCCCAAAAGATACCATCAAATTCACAGGTAGATAATACAGTTTCCCCTTTCTATTTTAGTAGCTTGTTTTCAACTGAAATATATCAGAAAAGTTGCCCATGGCTAATCTGCCAGGTGGAAAAATCTTATCAGTGATTTAAAACTACACTGTAAACTGAAAATCTCAATTATCTTTCACCTACAGTGTGCCTGTATTTTAGAAATGTGCTGGATGAGAAAGCCACATCTTACATGGTGATATACAGCAAATGATGTTCATGGAGTGGATTGTAAACTCTGGGTCAGGTCTTTGTAGATCACTCCGCTGGCTTTGGTTAGCTTAGAAATGTGGCACAAGCTAGACACTGCTAAGACTGAACCTCTACAATGTTATATTTTCTGCTTTTCTCTCAGAATAAATTAAGGGCTTAAATCTCTTAGCCCTAGCATTCAAAATGAACCAAAAAGATATTTCCACTTTACCATTTAGACGTTTTGAAAAAAATGGAGGTCTGTGCACTAACTATATAGAGGGAGGAATCTTACTACTCTGGAGGCAAGAGTGATTTCCCTACCTGTTGGGCCAAAATCTTTAAAGAATCCTGGAGGGTAGCTGTTATGTAAACAGCCTGTGGGTTGCTGGAGCCCTGGCTTCTAATGCTGACATTAGTATTGCCTTTGTGATTTATTGCTCTGAGTCTCTGGGCCTCAGTTTCCTCCTCTGCTGAATTAGGGGTTGAAGAGATTGCTCTCTGGGGCTTTTTCCAGCGCTGTATCCTCTAGGTCTGCAAATCGCCTTCAGTGTCTGCCGTAGTCTGCTTCGCCAGCTCTGTTTGTCACAAAGATTAATCCATTTTAACTGTACCTTGGAGTGCACCCCGGAGAGGAGGATGGATGGATTATTTTGCGCCTATTATTGCATCAGAACTTTTACCTTTTTAGACAAGATCGTGCCGTGCCTAAAATCTGTCTGCCTGTCTGCCCACTGACTTTGTCTGTGCTGATCTCTTGCCATGTACCTCTTTTTCCAGCGTCCATCTCCCTCCAAGATCTAGATTCAGCATCCGACTCTACCTGTCTTGCTCTCTGCAGCATCTGTCTGCTACGCTCCTAGACCATCGTTAATAAACTTTCACACATTACACGCAAACCTCTAATATGTTGGCACCTGCACATAAATATGTACGCTTCATAAAACTAAAGGAGAAAACTCCATTTTTTAAAAAAAGACCTCAATCTAGTGCCATCTAGTATTTGTACTTTTTGTTTAGTTGTAAGTTTTAATAGTTCCCCCTTTGAGGAATTGTCAGTACGAGCAGTATTGCTTATCAGAACACACCAACAGTCTTTTTGTAATATTCGCTTTTCCCCTTTGGTTCAGCCGAGCCCGCTGACAGATCATTCAAATTCAATTGTTTTATGTCTAAGCCGAACAGCTAATTAAAGTAGGGATGATTAACCTGACTGGCAGTGTCGCTCTCCCTCTTGCTCTCTCTCTCTCTCTCTCTCTCTCCCCCTCTCCCTTTCTCTCTCTCCCTCCCTCCTGTTCCAATCAGTCTTTTTCTCACACACTCTCTCTCTCCTTCCGTGTCTCCTCTCTCTCTCTCTCTCTCTCTCTCTCTCTCTCTCTCTCTCTCTCTCTCTCCTCTCTCTCTCTCTTCCACTCTCTCAGTCACTCTCTCTCTCTCCCTCCCTTGGTTGGTCTCTCTCTCTCTGTCTCTTGCTCTACTGTTTTTTTTTTTCCCTCTCTCTCTCCTAAACGTGGTCTGCTTGCTGATGGCAGAATGGCACTCGGAGATTTGTGCATTGTGTCTGGTTTCCTACGGGCAGGCTGACCCAGTGCCTCCAGGGACTTATCAATAGACCACTCAGAAGAGACACAGACAGGAGAGAGGAGGAGGGGTGGGGGGAGAGAGAGAGAATCAATATCAAGAATAGAAGGAGCTCCGAAGCCATTTTTTTTTTAAAGAAGTATCGGGACTTGGGAGAGGGTGACAAAGAAGGTTTTTCAAAGAGGCAGTGGAGGAGGTTCTAATAAATTTGGAAGGAAACAGTTCCCTGTCTTGGGAAAAGGAGAACTCCTGACTGATTAGCATTCACACCAGGTATGAGATGTTCGCTACCCCTTATCACTGTGTCGCAACCGAGATGGAAAAGCCTTTTTTTAGGAGACTGAGGGAGCATGTATTTTGCTGTGTTTGTTGTTTTGGGGTAAGAGGGGCGGCGTGAGGAGCTGTGGGCATTTGTGTATGGGAGCAGAAAGAATGGAAGCAGTACAACGGGGGGTGGGAAAGAGTATGCAGTATGTTACTGTCTTCCTTGTCTTTGTGCACCCCTGGGGGGTTACCCAAGTTCATTTCTAGCAGGTGGATTTAGACGGGAGTTACTTAACGCTTGAC
>PVJO010000119.1:86508-319284 GCA_004026905.1 Hystrix cristata
CTCTCTCTCTCCGTCTCTCTCCCTCTCTCTCTCTCTCCCCTCTTCCTCTCTGCCCCCCCATCCCTCTTCCCCTCTCTCCCTCTCCCTCTCTCTTTTTTTCCTCTTCTAACCAGACAGCGGGAGGGTTCCTGGCTCCTAGCCAGCCCGAAAGCCTCTAAGTGTTTTGCACTTGTTTCAGGGAGTAGCTGCCCGGGGATTTTTCAGCATTTTCACTAGAGAACAAAGAGTTCTTTACAAAGGGAAAGGGGGGGGGGAGTGAGCTTAATGTCTGATATATGTTTTTCTATTTTTATTAGTTTTTTCGCCTAAAAAGAAAAAGACAGGAACAGAACATTCACTCTATAAGGACACAAAGACATTCAAAAGAAATTCAGTTATCTTTTCTCCCTATACCCCCAGTATATATACATGAAAAAATTAAAAGGAAAAAGACTAATTAAGTTGGATGCGTTGCTCTTTTCTGCTCTTTTAATCTCTTTTAAATCCAACTGTTCTTGTGCTTACTCTATGCCGTTTTTTTCCTACTCACAATAAAAGTTGTTCAGGATGCATCTTCTCTTACCATCTCTTTTCCTTTTCTGGGTCTCCAAAATCTTGTGGAGGAAAGAACAAGAGTCTATCAAATAATCAATTTAGTGGTGAGAACATCCTCCACTTTTGCCACTTGGGTAAAAAGTTAATTATGAAATTTGGGCTCACAAAATACCTATGGGGTACATCAGTTCATTCGATCTCACAAGTTTTTGCATCCATCTGTTTAAAAGGCACCAACCCTACCACTTGTCAGTTATTAAGAAAAGGTAGTAAGGAAGCCGATGTTTATATTTTATTTTTGTTTCTATTACATAAATGACAAAACTCCTTAATATTTTGCAGAAAGATTACTTACCCCATCTACTATATAGTAGTTCAAGCAAAAGATAGTCTAGACGGAGGTTTTTCAACAATTCTGATTGCCACGGAGCTTTGTATTCTCTAATATTTTGCAGAAGCATGTATATTTTTACTATGAATTTGCATTTGTAGCAAACATTCCAGAATGCTTATCATTTTCAAATTAATGCTCCAACAAAAGAAAAAAGAAATCGGGATGTGAACTGCATGTGCAAAATCTAGTAAACAATTTTATCTTTTATATCTGCTGTACATTTATATTTTTGTATTAATATCCTTGAATTATAAAGCCAAGGAAGTGTTTTCTTTCTAAAAGTTCTTTTCTTAAAGCATTTATAATTTGATTGTCATTTGAAAATCTTTTTAAGGTACATAATAGACATTAAACTGAGCAAGGGGGAAAATCCACAAGCACCACAAAAATCTTTAAATATGTATTATGTACAGTACCTAACTGCAAATAACTATTTTGCCAAGTGGAAAACAACTACAGCAGTTTTTTTCAAGAATTAGAAACTCTTTTCTTTCACGTGCACCCCCCCTTCACTGAAAATATAATTACTCAAGTCCCTGGAGAAGACAACTGTAAGAAAAACTATAGGCATATACATTTTTTCACATTTATGAATTGCATATATATCACTGCTTAAGTGTGTAATACCTACCAGGGCAGAAGGTGATACCTCATAGGAAGCCCTCCTGGCTGGGAGGTGTGAGTGCCTTATGTTTGAAGTAACTTGATAACAAGGAGTCTTTACAGGAAACCTTACTATGTATGTGTTGCCTCAGTAATGACCCTCAAAGAAAAAACAAGTACCAGGTGGCCAGTGTTAGCACTTGAACTTGCTGAAAGATACAAGAACTAAGGGAAGTTTGGGCAAATCCAAAATCGTCTGGGGTAGCTCACTTGTTACAGTTACATGTTTTCGTGAGGAAAATTATTGAATTGCCCTTATACTTTTATAATTTTGAAGAATTTTTGATGTTTTTAATAATGCTTAAGGAGTAAATGATCTTTAAAAAGAAAGTCGTCAAAATAAAAGAAACTCATTCTTTAAAAAGTTTTATAATGAAAGCAATAGATTTTAGAGGTTTTTTTTCCTCTTTGCTTGTTTTTTTTTTATCCCCCCCACCCCAAACTCTTTTATTGCTCCAAAGGTCGTGTCTGCATTTTTAGTTCTCTCTCCCTCTCTCTCTCTGTCTCTCTCTCTCTCTCTCTCTCTCTCTGCTTTTGATGTCACCAGGAGAATTTTTGAGAGAGGCAGAGGGACTCAGGGCAGAGGCTGTTACTGAAAGCTGCAGGATCTTCTCTTGATCCCAACTTAGGCAGCTCCCATCAGCTAGTTGTGCCTCTGAGAGTACAGTGAAAGGTGATAGCTGTCATTCTGGGATTCTTCGTGGATCTGACCTGAGAGTAACACATTCACAGTCGAGGAGAAAAGGGGAAAAAAAATAGAGGAGGAGGAAAGAAAAGCTCTTTGAGCTAGAATACACTGGCCCTTTCTTCCTGGAGGCAATCCGCTCCAGTTCTTGGCGACGTGTCCTGCACTATCAGATATCATATGACTTTTTATTTAGATTCCTTTTCGGAGAATGGCCTGTTAGTACTCTGTTTGTTTTCTTTTATTTAATTTCCTTCTCCCTTCACCCGCTAGTTTTGTGTATCTGTGTGTGTGTCAAAGAGAGTGTGTGCGCACATGCATATGTGTGTGCAATTTTTATCTTTGTTTTTGTTCTGTTGATCTGATGCTTTATTTAAGGACAAAGCTTTAATTATTTCAGTATACTGGTTAATCATTTGCCAGAAAGAAACCTCATTCTAGGCTTTTTTAGGGGGGTCAATTTTAAAACACTTGCCTTACCACATGAAGCAGGAGATCTCAGTGCTTGCTGGCCAGTGCTGGCCCACTCCCTCACCTTAATTTAACCCTCCTCCTCATCAGCATGCATAGCAGTGTAAGTTAGGAAACACCTGTGCCGAGTTGAGAGGGAAATAAAAGTAGAGGCAACTTCTTCAAATCTGCACTCCTAGTTTCACTTTAATAAACTTTTTTATCCTTGGGGTTTTTTTTTTCTTTCTTCTTTCTTCTTTTTTTTTTTTTTTTCCTTTTTGGTCACCCTCTATTTGAGCTTGAAAACATCAGAGATAGTGAATAATGTGTCTGTGGGGCTTTGGGGAGGCCAAAATAGTACCCGTGGAAAGTAGAGCAGGAGCTAAAATTCATTCAGAGACTTAAGAATTAAGTAAAACATTTAAGTAAGATCTCTGAGACCTGCGGGGGCCGATCAGGGTTTAGTGATAGTTGTAAAATGGGATATTTAGAGTTCTAATGGAGAAGGAATAAAAATTTCCGGGTATTTTTGCTGTAATTAGTTCTTTAAAAACTGTCCATAATCAAATTTTTATTTTTTATATCTCAAAATTTAACCAGTCGATATGCGATTGCCTTCCTCTCCATGCTTGCTGAGAAAGATTAATTATACTGATAATTATTACTGTTTCTCCTCAAATTTTGATGCATTTCTTTCTCAGTTTTGAAGAGTTCAGATTTTTTAGCAAAAGAGAAACATAACTTCTCTAGGTATGAATATAGTTGTATATACATTATTCTTACCTATGGTTAACATAATATTGTATGTCCTGTTTGTATCAGTATATATTTTTGTATAGCAACACACAAGACTACCTTGAAGGTTCAAATGATCATTACATTCTTTAAACCTATGGTTTTTAATTTCTTGTTACTTTGTGTGAAATTATTCTTTACAGATCTTAAATTTGTAATGCCTTATAGTAACCAGAGGTAAATTTTGCTGAAACTTGCAGGCAGATTTATTCCACCCCCTTAAAAGTATCCAAAAAGGAAGGGAGAACTATTTTTCGTTCAACAAAAAATTTTAGAAACCTTCTTCCCCCAATGGCAAACTCCAAAACAGCTTTGTCTCAGAACGTTAAACTTGGCATGGATAAGAAATGTGAGTTTTGCTTTGTTTGAGGAAATTTGTTTTTGAAACAACAATGTTATAAATATTTTTAAATTGCCTGCTGAGCATGCGCTGTCTCTGACTTTATTCATAGTTTTAAACACACACCAAAGTGCAGTCTTCTGAATGGCCACAGGTAAGGCTGCTGATTTGTATGATCTGTCTCTGAGGCACCTTCAGTGAGTCTACTCAGTTTTCCAGAAGGGAAAAGGGTGAGGGCTGAGCTCAGACCTGGATACCCTTCTAAATATCAGAGAACAAAAGTAAAGTGCCCCGTTAAGGCTTGCACATTATACCTAGGGTAAGTACTGTTCAACTTTCCTTTCTTATAGGACTTGTCTGCCTTAACTTTTCGGCTTATTACTGGCTAAGTAAATTTTTTAAAAATTTAACTCAATGAGATATTCGACTGAAACAGAAAATTTGCAGATTTTTAAGGGCATCTACTATGCATAAATTTAGGGATACGAGAGTTTTCCAGTGAAATGCTAGCAGCTCTGTGCTTTCAGAGCAAAGATGTGCTAGTCTGAACATGCCTGATCTCATCTGGAATCGAAAGCTAAACCTAGGTGGGCCTGTAATAATACCAGAAAAGGAGCACATGTATCTTTTGTGCAAGCTTTTTTTTTTCCTTTAAGTCAGTCATCCACAGGGAGAATGACAAAGAAGTAGGTTCTCCTCTTGCTTAACGAGTAGTCATACTTTACTTCTGCAGATATATATCTCCAGTTGTTCTTGGTTGTTTTGTTTTGTTGTTGTCATCGCTGTTGAAGTATATCCTTTCCTGTCAGTGACTGTTAACACTTTCCGTTTTGCAGAATGCTTTATCTCCATTAGCTCCGTTTGATGTCTCTTCACTTAGTTGCCTTTCTCAAGTCTGTGATGACCCTCTCAGGCTTTGAAATTCTTATTGATTCTTGCTAGAATATACTTCTTCATTAGATGTTTTGTTATAGTTATGGTGGAAATAATCTTGTTTTTCAGGCCTTTATAACTATCCAAACAAATTACCTTTGAGGTGAAATTTCTCATAGTTATTCTTAACTCACAACTGAACTTGTCTTGAAAAGGCTTGAAGAAAATCCAATTAGCCGAGGTTTTTTGAGCTCTAAATATTCTAATAAATGCAAATGATTTTTTTTTACAAAATACTTTTTGACATGCAATGCTTTTCTAATTTGTTTTTCTTTCGGTGCTTTAAAACAGAACCTGAAAATTAAATGTATTTAAAAAAGGAAAAAAAGAAAGAAAAATAAACCTGCCAGGTTAATGCTTATATTTTAAATAATCAATTTGAAATAACTCAAAGTTTTAGTTTTTGTTCATCATATCACCTTTCCATGTCAGTTGGTACTACTCTGTGCAGGCATATATATACATTCACAGAGAGAAGCATAAAGCCACTTTACATTTATATTAATTCTATTTTTACATAAAAAGGATTACTATTAAGACAAAATGTTAATTTATTAAATTTTTTCGGTAATTTAAAAATCTAATAAACTGTTGCAGCCTTCTGGTTTTTCATGTATATGTATATATATATGCTTATTAATATCCATTTATATACTAATAATTTATCTTAATTTATAAACTATTTTCACAAATCTTACGTGCTTCTGCATTTTATGAAGCTACATTAACATTCACACTTATTCAAAATAATTTGTTTTGTTCAGTATCTTTTAGTATGTTGAGTTTTTTAATTTTCTAGTCTATAAAGAATATGGCCATCTTTTCCTATATGTCTTCAGTATTCTGAAGAACAAACTTTTTAACCTGTGATTACCTGGAAAGCTTTCTAACAAGTGGGAAAAGTAATCTTTTCCTCAATTCTCCTTGGCCTCAATTCTCCTTGGCCTGTGTATTTGTCCTCACTGTACCACCAACAACCCTGAAAAACACAATAATAAACATGATATGATCATTTTTCTGATCACAGAACCGGGAAATACCAAAGAAAATTGTGGCATATGTACGAAAATGCCAAGAGCTTCTCCAGTAAGATCAGCTGTTTTAGTACTTTTTTTCTCTCTTGAATTTTGTTTGTAACTTTTTTGGCTTGTTGAACTATAGCCCCATAATCTTACAAAGCTGCAGCAAATTTGCAGTGCCACACAACGCTGCACAGCCAGGGAGAGTCTAGAAGACCCGATCCTGGGTGACTGCAGACCGGTCCAGCAATGACATGGGGTTGGAGGAGTAAGTGGGCTACTCTTCTCTTAGCATCTTTTCCAGTCAACTTAATCTGCCAGGTAGTCAGATTTTCTTTCTGTGACTTTCCCTCCATCTGAGGCTTTTCCTTTAAAAACCAATGACTTTGTACTTCTTTGAAGAAATGATTCATATAGCAAAGCATACCATTTTTATTTTTTAAAACTTGAAGGGCAAAGGAAAAAAGCAGCTTAGGTTATCTAGGAAATACCCAAAGTAGTATCAAGTCTATACCTAATTTTTTTATGGATGCTCAGGTCTGTAACTTCTCTGCAGGGACGCTAAGTGGTTGAAAGTAGTGAATGGGATAACTATAGGGTACAAACTATGATCCAACTGATTCAGTAGATGGAGCTCTTCCCCCTAAGTCTGTATTTAAATTAATGTCCCACTCTAGTTTGTGGGGCTCTCTGTTTTAAGGTGTGTCATACTATGCATGTAAAATCCAGGTCTACATAGCAGGAGAAAAAGATTTCCTGGCACTTTTCAAAAGACATGAAACATGTCTGAAGCACGAAACGACAGGGAGCAGGGAGGATGGAGCGGGAAATGAAGTTCATCTATCCAAAATGCTTCCTGTGTTTGTTAATATTCTTAAGTGTGAAGTTAAATCCTAGCACTTACCAAAGAAGCGATTAGTATTGTAAATTTAGAAAAACATATAGCACATACAGGGTTTGGGTTGTTATTCGTGGTAAATCATTCAGGCTATCTGAACTGTGCAGACCTCTTTTTATTTGATTCTGCAAAGGCATCTTAATACTATAATGCGGTTGTTTCATCCAATTAGTCTGGAGAAACCTGGCTGAAATGTTACAGATTCTGAAGTGTGACAATGCTGTGGAGGGCAAAGCAGCTATGTTAGTAAAGTGCCTTTGTAGACGCCAAAACATTTTCAACAATAACAGATAGTTTTAATGTGAAAAACTACCTCTTTATTTTTAAATTAATCTAAATGAATAATTGCCGCAAAATTGTTGCCAGTATTATATTATTTTCAGATCCAATAGGATAAGTTTGATCATGTCCTTCCCTGGTGCCAGGAAGAACAAAGTATGTATACTATATGTAATAAATGATCTTCCTTAGTCTGATGTCTCACAGATTGGTGATATTATTACTATCTTTTGTTAAATCTTGATAAGATCATTTGGCCAAAGGAGAACCGGCCTTGGCTTTAGTACCAAAAGGAATAGCATTTTTAAAGGACTTGGATTTCCTTTGCACACCACGTGTCTGAGTCCGATACAGTCCAGGAAAATAGAGAGGATGAGACGAAATTATTCCTAAGCAGCCGCCGTAGGCCAAACACTGAAACAGTGCCAACCTGGACCAATCAAGCCTCCTTCTCAGAAGATACATGCTTTTGTCGAACACTTACGCGAGGAGAAAGAGGGAGGAAGTCCTTAAAACTGCATTTGTATGAGTGATTCCTCACTAATTTCAACAAAGTCCATGGTAATAAGTGAATGATTTTTATTCTTTTGTCAAGTAGAACATCTGAGTTTTCTTGGCCAGCTAAGGCTCTCTAAATGTTGTGCTCTCATATCTTTGAACAAAACTGTGCTTTCGAATTTAAGCAAGTGAAAAACTTCTCACAGAGAGCAAAGAGTAAAATTGATGGAAATTCAAAATCAATTCCAAAACCATTTCTGGCATGATGAGAATAACATTTGTGCTGTGTTTAAAGCAGTTTAAAACAAGAAAATGATAAAATGATCAATATACTTAAAGCCAAAAATAACCAGGAGAGAACACTTTGTAATCCATTCCCAGTCCTGAAACCCTGCACTTCTGATTGAGCATGAAAATAAATGAATATATCTTTTATAAGGTAGCATTGTGAGCCTTATAACATAAACAGCAATGATGAAATGACGAGCATTCAACTCTTCGTTTAAGTTTTCAGAGCCTAGCCAAACAAAAATTCCTGAAGCTAGGCCATTGGGTATTTATTCATACATACTATGACCATTAAAATAACAAAAATTGAGGAATATATAGGTTGTCACAGCAAAGTACATTGTCACTTTACAGTCTCCGTACTCTTCTTGTTTAAAAAAAGATGTTTAAACTAAAGCAAAATAATATTTTAGGCTATGTGAGAAAATCAATGAATTGGTCAGTATGGATCAGATTTAATATTTCTTTAAAAATACATTGATTCTTCACTAATGTATGGAATTCAATTCATACATAAATGATGCATATTTTCATACTTACTGCTTTAATGGATCGCTTTGAAAGATTAAGTTGACACTAATAAATTTTGAACCTGTGGATTTGAGGCCACTGAAATGCCACTATCTAGATTTACAAAATTCTCTCCAGACATAAGATTTTGTTCCAATGACTATCTACCAGATTTCCCGAGTCATTTGACTGAAGAAGTATTTATTGATCAAATGCAATAAAATTTTCTCTCTAGATAAAAAAAAACCTTGTTGAAGAAATTAAAATGGTAACAAATTGCAGAAGCACATTTAGTTTTGTTGAACTAAGGTGCAATAGGAATGATGATAATTCTAATGAGCACTGTGACAAATGTAACTACAATGAAGCATGTGTGAGTACATCAGTAAGAGTGAACTCAGTGGGTGAGGTCAGAAAAGTGAGGCATAGAAGCCATGACAGATTGGGGACTAATGATTAGTTATTGGAGATGTTTGAAGCTTGTGCCTGGGTGCAAAATGAAGATATGCAAAAGAAGAGCTAATCAATTTTAAAAGTGGATGAAAAGTCAGTACTTTTCTGTATAGGATATAATCAACTATGGAGTTCACTGTTACAGGAAATTTTAACAACATCATAAGCTTTAGTTGTCCAGTGTGATAATAGTTGTAAAGAGCTGTTATGCACATCTGCTTAAAGATTCATGTAAGTGTAACTGTTATAGGAGCTTGTTATGCTATTGTTTGAAGTTGAAAAGCTCTGCTTTAAATGTCGACAAAGCAAATGTCAGCATCATAGAATCATAATCATAGCATCTTAAACCCTGAAGAAGCTTTAGATATCTCAATAAGGGTGAGTGGATTAATCAGCTCTCCAGAAAGAATATTGGAACACCTGATGCAAGACCATTAGAATTTGAAATAAATAAATATATATATTTTTAATGGTTCATACTTGGAAAACAGAATTTAAAAGTAAAGCTTAATAAATAGGGAAACTAAAGCTATACAAATTTACCTGGACTGTGGTACTATACATTGGTTTTCATTAACCACAGATTCCAAATAAGAAAAAAAATGGCAGAATTTGCAGAAATACAAGGTTTTATTTTTACCAAAAGGATTGGGGTGCCTAATGAATTAAGAATTAAGGGCTTAAGTACTCACTTTGCCAATAAGAAAACTAAAACATAGAGAAGAAACAAAACTTAAAATGAGAAAGGCAAAACTGAGACCAGAACTCCAACGTCTCTAACCATGCTGTACCTCCAAACCGTAGACCCTAAAACAGATTTTGAGAACTAAAATGTAGATGATGTTCGGGGGTAACTGAATAAGAGAACAAAGGAACCAAACCCTTACGTTTCCTATTTCTGTGCCAATAACTTCGCCTTAGATGAGGCCGGGGCAGGGATGTGTAATCAGAACAAGGCATTCTGGGAAACGATAAAGAATGCACCTAGATCCATGCACGCCCTAGACCTTTCACACTGTCCTGGCCCCTGTAGCTGTCTGTTTAAATTTTCTTCTTCCCTTTACTCTAACAGAGAGGAGGGGGAGGGAGGGAGGAAGAGAGGAAGAGAAAGGAGGGAGGGAGGGAAGGAGAGAGATGGGAGGCAGGCAAGAGGAAAGGAAGAAAGAAAAAGAAAAAAAAAAACCTGTGAAGAAATTGTATTCAGAATTTTGTTTTTGGAAAGAAGTCCCTCTTCCTAGAAATCTGCCTGTACAGATTAGTGTATTTTATTAGGTTACCGACGTATAAATGCTAACCAGATAGTGTTGATTCAGCGAGCTTACACACATTCCAACCTGGACTGTCCCTTGTTTACTAAGCATGCACTGCATTTACCCATCTCTGTTCCTTGCTCCCTTATATTCCCAAAAAGAAGCAAGTTTTATATTCATTATTTCTCTGATATCTTTATCTTTCAATGATTCTTGTAATATTCTATCTTATCGATTAGCTATTTGTGTATTCATTTGTAATACAAAGAGCAACTCTATGTAATTTTAGCCAATGTACTTACTTTTCCTGAGCCTCACTTTCCACATCTGTAATGAGGAAAATAATGCCTGCTTTGCTAAGATTTCTGTAAAATGGAGCCTGTAGGTTCTTAGTGCAATACTAGCTCATGATTGTCACTCAGTATCATTGTTGCTCTACTACCAGCACTATCATTATTCATATCCCCCTGCCTCTATTTCTTTCCCCTTAATATAATTTTAAGGTCATACATTGACCTAGTTGAGTTCAATATCTGTTCATGCAGTAAACACAATGACTTTTACATAATAGGAACGGAATAAAAATATATTGGGTAAAAAATATCTTTTTTACCCAAGTCCATATTTGACCTATTGCTTCCTCATAAAAGTCCCTAAATTCTGTCCTGGAGATTTAGAATAGTGGTGGTCATAGCCAGTACCTGACCCATGTATAGTTGTGTTGCACACTGTAAACTCTCAGTGCCACAGTATCTTTGAGGTTCTCTCCAGACCCCAGATCACTTAGGATGATTCTTCACAGCATCCCCAGAAGTATCAGCTTGTATTTCTAGTTTATGTGATTAATGAGCTTATTATGATATCCCTCTGTAGCCTGAACTAGAAACGTTCACTTTGGAGAGCAGGTCAATATCTTGAGTTTATTTTTGGTTGTATCTGCTATAAGCCAATCGTGTATTCATTACAATTGTAGATTCCCTTGTCAGCCATATATTTTCATGGTTACTGAGAGCACCTGAATCTGTGTTGAATGCCCTTAGATTTTATTTTGGAGACCTGGAAATGAGGCACTGGGACACTTTTGATAGCTAGCTGTCATCATTGGCATTTTCTTCCTTTAAGTGTGTAATCTGGTCTAGATTTGAAGAAGGAAGCAGGTGTAGAATTTTTAACTGGCTAGAGTATGTCATGGTAATTGTGTATTAATGAAGTCTATGGTCAGCACAGTTTATATACACGTTTTTGTTTTTCGAGGCATGTTACCATATTATGTGCAAATGGAAAACTTCTTCAAACTAGAAATGATAAAACAACTTCAGGCAATTAAGGAAAGCGATAAAACATGAAATGCGTGGGTTCAGCAGTAAGCAGGACAGCACACAATGTGGACTCTAAGTGTATACGGATCTCATTCATCCTTTAGTTTCATTGAGCAGTGAGAAAATGAAAAAGAGGTAGATACCATAGACACGGCTGAGGAAGGGCTGACAGCAGGGTGTGCTCAACTCAGGAAGAACGTTGCATTTTATTCAGCCTGAAGTTGTGTTTATTTGAGAGTGAGCTGGTATTTGTGAGGGGAACAAGGTCGCAGTTAGTTGAACTGGTAAATCCATAAAGGGTTTTGACTTTGCCAGAATAATGGTGTTGGCATCAAAAGAAGAAAGTTTTGCAGATTTCTGTGTGTGCACTTGCTGTTACTGGTGTTCCTGGTGGGTGGCTGAATCATCCTGATGGCATTCAACAGGAACCAGCTGCTGAGAATATTAAAATGCAAGCATTTATTCCTCTAGAGAGACAGTAGCATCTGCAAAGTTTTCCTATCTTGATAGTACAGATAATCCCAGGGAGCATCATCTAGTAGTTTTAACTCTCTATTCATTTTTACATTTTCTTTTCATCATTATTATCAATATCTCAAGTCTGAACTGGAAAGAAGAGTGCTGAGTCCTGAGTCCACGCCAGGTTAAAGAGACTGATAATAAGCACTTGGCCAAGAATGTATTGTTCCCTCCTGGGCTTTACCGAGAGCTGTGATCTCAAGGGGGGAAACTGGCGGCCCCCTCGCTTCTTCCCGAAGAGCCGGCCAGCCGGTCTCATAACCTTTGGGGAGCTCTCTAAAGACAGCAGCACCCTCCCCATTCCCGCCAGAATACAGGCTCCTGACTTCCCTTTCACTTACAAAACTTATGAATGTGTTGCATTACTTATGTGCTTTTTGTTTGTTTTGTTATTGGTTGGTGGGTTTTTTTGTTTCTGTTTTTGAGCTAGCATCAACAGTTGGGGAAAAAGAGGTGCAAAGAGGAGATCTGGACTCAGAAATCTAGTACGTCTCTTCCATCTCTAATATTTATGAATAATGTATTGAACTGATGGAAAATTGTTGAATATGTTCATTATGAAATATATTCACCGGTGTGTTGCTTAGAATATAAAAGAGCAAAGCAGTTGCCGTGTAACTACTTCCTTACAATACGTGTACTGGTACGACAGCCCTGTTTCCTTTCCTACTCTGCTGTGCGTCGTCCCCAAACACACGCTCTACATGTCTGAGTGGCAACTGCACACAGGGTACCTGAAGGGATGTCAGCCAGCCAAGCCTCTTACGGAGACAGAGGCATTCACAGTGGAGTCTGGGTCCTAAGCAGAGGCAGCTTTGTGGAAGGTATTGACAGTGCGGTCTCTTTTATGAGAATCACTGAAGCCAGTCTCACAGAGCAGACACTGCTCAAATGCTGTCACACTGCAGATTATAGTTACTGTCATCAGAAATGAAATTGATAATTTGGCTTCTCATTGTTTAAAAAAAATAGCATGGATAACTAATAGGTTGGGAATGTTGCATTCAGAAATAAGTTAGCAAGAACATTCAGAACTAAAAGTTTATTACGTATATCTTCAAAATCCATCTTATATTTTTCTCCATCTTATATTTTAGAGTTTATTAAAAATAAAAATTGTATTTGCTAAGCATTTACTAGATGTCATTGGGAGACAAGAATAAATATGACAAGAGGCAAGAAATCTAGGATTTTTTTTTTTTAGTGAGACAAATAATTGACAAAAGAGATAATAAGGAGTTAACATAATACCAAAATAGTCTTCCACTGGCCAAATAACAGTGGGGCTCATTATTTGTCAAATATGTCACCATAAATGACATGCAAATACATGCCAAGATGGAAAAAGACTATTTGAGGACAGGAACTAAGAGGGTGCAGCCCTATTGTACATACAGAACATTTCCAAGTTAAAGCAGTTCGACAGTGCAACAGAACGCTCTGGCCTTTGTCTGAGGCCTCAGGAGAACGGAGGTTATTGATCAGCAGGATCTGCCTCAGAGAAGCCCAGCTTCCTGCTGGGTCACTTCAGAGCCAATGGACAAGCTCGTGCTAGAGGAGAGTCCAAGACATCGCGGTCCCGACATCAACTTCATAGTGACATTCACTGGGACTAACTGTCCCAGCATTATTTATCATCATGCATTTCAGAGATTTGTTGGATCTTTTTTCATATGCTAAAACCCATCAGAGCTCATGAAGAACAAGTATAAATTTAGAGCAGACACATTTACCAATAGTTTATAATAATCTCAAAGGAGAGTGGAAGTAAAATGGAATGAGAGAAACAGTAAAATATTTTTTCAGGAAAATTGCATTGTCCAACATTTAAATCTAGTCACAGGAAATAATAATGGCTACCCAGTTCCAGAGCACTGTAACAGAAGAGCAGATGTGGCAAGTTTTTTCCCAGCTCCACCCTTCCTTACAGGACAAATTGCTTAACCCGTCTATGTAATAGTGTATTTGTCAAATAAATAGAAAACCATCTATCCTCATCTGCTTCACAGCAGTATTGCTAAGGCTGATTGTGCACACATATATAAATGTATATATTATAGCTATCTATTTACAGCAGGGGAGGATGATTTTAAAATAAATGAATCAAGGTTTCATGCGTGCATGTGTCATGAAGGTCAGTTACAATTTTTTTGTATTTTAAGCCCTCCTCTGTTAATTATCAATTGTTAAAACACTTGAAAAATGGTGACTGAGTCTCTATCACCTCTGTGAAATGGAAGGCTTTTTGAAATCTAAGCATGATAATAGAGATTCAAAGACATTTCCATATACTTAAGGATCCCAGTGGCCTTACTCAAAGCAGTACAAAGCCAGGAAGCAAAACAAACAATAAGCTTTATCAGTACTTACCTTTTTTAAAAATCCTAAATCAAGGATATAGTGATTGGTCTAGTAACAAAATATAATTCTGGCTGTAAGAGAAACTGATTGTCTATATTAGGTACTTGTTTTTTAGAAAACGGTACAAAAGAACATTTTAAGTCTAAGCCTATACAAACCTCTTAGGCATATGTACAGGTTATTCATCTGTCACAATAAGAAGCAGGATCAGTATGCATAAAGCCATAAGATCATTGGGAAAGAGGCCACATTCATTTTACTCTGTACCACTGTTACCCTTTTGATGTTGGTCTTGGTTCTTTAATCCCTCCTTTCTCCATACAGATTCAGTGGAATGATAATGACATGAAGAGGGCAGGTGAAGATAAATAAATGTGAATTTTTAGACATGAGTGTTATCCTCTAATAGCTTTTCCTCTGGCCCTTTCCAAGCATCCAGGAAAGAGAAATTTAGCCTCCATGAAGAATGAAGTCATAGCTCGAACTTAGCATACTAAGAAGAGAGCACGGGAGCAAGGTTACTATTAGTGAAAGGAGTTTCTACTGGGCTAGGACCAGGTTCTCCTATTTCCTCTACTTTTTGCCAAACTGAAAAGTTACTGTGGAGCCTCAGCTTTTGCTTCTGAACCTGTGTGTATATGTCCAAGGCCTACTCAAGGTAAGGCTAGAAAGCTGTCAGGGACAAGACTTCGGTCCAGGAAACCCAGATTGCTTTTAATAACTTCTGCTTGTTTTGTTTTGTTTTGTTTTGGGGAGAATTCGTGTTTTTAGAAAATATATTTCAATTCCCAGACATTGATATCCTGGGCACCCTTAGGTCGTGAAGAGAAGTGGGGATTAGTGGGTGTGACAGATATAGCAGAAGCCAGTGCAGTTACAGTCTATCACATATGTTGACAGACCCCACATTTTTCTGGTCCTTGTTACAGAATTCAGCTGCATCCCTACTCTGGGTTAAGTGAGAATTTTGAGAGTGGTGGTGCTTTTTTTTTAATTGGGTATTTGTAACTGTGGGACAGGAATGTCCGGGACAGTAACTAGAATCAGGGCCCACTTCATGAATGTCCAGCCCATGCAGTAATGCAGGCTTCCGTGCTTAGAAAGGCCTCATGCTTGACTTAAAGCACAACTCTTGCTGTTTTGAAATTCTTAATGATTTTTTAATAAAGGGGTGCACAGTTTTCAGTTTGTCTTGAGCCCCACAAACTATGTATCTCATCCTTCTTGGAATTCATCTTTCCCTGACATGCTAACTGAAGGTATCAGTCACATGTCTTCTCTCACTGAAAATGATCTCCTCTTTCGATTCCTCTGTTAAACTCTGAAGATTTTGGTTCAAATAATGTGTCTCAAAGAATTCGTCTCCTCCAACACCTCAAGAGACAATTATGATCATGGTGCTCTTGTTGATAACCAAAACCTCTGTAGTTATCTTTGCTAAGTATTTGTTACTGTTTCATTTTGTTTTGTTTTGTTTGCTGGAGGCTGATACTTGGGAGAAATAGTTAACACTGTGATAGTGAGCTCTTTGTCCTATACTGAATCATTAAAATAAGCACCAGCCATTAGACTGAGATTTTAAAAGGAACATCCAGTGTTCAGGCTATCTTAGTCTTGTTACTTCCCAACCATCATGTAATCAAGCACATGAGTGTGTTCTGGAAAAAATAAGCTGTTCTCCCAGGCCTGGCTCTAGGCTCCCACCAGGGTCAGTGCTAGTTGTTTGTCCTGTGTCCTTAACCTCACTGTCCCTTCTGCCTCCAGCCTATATCAATCCTGTCATCCTTCCTACTCAAAACCAACTAGCATTAGAAGAAGGATGGTGTTTCTTTTGCCAGTATCTGACATCAAATGAGAATAATTCTTGCTGAGTTTAGAACATATACATTCACCCTTGCCTGCATCTTGGGAGTATGTGCTACAGAACTGTAAGGTCTCTACCAGAATCTGTGGAGGTGCATGGGCCTGTCCACAGTGATAGTTTGTTAGGACCATACTCTAAACAGTAGGATCTAGGTGCGCTGACTCCCAGTCAGGTATGTTTTGGAAGAGTCCGGGAGGCCATTTCTGAAAGATATACTATACATGACTGGTTCATAAACCAGTTTTCAAACACCTGTAACTAAGAGGAGAAAAAAATATGTTATTAGCATTGGGGAAAACAGTCCTGTGCCAGGAGAAGCCTAATAACCACCTGGAGCTACCTGACCTCTTTGAACCTATAAAATACTTCTCCTCACTAATAATCCTCTAGGATTGTGGGAGGATCCAAAGAGATAGTCACCTAACACAAAGGCTCACTCATTAGAAAACTCAGAGAGGGTTAAATTCTCCTACCTGCCCCTCCTCCTTCTGGCTCACCTCCCTTCCACACATGTATTCTCTCTCCTCTGTGATCCAGTGGAAAACAGGAGGAATCTGATAGAGAAATGCCAGACAGGGTAGTCTTGGTGAGTTTAAATTGTAGGAGATTAGGTTAACCTAGCCTTGCCTGACCCAGGTAGACTGAAGTTTGCCAGCCTTTAAATGAAGGCTGACTCCTACCTAGCAACAACACGACTGTGGCATAGCAGAAGGGCCAAAAGCATGACTGATAAACTGTGACATCCCCCAAGGTATTTTTTAGTAGTTCCAGCCAGTTCCTGACAAGGCCCCAGGCAAAAGCTGTAACTGAGACTGAATTCTTCTCAGTCCTGGCCACTCCCTTTACTCTCTCCTCTGTCTGCAGAGTCCAGGGTCTTATGTTAATCTGATTCTTTAACTGGTTCCAAAATTGTCCCCATCCTTTCTCCAACTTCAGTTCAAAGTTTCTCTGCACTGATTCCGTTAAGTGATTATAGCAGCAAGATACGAATGGGTTAAGCATCCCTTGAGATGTTTGCATCTCTCAGTATTAGAAATTGAACATACCTCATTAACAAGTGGGCTTCTGCTTCTTGTCTGAAGTAGCTGACTGTTCCTTCTGAGCAAACTAGTTTGCCTAGAATTAGCCATGTTCTCAATGCAGCTGTACATACCTCACCCCCTTTCTTTAGCTTTAGTCACACATGTGATGTGAACTCAGAAAAGCAAACTTTTGCTCTGGGAGGGAGAGAGGGAGGAAGCATGGGTTTACATAGTGAATAATCAGACCTAGGATGATTGTAGAGGGTCTTTGTTATATAAACAAGTGCCACTATCTTACTTTTTAAAAATATGAAAGTAAGTTTCTACTTTGGGTAGTCAAGGTCCTAATGGGTAAGGTTATGAGAGTAGGGTAAATAAGTTGAAAGCCCAGATTCTTTGTGACAAGTAAGGGCTTCTACCTCCTATAAACACTGAGCATTTTGCAGATTTGAAAAGTAAGTCATCTGGAGTTTCCTCATTTTTGCAGATGCGGGTATTAAGGCTTCAGTGGGACACAGCCTTTCTTCCAGGTCACCCAACTCAACAGTGGAAATGAGTTTGGGGCCCTCAGACCCTTAGAGCCATCTAGATTTTCTTCATAGTTATAGCAACCCCTAAGATAAAAGAGTCTCCTTTCACCACCACAGCTGACTTCCCCTTTTCTCGTCAATTTTTACTAGTTATTGCTTCTGCAATCAGAGACAAAATGTTAGCACAGAAATCAAAAGGAGGCTATGTAGCATTAGGGGAACATTAGCAACTATTGAAAAGACATTTTGACCTATTTCTGTAGTTATCAATTTAATAGTATTTGTTGCCAGGAAATGCACTGATGGCGGGTGGGAGGTTGAATTGCTCTAGCAGCCTGTTCTCAGGGGCCCTCCAGTTACAGGAGGTGGTAATTCTAGTTAATAAAAGGGTGAACTTCAAACACATTTTAACAAAATCAAATTGTAGTGGGAAATATCATATTTCTGATGTTCAAACCGTCTCACAGCTGGTAACATTAGTCAGTATATAGGACCTAAATTCTGACTTTTCAGCATTTTCAGATGAGTTTTTGGCAGTGAGAGAGTTCCCCAGGCACAGTGTTATGGAGGAATAGGAGATTTTTAACTAACGTAAGAGCCAGCATAAATGAAAAATTCTTTATTCTTGTTAGATTTTTTTTAAAGACTGTCAGATATTCTAATAATATGTAACCAAACCAAACTTCAGGTGGTTGATAGGAGATCTAAAGCCAGGAGTTTTAAATTTTTTTTTTGTTGTTTTGTTTTTTTCCATGACATGTTGGCAAATGATAAAAGCAATTCACTCTGCTAACCAGAGATGCTGGGCAGAATTCCCCAACACTGATTTCATGCCATGAAAAGCACATGAAGCCTGGCCTGGCAAGCCATGGTGAGCACAAGCTCTGTATACTATGGCTAAGGTCTGGATCCTAGCAGAGTTATCCTCTGCTAGCTCCATAACCAAATATTCACCTAACCCTAAACCATAGGTTCCTCACACAGAAAATGGGCAAAGTGTCAGTCACTCATAGTTGATAGGAGGATCAACCGAGACAGCATACATAGTGAAATTCAGATATAAAGGAAAAAATTTGTGGGCATATACTGAAGTAGACCAAAAAAATCATGTTATCTTCCTCTCATTTTATTTCTATGTTTTATAGGGCTTTATATTTTAAAGTTTTTTTTCCCAATAAAAGGTAAAACTCTTAATATGGTAGTAACAGGAAACACTGCTGCATACCATGCAGACTGATCAAATCATTTGTCTTTAAGCAAGTAACTATTGACCACTTCATCTGAACTCTAATTAAGCCTAGATTTCCCTGTATTAGTCCCATCTAGGTTTATGCATTCAGGATATATGGTACATGATAATCACGTGACCTGGGCTGCCTAATAACACAACTCCAACTTGCACAGCTGTAGGTGAGACAATGGATCATTTAAGCAGTGGGAACTCATCATCTCTTTTCCTTATCTGTCCTTCTTCACCTCACCTTGAATTAGGAGATACACGTTATCACTTAGCTTTCAATGGGTTACCTGTTGCCTGATTTTTTTCTAAACTTTTTCCATGTGCTGCTTCCCCATTTTCACAGAGATTAATTCCGATTTGGTTCGCCTACACGCTTAAAGCTCTAAAAGCTTTCCATTGTAGGCAGATTGTCTCAAACACTGTATCTGAGGATGGAAAAAGAAAACTCTGCCCAAATGTAAGCACCATGGAATCAAAGAAACAATATTTTTTTCAATTACATTCTTTGAGGATCCAGACAACCTTGAATCCTTTACAAAAGTATATCAGTAATGCCATCCTCCTCTTAAAAAGAAACACACACACACACACACACACACACACACACAACTACAGAAAGCTACTACTTCAGATACAAAAAGCTACTACTTCAGAATGTTCAAGAGGAATAAAAACTGAAAAAGAATGTTATTCTATAGAAAGAATCCAAACCTAGAAGCCAGGATTCTTACTGCTATGGGAATGTCCCTTCCTGTAAGGATCCTGGCTTATCTGCGCCTCCTCAGCTCTGTAGCTATCACTTCTAGGGAACATGAATGCTAAGTCATCCTCCTTAGGAGGTGTAGGGGAGAATTCGTTTGTTATGTTCTGAAAGGTATCCTGACACCTGGTCCAAGGGCATTGTGCACAGGCAAAGGGTTTGCCTCATTTGGAATGATGAAGCCCCAGATTATACCTCCCATCACTCTGCAATAGGTGAAAGAATGAACTTTTCGCACTAGTATGGGAGGAAAATGATGACATTATAAAACCAACTTGTAACATGGTATTAACAGTTATCTAAATATCTAGGGCCGGTGTAGGTACACTAACCTCGTCTCTCATTCACTTTTCATTTCTACCATGCGTGCTTTCGGCAAACATCAATTACAGGAACACAGAGCATAAGAGATGACACAGAGTGTGTGTTCTGTCCCCCACAGTCTAGCTGTCCCTTTGCCCACCAAGCTAGTGATTGTCGGTTGACTTAAACCTTAGTACAGATCTCTTTCTTTTTGTGCATTGAGCCTTTTAATATGTCTGGAAGGACTGTTCATAATGTTTATGAGACTTGCTTCTTCTAACAACTGTTAAAGTGCTTATTCATATGTCTCGCGTGAATGATTGCATACTGTCCTATACCAGAGCACATCTGTGTGTGTTACATCCCCCTGCCACTGTACAGCGAGCTTCAAAAGTTGACAGGCTGTGTTTACACACAGGGCTACCCCCAACACGTAGAGATAAAAGTCATAGAGTGAATTAGCAATGGCATGTGAATATTTGACGACAAATTATTTTTTCTAAACTCCATAAGTGTCTACCCAGTGTACAGAGAACATCACCCAATTATATCTGTAAAATTTAAAGATTCTTTGTTTTCAAATTAGAACTTACATGTTTCATTCTTCCCCACACTTTTTTTGAGTTAGCATCTCTGTGTTCCCCAGGCTGGGGCCTTGAACTCCTATGCTCAGGTGATCCTCCTGCCTCAGCCTCCCTGCGTTCTAGGACCAAGGATGCGATGGCCACACCCACCTTCTTCCCCATTCTTGACATTTACACATAATAGATTTTTAATGAATGGTTATCAGTTTGTTAATTAAAATTATAGAATAAAGCAGATACGCCCCACTCCTTTATGTTAAAATAGCCATTTAGGTTCTCATCTACTTCTTTACCTTCTGTAAAGAAGGTATCTCTGTAACACAGGAATCCTGGATTTCGTTCCACATGGCTCCTCACATGAGCTTAGAAGTGGTGATGAGTTTTAATTCAGTCTCTGTCAGACTTTTAACGGGGAAGAAAGAAAATAATTTTTTTCTGTCTCCTTCCCTTTGTTATAGAATTGTTGAATAATAGAATGAGACCTGTATCTGTGCAAAAAAAAAATTAAATCCTAAAATAAACACAATATCAGATTCATAATGCCCTATTGAGGAAGCTTTGGCCTCCCTGCACATTAAATAACGTTGTACATCCTGTGTTTAAACTTATCAGAGGCCCTGGGGAGAGGGGTTTTTAACTCTGCGCTTTCAGGTTAGGTGTATATGATTTGAACTAGCCATTATCTGTGTGCTCAGTCCAAATGAGGTAGCTGATTTAATAGATTCTCTCCAGTCACACAAAATCTTCACCATTACTCTGCAACTTGATTCAATTCTAAATTTCATCCACACAAAATGATGTGAAACCAGTCACCCTCGTGTTAGATCAGGAAATGATATAGCAAAGAATTCCAAAATAGATGCATTATTCCAGTTTTTCTTAGGTTCTTCTTCAGCAAATCTGTCTCACAGCAAGCTCAGAGAGCCAGTCCCTCCCAGCTAGACGTTCTGTTGAGTCATGTTTACTGTCCCCCTCCGAAAGGTTCCAAAAGCAAATGCGAGAGGTTGCCGAATGCAGGGACATGTGGCGTGCCTGCCACTGAAGTAAGAGGCATAGCGTACACCTGTTTTTTGGCTGTGGCAGGCCATCTTGACTGTGCCATGCCACAAGTTAGCATTTTGGATGAGCAATTGCCATTCTGTTGTTTTCTTCTCAACACATGGTGTTCAAAAACAGTTAAAAGAAAACTGTACCCATTTGCTCATCCCAGAAATCTAAAATTTCAAAGATGCATGCCAAATTAATTTTCACATAATATTTTCCAAGCTTTTTCTTTGCACTGAGAAATGATACTTCACTTTTGAACTCTCAGTGTCCTGGCCTGAGGTAAATGGGTGCAGTTTCTCTTTAAATGGCATTAAACATATCAAAGCAGGATTATATCTGCCACTGTCTTTTTTTTTCTAATGGAATCAAAATCCTTCAGGGAGTGTCCCAAATCCACATTAATGTCTTTGAGTGCTAATGTTTCCACTGGGACTTTTACATTAGCAAAATACAAGCGTGTGGTCCCCCCCCCACCCTGGCTCTCTGCTGCTGTCTGTATAAGAGGCAAGTGCACATCCACTATTCTCCGTGGCCTTCAGCTAACCCACGTCAGGGTGTAAAAGATGACTGAGGATTCGGGGCACTATTGCTTCCTTCTCTTTGTTTCCTTCCTTGTACAGCTTGCCCGAAAAGTTACTGTTAATACTCTTTCCAACCTGCGTGACTCTCCAGACCCTGGGCCGTGAGTTTTATTCAAAAGGACTAAACTCAGGTAGCTGTCAAGGCTATTTTCAACTTCGTTCTTATTGTGGAAAATTTAGATAAGTATCCAGAGTTTTAGGACCACATTATTAACATTTTTGTCATTGATATGGGGGTATCAGTCACATGTCCTTTTGATGGGTAGGGCATACAATTCCAATCAACCTTTTCTTGTTTCTTTAGCAAAGCAGTTGGAATTTATCAAGTCTTGATTTTCATGTGTCAGTGAAATACTGTGGTGTCATAGAAAAATAATAATTATAAACAATAAGCTATAACATAATAATAAATTAATAACTTACACACTTTTAATCTTAGAATGTACCTTTTCTAGCATTTGAATACATTCTGGAAAAGGACAACATTCCTTGAATAATTGTTTTTATATTGGGGTGGAAGGGACTGGAAAGCTGTGTAGCATCCACCTCCAATCCCTGACAGTTGTACCTTTCAGGCACCATCCTGGCCATAGAGGGCTTTAGTTCCAGAGCTGATGGAGTGAAGCATCCCTGGGTTGCTGGAAGGTGCCTTGTTCTTTTAATCTTTTACTTTATGGAGCACTCTGGGGAACTATACTACTTCCTTTATACCTTCCTACACCTTCCTCTTTCTTCATTTATTGTCTTTCCTTTTTTTTTTTTTGTCTTTTCTTCTTCTCTTTCTTTTCGTACCCTTTATGGATCTACATGAGGAAACTTGAATTGGGATGTGTGTTTGTGTGGACAGAGAGGCATGAGGAAGGAATCTCTGAATACCCCAGCTTATCTGTAGGAAAGAAACCTAGGAGTTTTCCTTAAGTGACCTTTCCCTGATGGTCTTCGTATGTAGAAGAAAAACTCATATCCTTTTTCCTTTCCACACTTTGCAGAAAACAGGTAAGTAGCAGCAGTGAGAATGTCAACCCTGGATTAACGATAAAGCACACTATATGCTCACCTTTAAATATTTTTTAGGATAAATTTCTATCTGCTTGTAATTAATAGGGAATTGACTCGGCCCATCTTTTGTGGGGATAGTGCACTGTGCCCTTCTGATTTTGAAAGACTTAAAGAAGGGGGTTTTTTTGTTTGTTTTTATTTGTTCCAAGCATTAATTGCATAATAATTTTACATTACCAGGTAAATTGTCTTCAATAATTGAAAAAAATGCATCTTTATGAACACGAGTCATTTGAATTTCCTTCATTAATAATCTATTTGGTGGGTCCAGTGTTAGATTGTTCATGCTAAAAGATTTAAATGTAAATGTAGCAGAAAAAGTCTGTTTATATTTGTAGTTTGCACATAATTTGGTAGTAGATATTCACTAAGAAGATTGCCAGTGGCATCCATCATTGTTTCATCTTTGGGTTTCCCTTTTAGCAAATTTTGGCAAAGAGCATAGGCTTTGTAGATAGACAGATTTGGATCTAAATGTAAGTGCCACAAATTACTTTCTAGCTTTGTGAGTCTGATAAAGCACAGTCTTCCTGTGTTTGAGTTTTTTACCTGAAGAAGTGGAGATGATGATTTCTGCTCTGGAAGTTTTTATGAGGATTAAATGAGAAAAAAAATATATATATATATACTTCCTTACGTAGTATCTGAAACATGGTAGGTACTCATGTGTTATTTTCCTTCTCTTTTCTTTTGAGGAAGAATGCATGGGTAACATGATCACTTTTTCAGTCTTAAATTTACTATTAGTAATTCTTCTCGATAACTAGATTACTTGAGCCAGTCATAGTCATTAAGTTTGAGCCACTCAATTTTTGTTCACTGAAAGGAAATCATTATTCTCTGTCATATACTAAAATATAACTTTAAGCAAAACAACTTGGAGATTAAGCAGTATGTCTGAGCTCATAGAAACATGGCTGAAGCCAGATTTCCTGCTTCATTCCTGGCTCCATTTCCACCCTTGACCTAAATACGCTCTGAGAGACTGGGCAGTGTGGGAGCAAGGCCCAGAGAGCCATTTCAGAGCTACCGAGTTAGAGCAGTGGACTTAGGGTGGGTTCTGAAGCATATCCAAAGTCACAAAGTAGCTGAAAATGATGACTCGACCTTTATATTTGAGTCCCAAAAACACTTTGAATTATTTGCAATGTCTGATTAAAATGTAATTCAGATTGTACCTTCTCTCGTGTTTCAAAATTAATGATTATGATTTGTATTAATCCTATGGGAATGAGTTTGTCAACTTGATTATTTTAGATGGATACATTGCACATGTAAAATAACTATATTGTAAACCCTTCAAAACAGCACAAGCTATGTGTAGTCATATACTTTTTGCTTTCATAATACTTGCACATATTTGGAGCTCAATGAATGTTTATTGAAGGAATAAATGAACTTAAATTATTGGCTTTTTAACTAGTATAGTGATGATGCTACAATACAGGATCCTATTTTTACTACCCAGCAATATATTTAGACCTATCTGTATATAATTAGATCTCTGCCTCTTGCTGTACTTGTGTGTACATGTGTGTGTCTCTTTCTGTGTATGTGTATGTATATAATTATTTAAATTAAAGGCTTTAAGGAGCTCAATTCTGTTGGGTCACTGATAATCCCAAATATGTCTGTGAACTCACTACTGCTAAAGTTGTCAGTTTGCATAATTACATCTGTGACCACTGGCAAATCCTCAGTTTCCTCATTTACAATATGATTATATTAAATGATCGCTATTGTTGGAAACTCTTTCAACTCTAAAATCCTATTCTTTATAGTGAGAAATGGCATTTGTTTTTGAAAAATATACTATTGTTTGAACTAGAGCAAGTTTTTCCCCTAGTGCAAAAATCACAAATGAAATCTGCTAAGGGAATATAGGACTTGTAGTACTGATTTAAAACTCTGGGGGCATCCATTAAATAAGTGGGTTTTTTTTAAATTTTAATTTATCAGCATTTAGACACTGGGACCCAAAATGTTGGGGACAGACTGGTACCCAGAGGGACCCAGCCTATTTCTGTGATTCCAAAATAGAGACACCATCTGCCCAGTTGCCCTTTTCTGGGCTCCTTGGGCGCACTTTCTCTTTGGTGGAAATAAGATCGCCAGTACCAATCTAGCTCCATAGATGCTTTCTGTACTCATAGGTTGTGCTTGGTATAATTACACAGTTGCTTTTAGTCAGCCTCACAATTTCCAGCAGGAGGTGTTTCTGGTGTTTGCTTGCTTTCTTCTAATACCTGCATATTTAATGCTGTGTCTGATAGAGCTTGATTGTGTCCATCATGAAAGTAGGTATTCATTTCATTAATATGCTGACATGGTTCATGAAAAAGAAAGTAAACTGCCAGTGTGGTGTGGTAGTACAGTACAGCGGGGGGCTTCTTTCTCTCCTCCTTGGACCCCTTCTCTTTGTAAGAAGCACAAGATCCTAAATTGTGTCCTTTGGATTACCTTGTTCTCCTTTTACATTTGAATTTCAGAATTCTCCTTAAGTGAACAATTCTCAAGGTTTCCATTATAACAGCTGCCTTTGGATGACCCCGCCACTGCTACCACCATGACTTTATGCCTATGGACACTTCTTCCTTCTAGCTTTCTGGGACTCTTGTGTGTCCCAGCCATCTTCCAGGGCCACATTAGCATCCAAACAAAATGTATCCCCTACTTAGTGCTTCTTGATTACCAAAATGGGCAATCTGCCACTACTGCTTTACCACTCTTCCAACTGTTCCCCACATTTCTGACAAAAAAAGGAATGTCTTAATGATTAATTTCATATATGATAAAATTTGATAAACAACCAAGTACTTGATTTTGATGAATGCTAACAGAAAGACTCAGACAACAGGTACACATCTTATTTTTGGAGACTACCTTACAGCATAAACGTACAGCCCTTGGAGATAGCCAAGCCGTGCACGTGTGAATGAAAGAACAGAGGTGTTGCCTCGTCCGTATCAAGACCTCCTCCTCCCTGGTCTGCAGTGCAGTCCTGCTTTGGCTTAATTAATCCATTAAGGCCTATCTTAACCCTAGTCAGTAATGATCGAGGGGCTCACCGGAGCCATCTAGAATGGGAGAAATTAGATGGATAATGATTTTTGTGCTGATGATGTGTTCTGTCTTTTTATATAGTTGATCCCATGAGGGACATATTTCTTTGGTGTATTCTTGCTGATGTTCTCAAGACAGATATATTACAGAGAAATAAATCAGGCTATAAGACTTCGCTAGTGCCTAATTCTTGATATGTAAATTTAGTATTTTAAAATCAAAGCAACTTTCAAAAATATATTTTATCAATATAATATTAAATAATCAAGATGGTAAGTGAAATTTGAGGATCTCTCGTTATTTTTTTATTGTGCTCAATGCTGTTATGGCATATTTATGTTAATAAGCGCCTTCTGATTACTCCCTCCTCCATGAGTAAATTGTTTAAGAGGGTTCCTCCTCAATCCAATTCAGTGTTTACTAATACTTACAGTGTGCATAGCAGTTGGCAATTCTCAGAAATCAGAAAGCTTAAAGTAATAATAAAGGAGAGTTTGAGGGTTTTTTTAATAGCAATTCAAGATCAAGACCTATTGCAAGTTAGTAAATAATCAAACAGTACTGGGTACCTGCTATATTTTTCCTACCATCATTGTAATTTATATGCAACTTCAACATATATTTAAAATACATTTTTTTGAAACGTGGGACAGCAGACGGAGTTCTTACCTTGTTTTAGAGGACTAGCAGTTAACCAGTAATACTAGTGGAAATCACTCTACATAAGTGGAGTTTAAGTTGTAATTTGAATGAAGGAAAGATGTTCTTCAGTGCATGAGGGATATTCCATAGATACAAGCTTATATGGGAAAAGCTCAGAGTAGAGAGGGAAAGCTCTCAGCGGGGAGAAGCCAAAAGGCAAAAGTGATTTGCTTATTAGATTAAATTGAGTCCTGGTGGTACCAGTTGCTGACAGGTTAAGTGAGCAAACAAACCTGTGTAGGGCTTTCAGGGCAGGGAGTCTGAAATTCACTACTGATCTGAAATAGGACAGAAGTCCACTGGAGAACGGAGGAGGGAACCATGACAATCAAATCACTGAGAATATGTTTGCAGTAAGGAAGCATTCTTCATATCCTTGGTACGATGTGATCAGGCATCAGCCAAGGATACTAGTAAAAAATATATATATATGTACACACACACACACACACACACACACACACACCCCAATATGTGAGTTAAGATCACTTGAAGAAAATTTTCTAGATTTGGTAATTGGCTATGTAGGAGAAGTAATACATTTTAAAACAGGATACTTTAGTAGAAGATTGGATCGTTGAATGTGCCACGGACTGTGGTTATACAGAATTTGGATAACAGAATGATTTAAAAGAAAAAAAGGAAATGATCTTTAATGTATGGACTTTGAGGCGCTAGCAGAATGAATAATCAGAGTTATTCTGAAAAGAAGGTGTTAACTAAGTTAACTTATTTAACCCCCTAACTAACAGTGGGAGGCTGTGAGAAAAGATGAACAAGTACACCAACCCCTCAAATGCATGAGTATAAAAAGGAAAAACTATGGCTCCAAGGTGATCCTTTGAGGGACAGTGTATTTAGGAGATGCTAAGGGAAATATCAAGGAAATAATTGAAGGGAGAAGATTGAGGCAAGATTTTGAACTGCAAATGCCAAAGACAGAGAAAGAATCCATTTGGAAAAGCTTTTGAAGGGGGAAAGCAACGAATAAAAACAGGCAAGCAGAAACCTTGTAGGATCATCTCAGCTAGCATCCAGGTGTTTTATATGGGGAGGAAGGGAGGCCTAGCTGAGAGAAGCAGTGGATTAGCCCAGGGAAGTGGAGACAACTTATAGATAAACCAGAATGTAGGCACAGACGTCTTTGATCATTGCCACGTGCTCCTTCCACTGTGCTATACTACCTCGGTGAAAGATTCCAGAAACCTCTTTCAAAAATCATAAGCAAAGAATGACTGAATTTGAGCAGACCATGCTGACACAAACTAATAGGAACAATTCTGCCTCTTCTCTAGTTTCCCTGCGGGATAAATTGAGGTATGATGTACATGGCACAGACATTCACCATGCTTTGTATGTGTGATTATGTGTTACTGTGTGTATCCTTTCCACTCCTAAATCTATTACTGAGAGTAAAGGACAGATAGTAAAACCTCTACCCCTGTTTCAGAATAGTCAGCAGATAGGATGGTTTTGAATATTTCAGAGCAACTCCTTATGGCTTGCTAAGCATCATAATCATATGCCTAAGAGGACACACAGAGACATGCAGCTATACAATTTTGCAACTGTTTTCAACTTGGTCCTTAATATTAAGGAAAATGTGTGGGTGTCTGTTGAATAAAAATAATTAAAACTGAGCTTAGACTTAATTAACAAAAAAGAAAAAGGGGACAGAAACTGAAGAATTATTCACTCTAATTTAAACTGAGAAACTACATGGTGTGATCAAAAATACAGCATGTGTTTAAATTTAAAAAACAATTTATTAAATTAAAAGGCACAGTGTCACTAATCTCCCTCCAAATATCCCCCATCACTTCAAACACTTATCCCATCCTTCTTTCCACTTTCTGAAGCAGTTCTGGAAGCCCTTTTCTGTGTCTTTAATTGCACTGTTCCAGCGGCCTCAATGTCCTGAACTGATTCAAAATGTTCACCTTTCATGGTCAGTTTGACTTTGTAGAAAAGTCTGCAGTCTCATGGTCCTAAATCTCAGGGATAAAGTAGTTAGGGACACACATTAATGTTTTTACGAACGTGCTGTTCTGTTGGATGGCACACAGCAGGAGCATTCACCACATTTTTTTATCACACCTCGTAAAGACACTCAGGAAAGAGGACTTCCAGAATTATTTCAGAAAATGACAAGAACAATGGTATAAGCATGTCTGAAGCAAAGGAGAGAATTTTAAGGTTAAATAATGGCAATATCTTTTACTGTTATAAATACTTTTTTTTTAATTTAAACATTCCCCATATTATATTTTCTAATCACCATTGTAGTTTGCTTTAGACCTTGACTGGGTTTCTTCAGTACAACAGTTCGAGGACTTGGCCAACACACTGGACTAGAAAATATGCCATACTTTGCTCACTAACTATCATTAAATCAGCCTCTTTTTTTCAGGAAGACCTCCTAGGTTTTGCCTGGGTGAGGACCGTGAACTCAAGCCCATCCTAACTACAACCACAAGGGCTTGCAGGGGCTCAAGGAGACTCTGTGCAGTCGTGACATGCTGAAGAGGGCTCCCCGGCATAATGTAATCCCTGACTTTAAGAATAGAGTTGTGCTCCCTTGTTAATACATTCTGGAAATTGCTCAAGAGGCAGCTTTGGCATTAGAATAGCAACTTTCAAAGCAGTGAACGTCAGCATTTCTATTTCTCCTTCTTCTTGGCGTGCATCACATGAAGTTGGAAAGACTAATTGGCTAAATGAAGGGACTCAGTGTCGCAGAGTTGAAATTCTGGCATGTAAATGGAGAGGTGGAGAGAGACTTTGTGTGCATATCTATATGGCCTCCCTTTGTGAATTATCATAATGGAGATGGTTCTTCCCTTTCTCTGGTTTCTCTGTAAGATGAGTCGGGGTATGAAGTGCATGGCACAGAAATTCACCATGCTTTGTGTCTATGATTACTTGCATCGGTATGCATCTTTTCCACTCCTAAATTGCATGTTTACCTAAGGTTGCTGAATAATACATTGTTTTAAAAGATGTGTCCGTGAATTAAGGTTTTTATGTGACAATTATAATAGCTACACACAGCTGACTCCTGTAGTTTTTTTTTTTAAATCAGTAAATTCTAAAGCAAACAAGCAAATCTCTTACTTGTTTTATGGGTGTAGATTTGCTTCCTTGACCCCTGCCAAGAATTTATAAAGACTGATCAATAATAAAATCAAACAGTTCTAGTGCAGTTAACTCCTCTAACAATAGCTAACTTAGTGTGTGGCGAGTTTCATTGTATCCTACGTATGCTTCTTGTGAAGAGTATTTCAAGTTAAGCGCTACTGTCCATTTTTAACTTTATGAAAAGCCAAAGCCTAGAACTCACTCAGTTCACCTTTCCTACCTTCCAATAGCACTTTACTTAAATTGTCACTGACAAGCGGGGATTAAGTGTATTTCATAAAACTTATAATGGGACATCACAGTATTTCATATGAGTATTTAACATCTCATGAAGTATGTTAGAATTTTATAATTAGATTCTTCATGACTCTTAAGCCCCTTTTAAAATGTTTGATATGAGTTATAGATAAAAAACATCTATTAACGTATCTTCTTATTGATGACCATTATAAAATTACCTCTCAATATTTTGGGCAAGAAGGAAAGTTCTTTGGCCTTTGTTCCAAACCCTCTCTAAGCTCATCTTATTTCCATTCATGACGGAACTTTGAATCCCAAGACTGATATAAACCAGGGGGTGGGGGATTTAAGTTGCACACTTCTTTGATAACTTGTCAGCATTTTATTTTTAAATCACATTTCGTGTGTAGTGAAGTTTGTGACTGTTAACCTGGTTATTGGACTGCAGTATAAACTACACACTAATACTTGTTAAACTGCTGATCACTGATAAAATAATTTGAAGTCATTAAGTGCCCTTGTATGAAACTTTATGGCTAAAAAATGCTACACGAAATTTTGACGCTGAAAGAGAGCCTTGGTGATTAAACTGAAAGCTAAACGAATTTTTAAAGTATTGTTCAAGTCAAATATGAAGATACCAGATCTGACCTTAAAGATCAAATATTAAAATGTTGCCCTTGGCAATGGGGCAAAGGTTTTGCCCAGAGAAGAACATGGAAAAGGGCAGGCTGTGAAAGCCACAGACAGAAAATGCCATTTTCTTCTTCCCCTCTCTACAAGAGAGGTGAGAGATACTTTGACCAGCACCACCCATTATCAGTCATTGATCAGTGGACTATGAAGTGAAAGTGAAGGTGATAGCTAAGTCTCTGTAAAGTTAAGTACTCTGTTTAGAGTTACCTAAATAATCAAAACCAGAATTGGGTTTGGTGTCAAGAATCTATACCATGGGAAGGAGTATAAACTGGTACAACCACTATGGCAATCAGCATGGAGATTTCCTCCAAAAAACTAAAACAGAAATTCCATTCGACCCAGCTATTCCTCTTCTTGGTATCTTCCCAAAAGAATTAAAGATTACAGCGATATATGCATACCCATATTTATAGGAGCACAATTCACAGTAGCTATATCTTGGAAGCAGCCTATATGTCCATCAACAGACAAATGGATAAAGAAAGTGTGGTGTTTATACATAGTGGAGTATTACTCTGCCATAAACAAGTCATTTGTAGGAAAATGGATGCACCTTGAGACCATAATATTAAGTGAAATGGACATACAAGTTTAGATATTGCATGGGTTCTCTTATATGAGAAACTCAAAATATAAAGAGCAAAACAAAAGACAGATAATAGGAAATAGGGAGACAAATCTTTTGCAGAATGGAAGGGGAAGGGAGGGTAGGGAAAAGGGATGAAAAAGTGAGACATATTATGAACATGTATCAACTCTCCACAAGGAATGTAGTCATTGTGTACTGCAAACATGTACTAATAAACAAAAAAATTTTAAAAAGAATCTACAGAATGTTATTTCAGTATTAAGTGGAGCAAGTTTTGTTTAGTTTGATTTCAATGCATTTTAGAATCTGGACAAAATCTTACAAAATTTCCAATCATATCTTGTTTTCTCTGTAGATTTCTAGAAAGAGAACTAGATTTCAGGTGGAGGCTAAGTCTATTTTCTGACAATGAAAAGTTTTTGCTCTTATAATGTCATCAGCTGACATGTCAGAAAATTAATATTTCACATGAAATTCACATAATATGAGTAATACTCATAAAATGTACCTTCTTGCTCTATGTCCTCACACATCAGACTGAAATAGGTTTCACAGAGCTCTTACTGATTATTACCTAAGGTCCTACTTCCTAGCCACAAGTTTCGTAGATCTTTGACATTAGAGAAGTGGCAGCAACCATTCCAAAGGGGCTCTGCCCTTCCGGTGTCATCTAAGAGTGACTACCAGGTGAGCCTCGAATCCCATTGCAGGAAATCACTGGGAACATGGGACAAGGTTGGAAAACCACATTCTGAGCAGGAAATGCAGCGGTGTAAGTAAAATATAATTAGTCTTTCAGTTCTCTTAATTATTTACCCTTTTCTGCAATGGCTAAGGGAGACAGAAGAGCTGAATTAAATAGAGATTCCTCCAAACATCATCTACTAGTATGTTCAACAGAGCTAGAGAAGGGGCAGCAGAAGGAAGCTGTGTCACTCACACTCAATCCGTGCCTTGCAGCAGGCTGGTCTTCTGGGGCAGTCCATGGGACAGTACACTAAGCCACAACCAGAAACAAAGTAAGGGGCGGGGGGATGACGACAGGGAACATCAGCCAGATAAAGTACATTGGGGAACAGCAAATATTTTCCTGGAGAAAATATTCTACCAACTACAAAGAGTTTTTTTAAAAAACTAACAGTCTTCTCAAAATGACTTTAATGTCTTATTTTTTCCTTCTCCAGGAAATTAGAATTCAGAAAGTTGTGTTTTTCAGTGTGTCCTGATGTGTGTCTACATCGGGAGTGCATCTTTATGGCCGGGATATAAGCCATCATAATAGTAAGGGGTTAAAATGCAGTGCCTTCGAAAGATAACCTAGACCTACTGCAGGCTTGAAACTCTATTAGCCTTGCTATTAAAACCAGGAGGACAAACTGTTTCTTTCCTGGATACAAAAGCTGTTAGGCTACGGCATGACCTAGTACAAAAGTTTTCTGAATCTCTCTCCACTTTACAAAACGTCGGCTCATCACAGCCATCTGCACTGAAGCTGTTTACAGCTCTGTGCTAAGTGGAAAGTTCAAATCAATTATTGTCCATTAGAGTTTAGGTATAACTGATGAAATATCCCCAGAGGAGTATTGTAAATGTATCAAGACGTCCTTCCCCATTATAGAAATGGGGACGCATAGTGAATTACTTACCTTCTCTCTTACCCTTAATGCCTCTGAAAGGCTGCTGGGCAGACAGACCTCATCTTGTCTTGCTGGGGTTGGAAGTGAGGACTTCACCATTCGGTGAGCATGTGTAGCAAGCAGGCATGAAGTCTAGGTGTCATCTCACCTTGTACTCTCTCTAAACTCTTGTGGATATAGAGGCCTAAGAAATTTTTTTAAAATTTCTCTAAAACTGGATCCCCCGCCCCGCGAAGTTCTCTGGCAATCAAGTTCTTTTAAAAATGATAGTTCTTGGTAACAATCAAATAAGAAAAGCTTTGACTCCAATTTTTTAGCAAATGACAGTAAGATTTAGTGCCAGACAATTTCTGCCAGGCTGCTTTCTTTCATCAAATTGGTTCTGTACATCAAACTTCAGCAGGACGCCCTCATCGCTCAGATGTGGGGGAGAACTCTCATCCTCCAGAATCTCCTAGTCAGCTACAGAACTGAACAGTGACTTTCACCTTATAAAGGTCAGAACCAAAGGGTTAAAGGAGATTTGATTTGCAGTCTGGTAGAACAGGAGATGGGACAGAGGTGCTTGACTTCCTTTGAAAGTTGAAAGTTGTACGTATTCTCTTTCCCTAATAGTGCCACAGAGCAGTCCCCATGCCCTAGAGATCCTAAGGCTGAAATGCACAGGGATTCATCATGTCACCGGACAGGCTGGGTACTGTTGCTTAGAGTGCTGTGATTTTTTTCAAAAACCAGAGAAATGACAGAGAAAGGTCAAGGAGATGTTATTCTCCTGTATCAACCTTCCCTTTCTCCATGTGCACGGGTGGGTGAGACTCCTTTTTATTTGGAGATAGTCATGTTCAGCTCCAGTGGCTGCCCTGTGAGGATGCAGCAGAACACAGTTCTAACCCGACTGCCAATCATAATAGGGATAAGAAGCACCTTTAAAATGTGACACTGGTTTCTTTGTGTCCCTCAACACCAAAGGTAACTCTAAGGATGTTTCTTTCTGCTGACAGCTCTGTCCGTGGTGCTAAGTAGGAAATTGGCTGTATTTCCTCCTTGTGGCCACACTGCTCACCCCCAACTCTCCTGGGGCTTCAGTCATCTATCTATAGAGATGCTAATTACTATACAGTAAATCTGATGGAGATGAAAATAAAGCTTCCACGATATTTTTCAGGTCAGATTTTCTTCTAGATCACTCAGGTAATAAGAGGTTTCCTGTCACTTCATACCTTTATCTAGGTTGGTCTTTCGCTTCTTTTAAATTAGCAAGAAGTCCTCTAGAATCTACCTTTGATTGCTAAATCACCATTTCTTTACCAAATTGTGTACCTTAAAAACTGTCACTTTGCTGGGGTTTTAGCTCTGTGGTTAGAGTGCTTGCCTCACAAGCACAAGGCCCTGAGTTCAATCCCCAGCACCAAAAAAAAAAAAAAAAAAGTTAGAAAAACTGTCACTTATTCAAATGAGGTTCTCAGAGCCATCCCCACTGCAAATCCTCCTCCCCTTAAGTGTATATCTACTCACATATTGCCACCTTTCAATAACTTAGGACACTTAAAGAGTTAGTCAGTTTCTTGCCCTACTTTTGTAGAAAGAGTCACTGACTTGCTACACTCAACAGGCATAGGATACATTTCCCTCCGTTCACATTTCATTTTTTTCTACATGGTATATCTGCTGTTTTGGCAACACAGATTGTGCACTTGTTTCTTCTTTGTATTTTAGGAGAGGTATTTAACATGCAAAGTATGACACTACAAGTAATTATTAAAGTCTAAATCCTTTAAAATAATTAAAATTATTCAAAGAGATGTATCTTGTGTCTTAATAACGAAATACTAAAGAGCTATACAGATCCATATCTTTCTTTATTGCATTTTACACCTGAAAAGCAACCAAAATGTGACAGTATTAAATACATATCAAAGTACCAAATGTGTGTTTAGACTTATGTTCCTGCCCCATTACTATCAGAGTGTGTTTAGTCAGCCATTGTTCAAATCAGCTTCCTTTTCTGAAGCCCATTTTGCCTACCCTCTTCTGAGCCCCAGCCAGCACACCCAGAGATTGCTAATCTGCTTACTCAGATTTAAGGAGCAGTACTGATTTTCAAGTTTCTCCTAGCCACTATTTGTGTTTCAAATTATCTTACTGTGTCTGTATTAATTTTCTGTTTCCAAAAGTAAACTCCCTGTATTTCAAGGCAGCATGGTTTCTTTTTTACATTTTCCAGGGAACTGGTGTTTTCAGTGTCATGTGAGGACAACATTACACAATGGATCTTTGGCAGGGATACACAGAAATGAATACCGTGTGCGAACAAACATTAAATGGCAGTCTTAATTACAGAGTTTGACTCTGTTGTTTTTAATGCCCTTCAATTTTATAATTTGATGGAAAATGCATCAACACAGCTATTTTCTTTCTACCCTAAATGATTAAGGATTGATATACCCCCATAGTAGCTTGTTAGAACTGTCTGATCAGGTAGGTCTTGCATTTCATCCACTAGAGGGCAGTAGGGATACACATCCACGCCAACCAATATGTGCAACATATGGTCGATGTGGAAACATAGTAGCCATAGCTTTTCTGTGTATGAAAAATTCCTATTACAGTGTTGCTTCACTTACAATTATATTGAAAGTAACCACTAATTCACAGACGGACTACGCATATTTTATTTAAACATTCCCCACTAATGTTTTGTCTATTCTAGTTTAAAATACCCTGAGTAATGAAACTTCTACGCTTCTCTTGGGAAGCTGTATCAAAACCCACTTTTTTTGGCTGCTTGATCTTTTAAAAATATATGTAAGATTTTCTAGTCTCTCTTCAAATTCATTTAGAATTCTACTGCTTACTCCATTTTTCTTTTCTTTAAGGCTGGTACCAGTCTGATAATGTTTATCGAGTGTTTCTTGTGTGTAATACATCACTAAGTGAGTAGATGTCCAACTAACAGGGTTTCAACAGTGTATTTGAACGGTTTACATGACCCACAAAGCTCAAGAAGTTTTCCAGATCAAACATCAGAAAAAATGTTGGTCATAGTTCTAAAATAAATGATGTCCATAAATCTGTCACAAATTGGGGAATTTTTCAGTTGTGTTTAGATTTCTGTATTGAAATTCAAAGGATATTCAAAATGCATAGTAATACCAGATACCACCCAAAGAACTTTGAGGTATGCAGCTGACATGGCAGTGAGTTCATGCCAGGGAAATACCCAGATATTTACTAATGAAGGCTGATCCTTCTTTTTGCAGTTGACAGTCAGACTGCCCTAGAAGCTTCAGAGCCTACAGTGGGACTCCACCCATGTCCAAGGGATAGAAAATGTGTTTGTGAGTCTCCCCAGGATAGGTATTTCTCAGTCATAGTGCATGGTCCACTTCCTTCTTATTGTGTCCAATCTTGGTCCCAACTACATGCACAACCTCATGGGGAACAAGATCTAAGACCATGTGCGTTACTTTGCTTAGCATCATGAGTTTCTTGGCATATACTTTTACTATTAAAATATAAGGGGGATGGTGGAAGAAATCTAAGCCAAGAAAGTTCCTTTAAGGCTAGAACTCATAATTACACAATTGTTCAAAAGTGTCCTTTCCCTTTACACTGGAGACATAGCCAGATTTTTTTGCTCCAGTGGCTATATTCATCTGGAAGGATTTTCATAAGGCTGCCATGATCACCAGGAGCAATTGCCAAAGACATGTATGCAAACAAGAACTGTTCAGATCCAAGGGCAAAATTGAGCATTGCAGAAATTCTAGAACTGATACTAACTTTTCTTGGTTAACATCCTTTGAGCCTGTGTAGGAAGTCTCTTATTCTCTGGAGATTTTGTAAATAACGTACTTTCTTTTGCCAAGTAAGAGAACCAAAAAAAAAAAAAAATACAGCTTCACAGATAGTCTTTCTTTAGGAAAAGGCTAGGGAAGAGTAAAGAATCTTCATGGGAGTCTATGCAATGCAATGATCCAGCCTCTCTATTGCATATGAAACTTAGATTTGAAATGTATGTCACCTGTAATAAAATCCACAAGTGTATTTTACATGGGAGTAATTAAGTGCAAATGTGCAACAGCCATTTTTGTGTTTTTGTTTGTTTCAAAATACCAGAGGTGATTAGGCCATATTATGAACTAATTACTTACTTTATTTAAGTTGAAATGAGTTTCTGGGTTATATAAGGACCAAAACCAAGAACTCGTTAATTCATTCTGCACATCACTGAAAAGAACAAAACAAAGAAGTTAACGCCTTTATTTCATTATGTTACAACACACCAATATTTTAAACACTGATGAGGACCTAAGTGGTCAAAACATCTGTGTTTGGTAAGAAAATAAAACAAATAAATTCTTTTTTTCTCATCATTTAGTCCTTTCATTGGTGTGCTGAAATTCAGAATGAATTACCAAAGGTAATAAAATGGCGTGTCTTTTTTAGTACATTTTCCTATGGAAAGTTTAAAAGACTCTTCAAGCATATTTGAAAACAGTAAATAAATAACCTACAAAACTCAATATTTTCTTAAATTTGGAAGTAAACCACAGTCATTCTGGGGCTTGGGACTCTGTACACCAAGTTTCAAACCAGAGCATAGTTTGGTATTTTGATGGTTGAGTTATAACCCCGTGAAAAAAGGGACTGATTGTGTGCAATAAGGACAGCTGCCTGGGGAACTACAACCGAGCTACTAAAATAAAACCAGTGTTTACTTGTCAGCGCTGACCAGGAGACGTGAGACTCCATAGATCTGCTCTGTAGGCCATAAGGGGAGCTCTGTCAGCAATCTGTGATTGACTTTCACCCTCTGCATCTAGACTTGGCCAGAATCTAGAAGGGGAGAAACAATACACTCATGAAACCGAAACCAAAGCAAAACCCCAGATGTCGGAAGCAAATCGAAGATGTCAGAGAACATTTATGATTCAAAGTGACTTGTTGTAATGTTTCTTCCTTCATCTCCCAGGTTCTCATTCTGCTTTCTGGCTTGTTTTTTAAAGTAGCACTATAGAATTTAAATTATGATATGTCTGACTCCACTGACAGGTTGTGATAGTAAGTGTCCCAATTTATATTCTTATGGGTTTGTTTACAGTATAATTCTCAAGTATCCGAAGCAAAATTCTGGCATGTGATTGCCACCTAAACCACTTGGGTGTCTAGCACACCGTTCCATCTCATATATTTCACAGAGGTAGTGGCTGAAGCTACAGTACTGGTTAACTTATCTCCCACCCCACTAGGAATTGGGGTGACCAAAGAAGACTCATCTTTTCCCATGTGAAAATTGAAGAGGAAAAAAACCTTTAATTTTCGTATCCCAGCTGAATGTTGTGAGGATTTGAGTAGCTATTTGTATAATTCTAAACTCAAGGAGCTCGCTGAGGATTGTCTCTTTTTGGAAGAGGATACTGGGGAGAGCACTCTCGGCTGATCCGAGACAGTCAAACCGTTCTTGCAGCACAGAAATGCTGCGGCCTCCATATGAATGAGCGCCACGGTTAGCGTTATTTTGCCAGGGCCTCGGATGCATTGATACTAAGCCCTATGCTCACTTCTGGACGCTCTCCATTTTAACCTAAATCAGCATCTTTGCCTATAAAATAAAGCATTTCTCCTCCCCCAAGACATTTGTTCATTGAAAGAAATAAGCAAGTACTCTGGGCAAAGCACTGTAGTGATCATCTGGTTTGCATGGAAACCAAATGTATGATGTTAACCACATTAAACCCATGTTCTAACCAAGTAAACCAGCCAGACAAGACCCACAAAATCAGAACTTTAGATTTTCAGAAGTTCTTCACTTTGCAGATGAAGGCAATCAGAACAAGACAGTTTAGTTATTTTTCCCCATGCAACACATCTAATTTGGGATAGGAGCCAGAACCAGAGCTCGAAGCTGCTGGTCATCACTCTGTAATGTATTCCAGCCAAAATATATCTCTTCATTGAGAAGTTTTTCTCCAGGTCTAGACAGTCATCCCTGATACTTTTCTCTTCTTTCTTCTTTGACTCTGATCAGTCCCTTTAGTTCAGTCGAGCGATGACACAGTTTTGCCAAATCCAGCAGTGCCACATTCCCAGGCTTTGTTTGCAATAAGATCATTACTTTGGTGTGGAGGAAATGCAAGCTTTTATGTAGGATATCTTCTTAAATAATAAAACTATTTCTGCTTAGGGAATTATTTCACCCCTTTCTTAATGATAGCAAGCTGTATTGATTTTTTTCATTGGTCAGCAATGGACACTGAGTGTCCTATTTCCAAGGGAATATTTGTGAAATCTTTTGAGTTTTCAGCAAGAGGTATAGAAACCTATAACATCTGTAACTAAAATCCTGGAAAAAATAGAAGGTTTCAGAAATACACAAAAGGAGAGAGAAGAGATCCCTGGAGAAAAAAATTATGGGTTACATTTACCTGGACTTATAAAAATACTCATAGCTCCCACTCACTTGTAAACATGTACAATAATTCTGAATGTATTAAAAAAAACCAGCCCCATTTTACAATGACAGAAATAAATAAATAGGTATTTGGTAAGATAGTCAAGGCTACAAATAATCTTGAAAGGCTTACTTTTGTTTTGTTTTGAGAGACAGGAAGCTCCTAAGACATTATCACAGCATTTAGGTTAGCATCTTTCTTGCGTCGCACAATCTCCTTCAATTCAATTTACATTTTCTTCAAAATATAAGAAAACTAAGCTCATTAGAATTAAACCCCTCAGAGCCTAGGAAAGTAAACTCTGGATTTTTCTCTAATTGTTCCTCTTCTCATCTCATCAGGCTCCTCCCCACCATCATATCTCTCCTGTTTCTCATTTCATTTGGATATGAATTACTCCACGTTAGAATTACTAAAACGTGACATGAACAGCATATTTAGCCACCACTTAGATGTTACTCTTATTAAAATACATGCGTTTGGATTAGAAAACTAAGAATGACTCTTTAGTAGATAGAAAGGTAAGAGTTGCTATTCATATACTTTATAGTCTGCAGAACTCTAGTAATTCTTAACTTTATGTATGATTAGCCATATGCCTTCTACCTTCTCTTTACTTGCTTGCTTTTTGCCCCCCTTTATTTTTTGGGGGGTGCTGGGGATCGAACTCAAGGCCTTACGCTCGTTAGGCAAGCGCACTACTGCTGAGCTAAATCCCCAGCCTCGTACCTCCTTTTAATGAGAACTGGAAACATCTTTAATGTAAAGCTATAGATGTGCATTTGGCTTGCCAGTAGGAAGCTACAGCGCACACAGTTTAGATACCGAGAGAAATGAAGAACAAACTTCTGCCAGCTAAACTGATTTTAAACTGTCAGTATATCAAGCTACTGGGCAAAAACAGCAGCAGTGTGGTAGCAGCACTTTGGAAGCAGAGTTCAAATCCCAAGTCTGCCACCTACCAGCTGCGTGACGTGTGGTAATTTACTCTTCCTCCCTAACCCTTAGTTTTGTCACTTGTATCATGGAGATCGTTACCTCAGAGAAGGCTTGTCATGATATGACTTAGACTGTATAAGATAAACCACTGTAGGTTTGAGAATTTGTGGACCTTCCAGCCCCAGGATGCCTACTAGCAATACTGCGGCTGGCCCCTGTGCTCTTATGCGCATATGGTTACAAGAAAATCCCTACTGAGTCAGGCCTATGGTCCTTTCAGCTCAGCATTCAATTTCTAGCCACAGGATCGGAGAAGTATTTTGTAAGACACTTCAAGAATTAAAAGTTGTTTTCTTCCAGACACCCTAGTTTCTCTCAATAGCCCACTATGGATTTATTATCCATGAATTTAGCTAACTTTTGTTACAGTGTTTCTGCCATTGACCTGTAATAAATTTTGCAAGTTTCCTGCCCACTATGTAAAGTAATTCTTTGCTTTATTTTATTTGGGGGGAGGAGGGGTGTTTTGTTTTATTTTGTCTTGTTTTTAAGACATTGTCTCGCTATTTAGGCTGGTCTTGAACTCTCTATGTAGCCTAGACTGGCCTTGAACTCATGGCAATCCTCTTGCCTCAGCCTTCCAAGTTCTGGAATTACAGGCATGTGCCACCAAGCCCAACTATGTTTAAGAAGTAATAAGATGACTTGTCATTTATATATACTAAAGTATGATAAGGAAATCCATCTTCATTTTCCCAGGCTTTTAATTTCTTATAGCCATTTTTCATATCCCTGCCTGGATTAGAGTATAAATAGAAATCTTCATCTTATATCATGACTAGTTTAATTGATTCTGAAGTTTCTCTCATCCTTTTTTATTTATTTTTTGGAGTACTTTATCCAGAAACTGTATCCCACACATGTGTTGTCATTATCGTCTGCTAGAGTTGTTGTGATTTAACTCTCCCCTTTCTCTGTCAAAATTACATTCTAAGTATGTGCTGGGCTCAAAACAGACTGATCTTAATGTGAATGCAATTGTATCTGAGCCAAGGTTCAGCTTAGAGACAGCTGGCAAAATGTTCAACAAACTGGACCAAAGAGGAAGAATCGTAGCAAAAAGCGTGATTCTGCTGTGGCAAAGCAAAAAAACTTGCCTTAAGGAAAAGTATGAGACTGAAATTTTTTCTCATCCTGAAGAGCCTACAGAAGAGGTACTAGGCAGGGCTCTCTTCGACAGCTCGTTCCATTAGGATAGCACTTGGACGTGGAGCTCCTGAGTGCCGGAACAGAGCCGAAGTTGGGCTGGCTGATCTGTGTTACGCTGAGAGTCCGGGGCTGCCATTTTGAGAGTTCAGCAGGAATGTGTGACTAAAGAGCCCTAAACTGTTTGCCTCTGTATTAGCATCTCCAGCTAATCAGTCATATTTGAACTTCCAGAGACTCATTATGAGTGGGTGGCAACCTACTGTGGAGGCAACGTGTGAACCCCAGGTCAACATCCCAGTGAGAAATCCTTTCAGGTGGCGAATGATACAGCCAGTCCTCCTGGACTTTGTCAGAACATTTCCTGCTTTGTTTTCATTCTTGCTTATGAGGATCTTCGACACATTGGCCTGGAATTGGCACCTACATCTTCAGAAAATAAATATCTTCCATTTGTACAGGGCTTTATAGAACCCTTTTACATAGACTATCTCACTCGAGCCTCATAACTGTATGGAAACTGTTCATCCCATTTCATGGATGAGGAAAACTGATTCAGTTACTTGTACAAATACAGCTGTAAGTTGTAGGGCAGAGACTGGTCTTTTGATACTGGGTCTTATGTCCTTCCCTGTAGGCACTATGCAAATAATGAACTCATTTTCAAACATTATCCTAAAAAATATACTTGTTTTCATTCTCCCAAAATCTATTGTACTATACTTGCTTGTACTGAAGTTCTTGACCTGTTCTGGATCACAGCAAGGCTCATGAGATCCTTCTACAGACTTGGCCTTTTTGTACCTAGAACACTAATAACGCAGAGATTTCCCCATGTTCCACACCCTCCATGTCACATGGACAATGTTCAATACGCCTGGCACCAACCTTCTGTCTGGTCATTCTGTCTGGTCATGTGTCCTGACCTTTTCTTCTTTTTCTGAATTTCCCTTCCATATTAAATAATCCTCCCATGGGGCTGGGGATTTAGCTCAGTGGTTACAGTGCTTACCTCGCAAGCACAAGGTCCTGAGTTCGATCCCTGGCACTAAAAAAAAATAAAATAAAATAAAATAATCCTTCCACTCCATAATTCGAATGCACTGCTATATTATTTTACTAAACTTTTGGCATGGATACCGTCCATCTTTCTGTACCTTTCCCTTCCTCTAGAAGGAAGGACTCCCCGAATGATCCTAGGAAGTTGTGAAAAGCCTTTGCAAGGTAGATAATGGGTGAAGATCCTTGTGTTTCAGCTCCCTGCTCCACTACACTCCTGCCTTTCACCAGCACACAGACCTTTGTGGGTTTTTTTTTTCTAGCAGAATAAATTAAATATGAAAGAGAAGGACTAATGTAATTCAAATAAACATGTTAATGACCCTATTTTTCCATTTGGTAACTAGACCGGATGTGGTGGAATGCCAGTTTTTACTGAGCCTGTAATTTAAAACTTTCAACAAGGACACTTTTTCCCCCTTTAATTCCATCCTCTACTCCCAACCCCTTGTATTCTTACAGATACTCCTTACTCTCCAATTAGTTTTGGAATATGAAAACTGTCCTCATAGCTGCCTGGAGTCATAGGGGGACGGTGGGGTTGGGGGGGTGATGGCTGTTGATGGCTTGTAAGTCTCTGGCTTGACTGGTGATTACTCTGCCAGAACTCTTAGGTAAGAGGTGACTGGTGTGTCACACACCTCCTCTGTTGTCTTGTACCGCCCCCCCCCTTTTTTTTTTACCTTTTTGATGTTTTATGTGTGCATGCTTGCTGCTCTAGGTAGTACTATAGCATCTGGGGAACAAAAGAGGTCTTAGTTTGCTTTTCACCTTGTAAATAGTCATCCCTTCCAGCCACACTTTTCGTAAGTGTCAAAGCCACGTCTTCAGAGCTTGTTATCATCCCAGTTGAAAGCCTTGACTAACTTAGGTGCCCCCAGTGACCCCTTGCCCTCCACCCCTCTGCATGCCCAGAGTAGGCATTTTCCCCCAGAACCCTCCTCTGGGGGTGTGCTATTCTCCTGTTCTCTCCCCCAAACCTCTCTCCCCCTCCTCCAGAAAATGGGCTGCTCAATACTAAGCACAAAGCCCTTACTCTTCTCCAGGCCACAGATCTGCCATCTGTCTGCTGCATTCACCATTAGTGAGCTCCAGAGCCTGATTTTTCTCCAAACTCTGCGTGTTTAATCTTTAACTTCTCCTCCGCCCCCACAGTGTGATGTCCTTTTGGCATTTTACCTGCTAGAACCAGTTATCTCTTGTTTCTTTTACTTTGGTCATTTTCCAGTGTTTGAAGGAAAACTTTTTGATGTGAACACATTTCGGGTTTTTTTCCCAATTTCCACTGGAGGGAGGAATGAAGGGGAGAGGGGGCTCTGGCCCTGTTAGTTCCTGTTTGTTTTTGTTCTGGAGAATGCAGGCCATCTGTGTCTCTCAGATCCTTTTCTTCTACAGCCACCATGCTGATTCGGATACAGTATTAATTTTCTTAGTTTTTCTCATTTCTCTTTAAACAATTTCCTAGTCTTCCTCCAAAAACTCCTAAACCTCTCATTAAATCTTTCTTCCTGAGATTTCTTATCTTAATGGTACCTCTGTACATACAGTTCTGTCCCCATTAAGGTCAGGATGCAAATTAAGTAAATGGTAATGAGAGAGAAGAAAATGAAGAAGAGAAGCAAGAGTGAAAGGAGAAAAAAAAATTAAGATCATGAGCTTGTGGGATGAACTTCTTTTTCCTGAAGAAATACCTGTGGATGTTGGATCTCTCTAAAAAAGGTCTGATAAAGTTCCTCCCTGGTTTATTTTTCTAGCCACACTGACTTTGTTTAAGGTTGTACTTTCTTACACTAATCAAGATGGTTATTGGCCAGAACTGGTGGAGATATTTTCATTTATCTGGGGACTGTCTGTTGAATCCCAAAATACAGTCACCATATAGAAGTCCATTCTTTTCTCTGTTTTTCATGCAGTTTCACCAAACAAGGCCTTTAAACAACTCAATCTCCTTTTTGTAGATGACTCTGACTCTGTGACTTATGACAGTTTAACTTTTTATAATGCTAATTAAATAGGCTGGTCTCTGAGAAGCATCTTCATTTCATGTTGTTGCAATTTAGGACACAATATTCCCCCACCGGTGTTTAAAAACAAAAATCAAAGGACTTTGATTTTTTTTTTCCTGTAATTCTTAAGGTCAGAATTAAACAACTAAATGAATTCCAGGCTTCAAACTCCTATAATTAATTTCAGCCAGTTCCACCCTGAAATGTGCTATCAGCAGTCCATTGGTGAGTGCTGAGTAGTCCTGGGCTTCTCAGAGTGCCAAAGGAGTGTCACCCTGTGGACACTTTGGAGCTCTCGCCTTTGGTCCCCACCTCTCTCCCTCAGCAGCGTCTGCTTGTTCCAACTGTAGTGCCTTCAGCCATGCACATGCCATTTAATCAGCAGTGTATTAAAATGGACCTGGTGCAGTCAGCAATAGCTAGGCCAAAATCGATTGGCTATTTTTAAAAGGAAAAAAGAGGATAGAAAATTGCTCTTTTAATCTAGGTAAATCAAATCGCGCCTGCTTGCTTTCCACCTGTAGCTTAGTGCAGGCAAGAGCGTTCTGATTGGTGATAGGATTTCTTTGTGCTGCTTTATTCATGCTTATCCACTTGGGGTGGAAGTACCACGGTAGCTTCAGAACTGAGTTTTCACAGTCGCCTGAGAAAGCTTGTGTCTTTTTCTCTTGGGGGAAAAAAAAATTATCTCCTCTTTGCCCCCTCTTAGAAGATTTGAATAAAAGAGCAGAATACAGTCAGCTTTTTCTGCCTTTCTGTTTTTTCCCTGCCATGAAATCATACCTGCCTGTGACATCACAGTGTGCTGCTTTGGGCAGCCTGTGCTGAGTGGGGGCAGAGACCCTAACAGGGTTGACCGAGCACACAGGGCGCAGGGCAGGGGAGTGCTGCTCTCCGACTAGGCAGTGTGCCGCTCTGGACAGCGTGCAAGAAGCAAGAGCAGTTTTGCAGGAGCTCCTTACCCCATGCATTTTTAACTCTGAAGGCGTCTTTTCCTTTGATATTGTACCAACAAATGTAATTAATTTTTAAAGGAAAAATGTATATCATGCTTTGTTTTTAATCTATGAGAAAATATGTGTATGGGGGGTGTGCGGGCAGGTTTGTTCTGTGGCATTGATTTGTAACCAACAAAGGAAATGTCTACTTACGAGACACAAATCAATGCAACCAGACTGCGAAAGTACAAACAGAGATGTGAGAAAACTATTCAATCGTTAGTCTTCTATGGAATTTAAAAACATGCAGTCTTTCAATTGGTCCAAAACTTTGAAAAAAGTGAATAAATAGAGAAAAGGAAGGGAGAGCTCGAGGACCAGTTCTAATTTCATCAAGGTTCTCTCATGATTGTGGAAAAGGCAGGTAAGGTTATAAGATTTCTAGAAGATTAGTGATGTCGTGAATGAATTTCAGAACTCATTTACCATGTCCTCAGATTCTGTTAATATCTGAGTTGCGGGAAACTCGTAAGAGAACGATTTCTGTCTGAACTTCTGCTTTAGTCTGTGGTGACCTTGGCTGCTATGAAATTGACAGTTTCTTGCAAGTTCTTTATCCAAAAATAATCCATAAGAAGGAGGTAGGCCTAGCACTTGCGTAATATTGTTTACCATATAGATAAATCACAGAAATTAACAAATAAACAAGTAAAATATAGCTCCGTAAAGCTAAAAGCATTTATTTTATAAAACTTCACCAGTTTGGACAAACTGGGAAAGAGACAACTGATCTGAATTAGCAAAAAGTATGAATCATGGGATATTGTTACATAGTCTGAACTGGTATTTCAAAGTGTTAACAAGTAGAATTTCTTGAGCACTAACTCCAGAACAAGTATATGCTGTCACCCAGTTTATCGGATATGTGAATGTTAAAATTTTTAAAGAATTTTCCCCTTTGTTAGATTAAATATGTTTCCTTCCTCTTCCTCTCATCAACAATTATTTAACACTATGGGTAGTTTGCTTAGAAATACTATTTGCAGAGATAGTGAAAAGGTACATTTCAATACAACCCCTTATCCTAATTATCACAGATTGTGAATTATGCTAATTTCCCCTTTGAGGGAATGGGAGAAAAGATAACTAGATGCACTTAATGTAAATAGCTTCACAAAAAAGTTTTTTTTGTTGTTGTTCTCCCAGTGTCCAGTAAAGCCAGAGTCCTATTCAAAGTGTAGAGAAGAAACAGAAATCTGAAAAATTTTTCTACTGTATACCACATACTTCGCTTCTGTTCCAGTAATAAAGTCGATTACCAAGACTTTCTCACGTTATCCTTAAAAATGTACTTTTGCTCTCAATGTCATCGTGTTTGTTACATTGCCTGAAGAAAGAAATCAAGGCACTGAAGCGTAATGGATCAGTGACCTACCAAGTAAAGTAATCGAGACTGGATTTCTGGGCAATCCTGTTTAAAATGAGAACCCTTGCAATAAAAGAGCATAAATGTCTCACTCTGTGTTACACAGTAACACCTCGAAGTCTGATTCTGGTGGTTTAGACCTCTGAATTACTACTCTAGGAAAGAAAGAAATCAAGACCTTCTAGTGTCCAAATGAGTTTTCCCCAGGCCTCCAACCAAACCTGCTTTCAAGCAAGAGTGTCTCTATAGCTCTCATAGATCTGATTTTCCAATCCAAAGCAGATTAAAAAATACACTTAGCATAGAAGTTTGAAAGGAGATAGCTCTGAAACACAGACAATGATGCCAGTCGGCTGTAGCAGTGGATATAGCTTCGTCTGTGGTCACTAAATGGGTGGTAAGAGAGAAGACTGATTCTCAAGAGAAGTAAAAAGTGTATTTCTGAAAAAAAGGAATACTAGCTAGTCACAAGGATGACCTTGTATCGTCTGTATCATGATAACAAAATTGAATGATATCAACATACTCTGAAAACTAGGATATATAAAAGGTATCTATTTAAAACTATAGAATATATGGAACATTTTGTGCCTCAGTATAACTTTGTTTATTTATTTTTGGTCTTTTTTTAATTTGGAAAAAATTAAGAATGGTTTTGCAGTGACACTATAAGCCAATCTAGCCAAAACTACTCAGGATAAACACCTTGGAAGGCTATTTATTCTTGAATACTTTGTTTTAAGTCCAGCTCTCTTAAAATAAAGATGTTCTTTTTCATTGATCTTAGTTATATAATGTATGTTGTCATCTGGAGCAAGGCAAAGTTCCTCATATTTAGCTGGTTTGCTTTGTTAATGCGTCATTGTAAGTGACCAAAAACATGGTACAGGAAGTTTGTGTGTTTTTTCATTGCTTATGCAACTTCCAAGCAGAAAATGTTCTTGAGACCAGATGGTAAAGAACAGTCAATTGGAAGTTCTATTCTCCAGATGTATTGATGTTTCGTGTCTTCTTGAGGCCAGTTCAAATATGTTTGTAAATTCAAGTCTTAATTTTAGTAACCCTTTCACTTCTGCTAGTTCAAATGTCAACTGACAAGGGAAAAAGCTACAATATTTAATTTACAGTTTCTTTGTAGCTATGAATGGCAATGTCATGGTAATCTGGCCAGATAAAGTTAGATCACATGTGGTTTTGAACATACTGAGTCCAAACCACTGTATTATAGTGACAGCTAGGTGTATATGGTACCAAACATCTTCAACTTTATTCTTTCTAATAGTGCACGTTCTTAGGACAATTTTTGAAAAAAAAAAATTTACCCAGTGTTTCAACTTGGCATGTAGGTTTTGTTGTGCTTTTTTTTTTTTTAATCTGCTCAGCAATTTGGAAGTTTGCTTGGAACACAGATGATTAAAGATAAAAAGCTGTTTTTCAAAAAATCTCTCTAGTAAGTAAAAATGAAGATACTATATCTGAATGAATGTGAAAAGTTGTCCCCTTGTATATTTTTAAAGCTTCCCAAACTATCCCCAGTTCTCAGCCAAATGTAGCCTACCCAGATTGTCTTTAGGAAAGTAACAATTCACAGAGATTTGCAGTTAGCCTCATATCAAACTGCACTTTCTCTCTTCAATTCCTGCTCACAGATCCACCATTTTAGAATATGGTGAGATATGCCAGAGCCCTACCATCTGTTTAATGGGCTAATTATGTTTACCACATGCCTACTTCACAGGAATACCATGAGTGAGGTTGCCAAACATCATACAAATGTATATGTTTGTATATATTGATATATAAATATATACATAAATAAAATTGTATACATATATAACAGCATCCAGCATTTCTGAGCTTCCTTCCATCTTCTACTACCACTTAAGCCTGTCTGGGCATTTGTCAGAGCTTACGATAATGTGTGACGGGACAGTCAGACTGAGAGGGACACTAATTGAGGGACGTGAAAGGGGTAAAATTGAAATTCAATACACATACATCTGTCTGTGCCTGTTTTAGCTGTACACCATATTCTCCTTACTAAAATCTTGACGTTTTTACCTTCGTAATTAATAGCCAAACTTTATGATATTTATGTCACTGTATCTAATGTCTTAACTCCTTCTTTTAACAAATAGTACCTCTTTTCCTTCATTAAAAAAAAAAAAGACTATTGTAAACAACCACTTCATTACAAGGCTGCAGCTTCTCTGTACAAGAATACAATTCTCCACTGTATACCAGAGCTTCTATATTGGGCCTGTTCTGAAAACTAGCATTTTTGCTTTTATAAGGATCGTGCAATGATCTTTCTGATGGTCTCTGAACACTTTGTAGATGTGTGATCTCAGTGACTCTGGTTATCACAAGAACTAATTGTCACTTGGTATCCATGAAAATTACCACTGGGTTCCACATTGGGCCAAACTAAGTTGCTTCTTGGAAATGAGGCTTGAGCTAGGCATGTCCAGAGAGCTTTGAACAGTAAAGAGCAGAAAAAAGAGGCCATGTGAGGTGAAAGGAATTAAGCTAGCAAAAGAGAAGGGCAGAGATACAGTATTCTCTACCTATGAGGAACTCTTGGGCAACCAGACTGCCAGACCAGGATATGGTATGAGCTCCAGGAACTAGATTTTCTGTATGGATCCTTTGTCGACATAAAGCTAGCTCTGCAAACTCTGGGCCTTCTTAGCTTTGAGGATGTTTTGGCCTGACAGCAATCTGGAGAAATATCCATGTCTGCGCACCAGACTGCAAACTCAATATGTAACGTTCTTTTTGAAAACGAAAAACAATAGCAACATATGAAACTATCATTGATACAACATTTTATTTAGTCTTTTCTAAGATACCAGGGTATTTTTAAAGGCTTTTTTCCCCCTGAGCATTAGGATGTTTTCTTATACTGCTTTAACTGAAGTAAATTATTCAAACCAGGGCTGTTTTGTTTTATTTGTTTGTTTTTGTTTTTGCAGCTTTATGCTTACCAGGGATTTTATAAACAAGTTGAAAGAGAAGAAATAGCCAGTTCGTAAATAACCCAATCAAATAAACTTGCATGAGCTTGGGTGAAGGCCTTGTGGGAGGATGCAGATGCTGCATAAGTGCCAAAAGGACTGTTTGCGTCTTAGCATAAGTCTAGTTTGAGAAGATACATTGATGCATTAAACAAATGGAGAATTATTCCCCTATTACTCTCCCACGTATACAAGGAACAATGACCTAGATATTGGCTATGTGACTTCTTCAACCCAAAAAACCAGTACCCAATACAAACTGCATACACACAGGTCAGAAGAAAGCAAGTACTTACCAAAACAAGAGGACGGGGCAATTACTCTATCTTACTTTGGAATCATCAAATGTGATCTCTGGAAAGAATCTTAAAAACCATCTAATCCAACACATATTAGAAAAAGCATGAGTTTTGTGACTTCCAGAAGGTCTTACAGCCATTCACAGACCTAGACGGAGATCCAGATCTTTTGGGAGGTGTTGAATACCTTTCAGTCAAACCACTCTGTAATTTCTTCAGCTGCTCTGTAATCATTTTAGAGAATTCTAAATTTTCTTATCCCACCAGTACTGCTTTTTGTATCTTGATTATCAACTGGCTTCTCAGTTAGTTGCTTGGAAGTTTATTTTATAATAGTAAATTGCTGAATTCCTATAAATGATTCTAAAAATTAAGATGGATTCTCAGAAGTATCCTGAATGTCCTATAAATAAAGAGAACATTTATGCCCCCTTTTCTTATGAATCCTATAATACCTATAAAAATGGCCTAATCGTGTATTTTTTAGGTTCCTAGAGTTGTGGATATTGTTGGGATGTACATCTCAGTAAGACCAGAGCTGCCCATTCACCTTCTCTGAGTTGTCCCTGAGATGTTTTTAAACTTCTGTGCCTTTGTGAAGAAGTCATTCCCACTACCCCACTACCATCAATTTTACCAGTTCCTGCTGTCATCAAGATGGCGGGTTACTGCAGACTGATTGCCTATCCAATTCGAAAACAGCTGTGCTCATTGTTTTCCTGATATTTTGTTCAGTGTTAGAGGAGAAAGAACATGGTGAGAGCCTGGCATAGCACAGCCCCCTTTTGTGAAGGAAGAGTCCATCACTGACAATAGACATTCAATAAGTATTTATTGAAAGGGGCAGAAAAACATATCAAAAAAATCTCTAGATCATTTGAAAAATTAACTCCGAGCTTCTGATACAATGTTGCGCGGTTTGTTATGCCACATATGGTTATTATGATCTACTTGTCAGCAGCAATCCAGAAATACTCTTATTGTTGCAATGTGAAATAAAATAGTAATACATTTTTACATTTTAAATGTGTCTGGCCCACCAAGTCCTTGCTCGAATGCCAGGCACACCACTGTGAAGGAACTGGCTGACAGAATGTCCTGAAATTTTAGGTAAGAATATTCACCACCCAGATACATGGAGTAAAGCATGATTTTGGCCAAAAGAAGGGGGAAAAGTAAATCTCCAGCTCATCCATAAGTGGAAACCGTTTGGCAGTGTATTCATAGTAGCTAGAGGGAATAGCCTTTTGTGAAGAAAACCACAGTGTCTCAGGACTGTTTTTATTAAAACATTAAGTCTATCAACTAAGAACAATTTAATTCATAGAGCCCAGGAAATAAACAGAAGAGTCTGGTCCCAACAGCTATGTCCCACCACTATAATCCTGTTGTGAAGTAGGGTAGATTTAGTGGTCAAGGTCCGTCGCCACTATTCTGCATTTGGATTTAAAAAAAAAACAAAAACAAAAACCTCGAACTCATTTCCTCTAGAAGCCGTGTCCATGTGCCGCATAGCAAAGTGAGCAGTAATAGAAATTTTAGGGTTTAATTCGGCCAACTTTGCATGTAGGGATGATGGGATATTAGTGTTTTTCCTTCCTCTTCCTCCCTCTTCTTTTTTTCTTTTTCTTCTTGTATGTCCTCACTCAACTAAAAACTCTTTGGTTTATGGATTTGGAGAGTGTTCCAAAAGGAAATAGAGTAAATCTTTTAGGGGAACGCACATCCATTTTGACAGGTACCTAGCTCATCGTGACTTTTTATATCTGTAAACAACTGAAGAGCATGTGGAATAGCCAAGTGCTGGTCCTCTAAGTGGAGGTGTCCTAGGACAGTCTGGTTTAAACTTCTCTAGTGCACTGTTTCACATTACTGAACAATCAAAACAGAGAAGAAAGTCTTCCTTCTATGGTCCTGGCCCAGATGATGGCAGAATGTATCCTCTGTCCGTAATTTTCCACTAAGTCTTCCCCCAGTCCAATTTATATGATATCTAGGGCTATGTGGCTCCTGGGAATGCATGCTCAAAAAGATATGGTACAGTATTCCAGTAACTTTCCCTAGGATGGGCAAAATGAGGTGGTGAAGAAATAGAAATGTCCGTGTTATAAATTTGTAATTCTCTTCCTCATAAACTTTTAAATGTCTCTCAACCAGATGAATGATTTAAAGAAAAACTTATCTTTGTAGTTTTTAAAGTCATTTTTCAGCCTCTCCTATTATTTTGCTTTTTGGTAATCACCTTAACAGATGGCTGAGTGAGCATCATGTGTGAAAATATCTCATCATGTATGACAAGCCAGAGAGTACACTCATGGGAAAAATATAAGTTCACAAGTGCAGAGTTATCTCCCCCAAAGAAAGTGACTCAGGTAGCAGGGCCCAACAATGTGTAGCCCACATGTAGAACATTGCAGCTATGTTTGCAGTTGCCTTTCATTCTCCAGAATTGTATACAATGACTATAGCCAAGAACCTTTGGAATATACTCTGTGGTCAAACAAACTAGACAAGAGGAAAAAAAGTCCTTTGAAAATTAAATGTAGGTAGTGTAAGCTAGCGGCCAATCCAGTAAAATAACCACCCCTCTGTCTTTTGGTTTGGGAGTTTTCATACCAAAGAGATAGGGCAGATCTTCTGACTCTCCATCTAGTAGCACTCTACAAATAGAGTACTGTATTAGAAAATGTGTCTGTCTGTTATGTTTGGAGTTTTTTGCTGTTTCAAGTATAGTCTGGAAGGCTGAAGCAGAAGGCTTGCAAGTTTGAGCCCAGTCTGGGCAACTTAGTGAGATCCTCCCTCAAAATTAAAATTTACAAAAGGGCTGGCCATGTACCTCAGTGCAAAGACCCTGGATTCAATTCCCCATACTACCACCAAAAAAAAGAAAAGGAAAGAAAAAGAAAGAAAGAATTGGTTTCCGACGGTTGAACAAGCCCAGTATATGGGTCATCGGATTCCTTGATGCATGATTAATCGATATATTTTAAAATACACAAAATCATCTGTGCTGTTCTTGTCTCATTCTGCCTCCTCCCTGTCTATCTTACTGTACAGTGAAGCCTTGAGAGTAGTGTGTGTGTGTGTGTGTGTGTGTGTGTGTGTGTGTGTGTGTGTCTGGGAGGTAGACAGATTCCCTACCTGGAAATGGCTTGCTATTATTAGACGTTCAGTTACCAGGGGTTATGTAAGACAATTGAAGCTCTGTTTTTTAACAGAGACATGATTCATGCTGCTTGTAGTAACAGTAACCACCTCCGAATGAGACAGAAACCAGACGCAGACAAAGGCTGCAGAAATCAATGCCGACTCAGTACAGCTATTCTCCTGATATCCTCTGCCTTTCAATCAGAGCACTTAGGTTATCTGGAGAGGAGGCTCCTGCTAATTCTGGATCTCTTCTGTCTCCTGGGGCTGCCAGGTGAAATCACGTGGGCTGAAGCTGTGTACGGGAGAAAACTGGGCCTCGGGAGCAGTGACGTCTGACCTCCTTCCGGAGGCTCTCTTCTGTGTTCAGGAACACCTGGAAGAACAGTAATTTTTACCTGCGCTGTGGCTCGGGATCGTCTGTAGCTCCCACTCAGAAAGGCTGGAACCCGAGTGTCTGGCTCACCCATTCCAGTAACTTTTCTCAAGTGAGCTTTGCAGTACGCAGGAGAGGAGAGGAGAGGAGGGAGAGGGATTTGAGCGGGTGCCAGTGCTGTATTACAGCTTCTTCCAAAACCCCAGTGGAAGTGAACTGGCTGTCAGCTCCCACACGCACTGCGAGCCTTTCCTGATTCTTCCAGACTACAATGACTCAGTACTTCACAGCATTCAAAGCACTTGCACATACATCAGCCTCACAACTTTGTGAGACAGGCTAAGCACACATTACTATCAATGCCATTTTACAGCTAAGGAATTTTACAACTTGAAGGTATTATGCCATTCACTGATCCCGTGACTTTATATGTGAACAAAAATAAGGCTTGGAAAAGTTAGTGACTTAAACAGGGTCATGCAGCTAGTTTTTACCAGATCCAGGAGGATAAGGCAGATATTCTGACTCTCCATCTAGAGCTTTACTTCTCAGATTTGCTATAAAGCTTGTTGGCAACAATGGCTTTTTTGAAAAAGAAAAGAAAAAAGAATTTTCTCCTGAAAACCCTGGTTTTAGATTAAACTCTACTAAATTATCTGTGCATTAACCACTCTCTCCTCCCCTTCCAGGCCCCCAAACCCCAAACTTCTCTTCTGGGTAACTCAAGATAAGAACTCGTTTTTAGAGAGTGTTTGTGAAAGACCCACATAACCTTTTGTGTTTAAACCAATGTGAAACGTTGCCCGGAGTGTCTCCCTGCCCCCACCAAGGGTGACATGCTGGAAAGAGATGCAGAGATCTCAGGCTTCACCAGAATAGAAAAGTAAACCATTTTTACTATGAAAAGAAATTCAAGTGCTTTATGGCGGAAACTGCTTATGGCTCTCAGAAAATAGCAGTCCTACCCTAGTAGCCTGTTATACACCAATAGGCAGGCCATCCTTCATTTTCACTCTCAAATAAGTAAATCATCCAGAAAGACATATGACAGAAAAATACCTAAGGCATTTAATGTCCCAAAGCTAGTAAAATTTACAGAGTTTAAAATCCTAATGATTGCTACTAATAATCAATATTAGATATTACAAATTTTAACTAAGAACGGACAGAATTTTCTATTTATGAATTTTTGCCATTATCCTGCTATTTCACATATTATGTAATACAATCTATACCTTTTTCGAGGTAAACATAGGCAAACATTCTCATTTATAAAATAGTTTTTAATTAAATCTTTTGCTTATATATCACTTTTTATCCAGGAGAGGAGTACAATACTTCACAGATGACAGTTCATTGAACTGTATTTTCTCTTCTGCTAAAATAGAAAATCCATTTGTTCCTGCAGTTTTAAGGAAGAAAGCTATACTCTTTTCTCTCACATAATAAAATTCCCTGGCTAGGCATCAAGAGACTAAATTTCTAGTCCTAACCTCACTACAGACTCACTATTAGTGAAACTATTAAATCCCAACCTCAGATAGCATCTAATGTGAAAAACTCAAAGCCCCTTAATATCTAGTTATTACACACTCACCTGAGAAAACTTGCTCTGTGCTCTTATGTGTTGAGGCAGTAAAAGAGTTTTACAGAGGGGATGGAATTCATTGTTAGGGAGTTTAATGTTGTGCAAGTAGCCTCGTCTTACACAATGTAATGTCTCTCCAGACTGACTCAGAGAGAGGTGGGACTACAGGTGGAAGGCAGGCCCAACGCATACTATAGATATTTGCTACACACCCTGTAAACCAGACATAGTAGTGAGCAAGAGATCCTCAGATGAGACTGCTCCTAACTTCCTTGCGTAGGAAAATAGCCTTTCATTTGCATCAAGTTACCATGATTTAATGATCAAGAATAGTGATTTTATCAGTGGACAGACACATTTGTTCCAGTGGTACTTTTCATGGATCCTTTGATGTTCCGAGATTATTTTATTCTTCTGCCTACTTGGTGTCAATTAATACAGATTATTGTTTTTACCTGAGAGCAGAGCTAGTTTTGTTCTCCTAGGTCTACCTTTTATCCAAAGCCTTCAACACACATGGTACCATTTGTGGGGGAGAGGATAATGATGCTGGGTAATGTTTCTGCCCAACCCAGTGATGGTGCACTCCACCTGGGCCTGTAACATCTTAAACTCCCCACCCCACCCCCACGCCACAGAAATCAAGTTTTCATCTATCAGGCCACAGTGTCATTCATTTCTGTCTGTAGTAACCAACGATTATGGATAGCATCCTATCACACACGAAGGGCTGCACAAAGTGCTTGTGCTTTGGCGAGTATAAGACAAGGTGTATGCCCTAGTGGATTTACACTTATAATGATATAGAAAACAGGCATTAAAGTACAATGTAACCATTTATCTAAGTGCTAAATGAGTAGCAATTAGATATGCACTAAGGCAGTCTTCTCAAGGAAAAGTTTCATCAGGAATACATTACCATACGGACCTTGAAGAAGAAAGGCCTAGATAAGAAAGAGATACTAAAGGTATTCCATCATGGCCTCAGATGTGCAGACACGCTCAGTCTTTCTGCCACCCTATGAATTCACTGGTTTAGACCAAATGCGACACCAATGGAAAGAAATCTAAGAGGGCATATTTGGTAGAAATTCAGTGAATTTGTATGCCCAGGCTAAGGAATTTGGAGCCAGAGGACATCCCCTGAAGGCATCTTTTCTCTAAATGTGTCCTCAAGTTAATAAATATTCCATTGAAAAGGAGGTAGACATGATGAATGTGATCATTATGCATACAATGTACCAATACATGTTCTTGGTTAAAAAAAACAAAAAAAGAAAAGGAAGCAGAAGAGAGTCTAAAACCCAGTGAGCTTTCACAAAGATGGAGTCTTTAGCACCTTTAACATCTTTAGGTGCATTATAAATTTTTAAGAGGGATACAGAGTATGTTTCCTAAATTTATTTGACTAAGGACCTTTTTCTGAGCTATAGCTTGAGGTTCTAGTACCCCCTAAAGCTCATTTTGAAACATATCACCTGAAAGGATTTTGAAGGGCAGAAATTACAGACAGCACAACTATGTTGTGGTGATTAATCTAGTACAATTAGGAATGGCTTTGCTATCAACTGCAGAGAAGGTATCACCAGTGAAACCAAAGGGAAGAAAAAGAGCAAAAGTAGAAAAGGCAATCTCCAATAAAAGAAAGGAATAAGAAAAAGACATAGAACTATTTTGGGGAAACAAAAAAGGAAAATTCAGAGAAACTAAAGGAGGAAATGAGAGCCTATAACCATACCACAGTCCGTGGCATAGATTCTCTTCTTAAACTAGGAGGCAAGCCTGTCAACTGAAAAAGAAAATAGGAAATGGGACTTGATAAAAGCAGAACAGACTAAGACAAATTACCACGGACTTGCACTTGGAAACAATGGGCAGTAGTGATGGTCCGTATAGCATGTACATGCCAGTTTTTGTGCTGAGAGTAGGAGTGAATGCTGATGGTCATCTGGATTCATGGTTGAAGATATTAAGAGAAAGCCCTGCACATAGGGGGATGGGTGCGGGGATCTGAAGAGTAATTGAGGACAGTAACAGATGGTTGGTTGTGGAGTAAAGTCAGACTGGACAAAGACATCTGATAAAGCTATCAGGGACCTACAAAGGGACCAGGTAAAAAGAGCAGGCTCCTTAGGCATAAGGGAATGTGAATTGAGAAGCCAGGGTTGGAACATTTGAGGTCAAAGGTGAGGCCTCAAGAAGTACAAAGATAAGAGCTAAGTATTGGCTGAAGAAAAAGGGCAATGAAGGTCTGCTGGGGTTTTTATATCAAGTCATTAATCAGTGTGTATATGGAAAACAAACCAAGCGTTAAGTTTGAGAAAGTGCAAAAAAAGCTGAAGAAGGATTTGAGGGTCTTGATGGAGCATCTAGAGTAAGCCTGTGGTGAGGACCTTAAAGGAAGAGGAATGGAATGAAGGCAGGAGATCAGTGGTTTAGTGATTACAAGGGAGGTGTAGGTTAAGCCTAGATCCTTGTGGTTGAAACCTGCCTTTAAACTTTGCCTTACTACCCTTTGGCTTCAGGACCTACGGATATAACTATCTTTCCTAACAGCATCGGCTTCCTCGTCTATGCAGTTCCTCATTATGATTACTTCAAATGGTGATCCTAAGAAATAAAATAATGAATGAAAAGGCAAACACCTGCCACCATAGTAAGCATTTAGTTAATGGTAATCAAAACTGCTACACAACTGTTGGGAGCAAGAAAAGGGAAGCAGTGTTCACCTTGCAGTGTGTTACGTAGGGCAATACTTTTGTGCTGTTTCTTGGTGCCTGTTTTTCCATTTAGCCACAACCTGTAATGGTTCATCCAGAAACATGCTCAGTGCAAGGAGCAAAATACAGAAAAATCAGACGATATCAAATAATATGCTGTGCTGTAAGTCATGTTCATGTTAGAATCCTCATTACAGAGTTTAAAGCAACCTTATAACCAGAACCTGTGCTTTCCGGAAAGGAAGAGTTCAGTGTAAAATGATTTAGAGGACAGGGTCCCATCACCAGGTGTTCATTAAGCCAGAAAATCGTCATGGCATTTTACATTACCTGATCCCAAAGATCTATTATTTTTAAAAAAGAATCAACTGTACCTGAAACGCAAAGGCTCTTGGGAAGTGCAACTCTTATTAGCAAGAGTTGGCGAATTGTCAAAAAAGAATCAAGAGGTCTCTGTGGAGAAAATCAACATAGATTTATTATGACAAACAGTAGGACTGTGATTTCACTTTCTGTTGGCAGGGCCATCCCAGGGGTCTTCAAGCCAGCAAAGGTATTTCTTCTGGACATGGGTATTAGCCACTGGTTAATTAAGGAACTAAAATGCAAAAAGTGAAACAGCATTGGAAAGCTGAAAACAGGGTTCCTGATTAGTTTGTCTGGCCATGATGCTTTTGGTGACTTAGTCATTAAATAGTTTTCTCACTAGTTTCCAGAGAGGTGGGATTAATGATGTAGACTTGGGAATTTATTTCAGGTAATTAGTTAAAAAGTTAAAAGTCAAATAGATTCTGTAACAGGTTTAATGGTTTAACAGGTTGACGAGCTACTTAATTCCCACATTTTTCCTCTCAGGGGAATATTAGAATTGTAAGGAATCTTAAAAATTATAAAATCCACCTCCTGTTTTTAGAGATGGAAAGACTGAGCCATCTTGAGGTCAGGTGACTCACCTAAGGTCATTTAGCTAGTCTGCTTTTTTTCTGTTATCTTAGTCTTGCTCCTTTTTTCTCTAACGTCGTGTTTCCCAGTCACCTCTCTGCTGATTATTTCTTGCGTTTACCCTTGTTTTATGAAATCTCCTGTGACTCAAATTATAAGACAGTGGGTTTTGCCAATTACTAACCCCTCACCACTAACTTACTACTACATCTGGAGCAAAGAAATGAGGGAAGTGGAACAATTTTAAATTTACTGTGACCTTTGAGACAGCTTTATCTACACCTGGGAATTGCTGTTAGACAATTAAGGTTAATAGAGCTTATTGAATTTCTCAGTGGAAAGGTGTTATTTGAATTATTACCAGATAATTATTGTTTAAAAATAATAATAATGTAAAAAATAAGAACTTTGCATGTTTGAGACATTATCATTTTGAATTTCCAAAGGCTGAGGGGGGAGCCCGAGGGAATCTAGAAACCACTTTTTTCTGCAGTGTGCTCAATGCCAGAAACTCCTTGAATTCTTCCTAAATGCCCAACAACCTGTCAGACTGGCCGAGAGTCAGAAGTCAGTCATACCACTGAGCTGTTAGACAGGTTGCTAGGCTTGAACTCCTTCAAAAACAGCCTCAGTAGGAAGGAGAGCGTTAGATGTGAGGCACTGTGTGGGGGCCTGGTAAAAATGCAGTTTCAGTGGCCACCTCAGAAACGCTGACTCAGAAATGCTCAGGGATCCACTTGCACATTGCAGTTTAAGACTGATATAAGACATCCTCATCTTCGAGTAGAAAGGAAGTAGGAAGGAGCTGTATGATGGATAGTTTCTGCAGTAGTTCCTTCACCTGAAGCCTCTGCCTCCGCATCTTTCCAGTGGCTCTGAATTATGGAAAAGAATATAAGCATCTTCTTTGTGCTGAGATCACAGAGGGAAATAGCAGTGTGCTAATGCTGCATGGAAACAGTTCTTGTACAGTGACAAGAGCACAGATTTAGAGTCACAGAAATGAGAGTTTGAATTCTGGCCACACTATCCTCTGGCTTTCTAATCTTGGACTGGTTACATGACCTCGCTGAGTCTCACTCTTCCTCATCTATACATGGGTTTGCTAATGCATACAGCATGGCTATGATGATTAAATGAGAAAGTATTTACCTAGAAAAATGCCTAATGCAGTCCCTGACATAATTTAGACATCCAGTAAGTGGTAGCTATTATTGTTACTGTTACCTTTTCTGTAAGCTTTCGTTTTTGGGGTTTTTTTAAATCTTGAAAGCATTTTCTAGTTTTAGACTGATTTTGGTGTGATTTCTGAGGAATGGGAAAGGCCGCACTGAAATAAGACCTCCAGAAAGTTCCTTGCAGCGTACGTGGCAGTGTCTTATATAACAACTGTGCTCTCTAAGGGTTTCTCAGACAAGCTACAGAGACATCAGCAGGGAAACGGGCTGAAGAGAAGCGACCTCCGTCATTTCTGCCTCTGACAACACCAAGAAACTCGCCAGCTGGGTCCCAGGAACAGATTCTTTATTACAGTGATCATGTAAGAGACAGGAAGAACAGCTGGATTTCCAGCTTCTGGGGAGAATCTGTGGTACCAGCAACCCCTTAAAATGATCTTTTGACTTAAAACTGAGTACACTGGATACAGAAGTCATTAAAAGGGAATAAATATGAAATCCCATGAAGTCATTTTCACTGAATCTTTTTTAGAGTGTAACTACCTTTTAAACAATAAAATAGGGCACAACATTCAGTGACTCTGTTGACAGGCCTTCAGGTGTGTGCTAAGGCAAGAGGGGAAATAAGAAGATAGGAATGGGTGACGGTTTGCCAAAAAAGGATTTAAGGTCACAACAGCAGGATGTGGAGCTGAGAAAGAAAGTTTTGATTAAAGGACAGAACAATTATGGCTCTACCCAATTTAAGTCAATGTTGGGTATATTTGAAATGTATATTTGTCTAATTACATAAAGATTTTGTATGTTGCCAGGTAATTTTTCACTGCAATGTACTGTGATTTCCTTTATTGTTTTGATATAGTTGCTAGGAGGGGAAAAAAATGAAAAAGTAGTTCAGTCTGATAAAATGTTGATTATCTCTGCTCATGTGATAGGTTAGAAGAAAAAAAAAATGAAGAGTTCTTGAGGCCAAATTGCTATATCTGGCTTCTGGGTTGTTGCTATTTAACAAATATCTCAATGCATAGCACAACTCCACACCACACCAGCCAAAAAGACTTTGATTAATACTACCAAGTTTCTCCTCTGGTAAGAAACAGTAAGTCAAGTGCTCACTTGGAAGAGGCAGATGTAGGCTAACATCTAAGAGGGGGCATTTCTGGTCACAGTGTGGGGACTGAGGTTCCCTGCAAAGTCTGTTTTCCTCATTGAGGTAGGCACTATAATCTCATGGCATGTTTTGTGGGCCTTTTTATCTTTGTGGTGGGAGAAAATGATTCTGTTTGAGGCTAAGGATACAAAGGAAGTTAAACAATTAATATTTCTCCCTCCTTCACAAGAGGAAAGCAAGGCAAGAAAACGATAACAAACTTGGGAGCTGTCATCTGTACATTGCTCCAAGAAAATTAGTATATCAAGGAAACAAAAAGTGAAAATTGAAACAAACCTAAAGTAAGAACACAGGGCAAAACTAGGTGGGAAAAAAGCATTAATCTAGCACACTAGCAAGATTGCCAGTAGTCTATATTTCTATACGGTGACAGTTTAGTCGTAGATTTATTGAAGCCTGTTTTTACCAAGAACTGTAGTAGGATCTACAGCTTCTCCAAAGTGTGAGAAATGTCTTTATTCTGATGGTCAGCCCACGTTCATCACTCCAGTGGCTTTGCGATATTGCCATAATTATTTCTGCCGGTAATGTTACAAAAAATTTGCTTCCTTGTTTTTTGCATCCATCCTCATTTTTTAGACAGTATTTGTCTATGAAAAGATATCTGTCAATTCAGTTTGATGAAGCAAATAAGTAAAATAAACTTTTGTTTTAGATACAGTATATCCTGTAGGTTATACACCCCAGTCTCTCTCTCTCTCTCTCTCTCTCTCTCTCTCTCTCTCTCTCTCTCTCGGGTCTGGTCCCTGTTGATGATGAGCCTATTGGGGCTAAGCAAGAGCTGAGATATTTAGGAATGTGTAACCCTTTATATTAGTTATCCTTGCTCAGCAACTAAAAGGATATGACCTTGAGAGTCAGTTCTCCTAATCTCTTCACCTGAAAAATGGGAACATTGGAGTAGATAAACTTTGAGGTCTTTTCTATTGATCTTCAGTTTCCTAGATTATTTTTTCCTCTTGAATAGAGCAGACATCAGCTGAACACAAGCTTGCGTGCAAGGCATTATATACCACAAGGTGCCGCAGAGGTGGAAAAAGACGTGATCCCTGTCCCACCCAATTGTAAAGGGCCGTGGACAGCACCCCTATCACAGAGGACAGGTTAACAAGAAAAAAGCATAAGAAATTTATTTGATCATAGTCTTATGTAACACAAAAGCCTTCAGATTAAAGAGCCAGAGTGAACCATCCCATTTTTGTGCTTAAATTTGAAGAACCATGAACAATGGTGTAGAAACATGATTGGACAAAAGGAGTCTGAACTAATGGTAATAGACTGAGTGCAGAAACCCAGTGATGCCTGTCTGTTCAGATTCTTGTCGGCTGTCTCTGTGCAGCGTTCCTTCCCCCAGGGTACGTGCAAGATCCCTTCTGAACGGGGGGCTTGTGATCTGCTGTCAGACGAGGTAGGTTGGAGAGTTTCTTTACGACCAGCTCTTACACAGAAAAGCAGGAGAAGATGAGGGTAACATTTTTGAGCTTTGTGGCTTACTTTTGGGAAAAGAGGTTCTAGCTTCCATGACTCACCTTGGGGAAGACAAATTCTAGGTTCTGTGGCTTGTCACAGGGAGAGAAAGAGGAACAGGAGACAGAAGGGCAGAATGGGAGCAGAAACTGTGCTTCTGAAGCTGCTTCTCAGATCCTCATTTGGTGAGTTGCTTTCTGTGCTCCAGCAGTATACAAAATAAAAATTGCCTCTGCCTTCCAGGGACTTACAGAGAAGGAAGACAAGTTACACAAATTCTTATTAGAGCTTATTAAAATACAAAGGGAATAGTACATATAAGCACTTCAGGATTCAAGAAGGACACTTCCCTTGGTGAAATCTTCCTAAACGAGGTAGCATTTAGAGGGCCATCAAGATGCTACATGTGGACATTGAAAAATGGGAGACAGTACTGTGGACAGTGTGGGAAAGAGCAGACTCTTGCTGGAGTGTAGAATGGACTGGAGGGAACGAATGGGAAATTCAAGCCAGTCACGGGTGCCCCTGCTTGTTATCCCAGCACTCTGGGAAGCTGAGGCATGTGGACCAAAGTTGGAGCCCGGTCTAAGCAACTTAGTGAGGCTCTGTCTCAAAATAAAATAATAAAATTTGGTTGGGGATTTAGCTCAGTGGTAGAACGCTTGCCTAACAAGCACAAAGCCCTGAGTTCCATCCCTAGCGCCCAAAAAAATAAAATAAAATAATAAAATAAATAGCTGGAGATGTAGCTCAGTGCCAAGGCCCTGGGTTCAATCCCCAGTACGGCAAAAAAAAAAAAAAAAAAAAAGGAAAATTCACTTGGGACCACATTATACCAACGTTGAATGCCAAACTGAGAAGTCTGAATTTGATCCAGTGAGCAAAGAGGATTTTGAGCAAAAGAGGAATGTGTTTAGACTATTATTTTAGAAAATTAATATAATGTCAGTGGGAAGGATAGGCTAAAGGTAAAAAGAAATCAGAAGTAAAGGTAGTTTGGAGACTTTCAAAGAAGTCTTGGTAGGTAGCAAAGGGATAAGTATGTGTTGAGCATGGAAAACGAGTATTTACTCAAAAAACACAGCTAGAATAATAAAAAAAAAACTAGGATTTGACAGCTGTTTGGATATAGAAAGCAAATTAATTCACTGAAAGGATTACAGATGACTCCTTGATTGTAGACCCAAGAAGCTAGATGAAGACAGTGTCAGTGGCAGAAAACAGGAAGTTTGGAGAAAGAACAGACTTTCGAGGAAATCAATAAATTCTGTTTTAGTTTTTCTGACTTATTAGAGCCTTATAGTATTTAATAGATAGGTAAACTTCTCAAAGTTAAAGACCCTGAATTATTCATCTTTTGCAGGTGCCTAATAGATGCTGTGTGAACACTGAGTGAACAAACAAATGAATGGATCAGTGGTCAGCTATTGTTTAGACTGTGGGTCTGGAGCTGTGTAGATGAGCAAGCCCTAAATGTAGCAATGTGGGTACTCTCCATGGAGAAGTGCTTATTGAGACCGTGGAGGGCATGGAGGAGAGAATCTTCATTGAGGGCACAGGAGAAGTAAAGCAAGCCAATGAAGGAGACAGAAGAGAAAACTGAGAGGTAGGAGGAGAATCAGCATAAGGCCACGTCCCCATGGGAGAGAAGGAAGAGCCTCAGGAACAAAGCGGTCTTCGGAGCTGAGTGTGGCCAGAAGGGCAGGGCCTAGGAAACCCAGTTTGAGCCTCTGAGATAGATAAAAATTCTGTAGCCCCTCAGGCTGAACTCCTTAGGGCTAGAAGGCATGAAAAAAAGCAGTTTTGCAACTGAGAGCAGAGTGAACATGGAGAGAAGGCCAGAGCTCTGAATGCCGGGTCAGTGAGTGTGCTTAGGTTAGGTAACAACCAAGTGACAGGGAGGGAGAGACTGAAGGGAATTGTAAAATTACCAGAAATGTGAGATAGATAGATAAGTAGAAAGACAGACAGACAGACAGAGGAATACTACTCAGCCTTTAAAAAGCAGGAAATCATGTCATTTCCCACAACATGGTCAAACCTGGATGACATTATATTAAGTAAATAAGCCAGGAACAGAAAGAGAAATACCGCCTGATCTCATTACAGATAGAACCCAAAAAAGTTGAACTCGTAGAAGCAGAGAATAAAGTGGTTACCAGAGGCTGAGGAGATGTTTGTCAAAGAATATGAAATTTCAATTACACAAGAGGTGTAAGTTCAAAATCTATTGTACATCATGATGAGTGTGGCTAACAAAATATTACATACGTGAAAATTGCTCAGAGAACAGATTTTAAGTATTCTCACCACAAAAAGATGAAGTAATGTATATGTTTATTAACTTCATTTGGCCATTACACAGTACATACATATATCAGAAGATTATGTTGTATGCCGTGACTGTGTCCAATTTTTATTTGTCAATTAATGATGAACAAATAAACAAATGTAAGTGGAGGAGGACATGAGAAGAATCACCTGTGGCAAGGTGGAAAGATGCTGTCCTCACTTCCTCCACTCTCACCCTCTGAATCGGTTTCTACGTCAGAGCCACAAAAATCCACGTCATCTGAACAGAAAGAGTGTCGTTGTCTCTTCTCCCTTCCCTGACCTCCTGCTTTCTCGTGCAGAGATCCAGAACCAGACTCTCAGCCGCATCCCCCAGTCCCATCTCCATCGAAATAAATTGCCTCCATCACCATCACCTACTACTCAAACAACCTTACCTTTGTTTGTTTTTTGTCTGTGCTAGATGCAGCCGCTCTCTGTTCCCTGCCCCAATGAACATCTGCACTAGGCCCAAGCCTTGGAGTGATTTACCTGAAGAGTGACACCATTTATTTGGAAACTACTGTGAGTACATTATGCCTCCAGTAAAAGGCTCCTTAGTTCAATTTGTTTAATTAGGAAAAAAAATACACACACACACACACACACACACACACACACACACACACACAGAACTGTAAAAGCAGGCAGACTTTTACATGGCTTCATCCTTTGGATGCAGCAAGGTAACCAGTCTCGAGGTGCCCGCAGTGGCGGTCAGCCTGCAGCCTGAAGTGCATGCCCCACACCGCACCCACCTCTGCTGGCCTGACGTGTGTGCCGAGCCACATCGGACCACACCTCGCAGGGACTGGTGCAGTTCTTGACCATTCGCATGGCTGCCCAGAGTTGTGGCAGCTCCTCCCAATATGTTTGCGTCTCGTCATCCCTCTGTGTCACCCTTGAATCTCATGGCAGCTTGTCATTTTGTGTCAAATATGTGGGTCCCCTCTGCTTGCCTGTCTCCACTTGTCTGAACTGCACCCCCTTTCTGTTGCATCATTGGCATCAGAGGGATCCAAGGGCCTCCAGCTGGGGCTCTGGGCTCATTTGGTCACATCTCTAAGCCATCATGCCAGCTCAGCTTTGCCCTCTGGATGCATGGCTCTGTGTAGCTTCCTCCAGGTCAGGCATTTATGTAGGAGAACTATAATCCTTGCAAAGAAAGGTGTAGAAGTAAATTGGGAGAGGAAAAAAGCTGTCTACAGGAAATAACGATGAAAAATTGATATCAAGGATTCATTAATCATTGCTGAAACTAACAGATGAATATATGCTTTTTTATGAGGAAAAACCAAAAATTTGAATTCTTTAGAAACTGTGCACGCAAAATAACTTAATTATACATTCTTAAATGAAAACCCATTGTAGTTGTTTTAGTTATAAATTCTCCTATAGGGTGTGGGGCAGGTAATGGGATGGTGTTTTACAGACATCTCTGTTAGTCGAAAATGCTAAACCTGGCAGACTAACATTCCTCTTAGGCCTCAGATAGGATTTTCACATTCATATTTTCTATATCTTTAGCTGTTCTGTCATAAACCAAACCCAAAAGAAGGAAGTCAGAGTTTGATTTTATTGTCACTTTTTACCTCTAATGCTTTCTGTTTCCTGGATGATAATTGATCATAACTGATGTGTATGTAGGTGATAGCCAGGCCTGGCTATGGATGGGATGGGAACCTTCAGAATACTACAGTATAAACAAGATTGAGGTACTTGGGACTAAAGACGTAAGAGAAGATCAAAAATAGTTTTCTTCCACACCCACAAGGAACTTGCTTCAATGATACCATCATTCATCCTTAAGTTCAAGTGTAAAAAGTCTCATAGAAATTGTCATGTCTCAATAGTTTCTTGAGCTTTTGTTCATTACAGAGTGACTATGCTGGTGCAAGGAGCACAGCCAACATACCAGGTTGCAGACTGGTTTCAAGGTCTCTGTTTCATGGGGAGGGAAACAATCCTTACAACTCCTACTTTCTGTGCCACAGGGAGCCCAGGTCCAGACCCAGGAATCAGGATCTGATATTCCTGGAAAATTGCAGGGAAGCCCACAGATGACCATCTACTTCTGCCCTAGGAAGAATTTCACCTGTATAGAGTGCCAGTGCGTTTTCACTTTTCATGGGCCTAGAGAATGGACAGATGGGATTATTATAACCCTTGCAGTGTCTGCTATACAGAAATACAGCTTCCTTATATCTAAAGTGAAATAATAATAAAGCTCAGAGACTTGCTAGTTGCAAAAATCATTAGGGTACAAAAGAAATTAAAAGTGTAAGCTGTTTGCAGAGGATATCCCTTCCCATGGGTTTTACAATGCTATTGGCCTGGTCTCGAGGCTTAGGAGTAGGGGTATGAGCAAATGATAAACTTTAACATCTGCCTGTACAATGATGCCTTCTTATCCAGATTGTTGTGATAATAAATAAGATAATGTATATATATAGTTTCTGGCACAGCAGAAGTAAGTATATCTATTCAAGCAACTAAAATTTACTGTGTTTCAGGCACTGTTCTAGGCCCTAGAGATATGACAGCAAGCAAAACAAACAAAAATTCCCACTCTCAAGTTTATATTTAGCTTTCTTACTCTATAAATGGCAAACAGACAAAATAGGTACATAGAAGCCAGAAGAGAACTGGTTTTCTTTTATTTTACTCTTTCCTTCTAGGAAGTAATAATTGAGAGTAAAAGGGTGAGGGGAAAAAGGGAAAGAACAGATATGCTGATGAGTGTTACCAACCCGCCCACTCAAACCAAACCCCAGAACCATTCTCCACCGTTGTGTGTGACCCAGGAGACCTCTCTGGATGACATTACCCAGGTTCTCTTGTCCTCCAGCTTCCCTTTGAATTTGGCCAAAAGGAGACATTAACAAGAGATGTGAGAGTGGGAGGAAAGAGACGTCAGGCTATTTATGAGTTCTGTATCCTTTCCCAACTTCAGTTCTGGCTGAATTTAGAAAACCCCATCCTTCCTTCAACCCTTCAGTTTAAATGGTTTAAATCTGAGATCAGTGGCTCCACAGTGTTGCCAGTACTGTTGCTCCACTGTCCCGTGAAGGCCCCTTGCCTTAACCTCTTCTCCACCTCAGTACACAGCCTTTGCAGTAAACTGTCTTCCTTCAAAACGTTTGCATGTGCCATCTACTTCTTGCCAGCATCCTGACCGATACAGTGAGGGAGACATACACTAAAGACATTGTAAGTCAGCTCTGCCAAGAAGCCTAAAAAACTTGAAAGAATAGAGTAATCACAAAAATGTTTTAAATTGATGTGAGAATGTTGGGCCAAGTAGCAAAAGGATAATTTATAAGAAAACACGGTAAGCAAGAGTGCCAGAAGAAAGTTTCAATAAACAGAACGTAGTGTTTGAAATTGACAGGCTTCCATCAGCCAAGTGCAGCTTGCTTGACCTTGAACTTCCCGGAGCTTTAGGTGCAGCTACAGCAGCGGCAAACATGTGCACAGCAAGGTGTGCGGGTGCCAGGGACACCATAACACCAGTGCTGAGAAGAGCTTGCTCATCCGAAGTTCTTTCTGCATCGCTGCAGTAACAGTGCATTTGCTCATGGCCCAGATCTAGATAATAAAAAGACTGCTAAGATAGAGGAAGTATCTTATTATATAGCTAATATGATGGAAACCACAGAACTAATGATAGGAAACGAGCTACCATTTTTGAGTACTTATTACCAGCAGAGGTAATCAAAAAATACAGTGTGAGTTTAAATTTAAGGAAAATCATGACAGTAAAAGACACATTCTCATCAATTCCCCTCAGATACCCCCCGCCCACCTCAAACACACTTATCCCATCATTCTTGCCACTTTAGAAGCAATTCTGGAAATTCGTGTTTTTACAAGTTGTGATCAAAAATACGGTGAATGCTACTGCCAAGTGTCATCCAATGGAAAGGCAAGCTCATAAAAATACTACAGTGCATCCTCATCCACCTTATTCACTGGATCTAGTGCTGTGAGACGTCTTTCTTCTCCTCAAAGTCAAAATGTCCATGAAAGATAAATGCTTTGAACTGATTCAGGACTTTAAGGCAGCCACGACAGCAAGACTAAAGACACTCAGGAAAGAGGAGTTGCAGAACAGCTTCGAAAAGTGGCAAGAGGGATGAGAGAAGTGTGTTTGAAGCCAGGAAGAAGTACTGTGAGGGGATTAATGGCAATGTGTCTCTCACTGTCATTTTTTTTTAAGTATTCACTGTATATTTTGATCACACCTCATACATGGTTCATCTCATTTATTCCTCATGACAGCCCAAGAAAGTAGGCTTTACTGTTCCCATTTTACATATGAGGCAAATAAGGCTCACAGATGCAGAGTAATCTGCCCGGGACACACCACCGTCAGTAGAGGAGCGCAGCCCTGGCCCTCCCTTGCCTGTGTGGCTGTCACAGCATCCCCTTTCCCCTGCCTAGACACTGCTGTTTCCATGCCCTGTTGTGGAGGAGAGCAGGGAGATGGTTACCAGCCCAAAAAGACAGAGGAGTCATCACTGGTCTAAATTATCCTGATCCAATGACTGAGTAATTATTTATCAAAAGGAACTTCTGACTAATTCTTTCCTATCTAACCAGGCTGATAAGTGGAAGGCATGTTAATGTGCAGGAGAGTGTGGGAGCCCAGTGAAGGGAGAAAATTGGAAGAGGGAGATACAAGAGTGCACTCTCCTCTCAACAGGCCCTGGAGACTGATAAGAGCTCACACAGATAAAATATGTATTTTTCCATATGTTACAGAAAGCATTGCCATCACTGTATGTGTACAATATGTGCAAAGGAGTGTGAAATATATACATCAAATGCCACCAATCTGGTTAACTTCCATGCATTTAACATGCTTAATACCTACCATCACATCCATATGTTTTAATGCATATTTCTTTCCACATGCAATATGGTCTCACAAGGAAAGAGCCAACATCCTCTACAGCGTTACTCACTGCTATGTTTCAGCCCAAAACTTGGTGCCAGGGCCAGCACATAGAGTTAAAAACCAAAAGGTTCTGCTGGCTAACTTAGCTACCTGTCACCTTAAAACACTTTCCCAGTTTTTGAAGCAGCTTTTATTATCATAGCAGAAATGTGTGCAGTGGGGAGATGAAAATGTATTTGTTCTCTTAGGACAATTGGGAGATGTTCAATCAGGATGTCAGAACTGACTGTTGAAAGGCAGATGCCTGTGGCCATATTTTTTTTTTTCTTTTTTCTTTTCTTTCTTTTTTTTTCCAAATGCAGAGCTCCACCAATGTGGCAGGAGGAAGTGCACAATGATTGGTCTTTTACTGTGTGGAAGTGTTCCGGGTACACCCAGATTTGCTTTGCATATATTTACAAAACATCTGCCCTTTTCTTATTCTTCAGTCCTTCCTCCTCACCAGCCCACTTTCCCTTTTCCCTAGTTTCTTTCTTTGTTGTTCTTGGCTCGTAACTTTTTCATTGGAGTTTTCATTTTCCGGTCGAGAAGCAACTTCATCAGAGTGTGTCATTTTAACAGAGTGAGAGAAAGAAGAGAGGGAGGGAGGGAAGGAAAGAGAAAGAGAGGGAGACAGGGAGAGTGAGAGGAGAGAGGGAGGGGAAGAATGGAGAGAGAGAGAGAGAGAGAGAGAGAGAGGGAGAGAGAGAGAGAGAGAGAGAGAATGAGAACTAAGAAGAAATAAAGAGAAGAGAGGCCAGAGCTTGGCAAACCAAACTTTGGCATGGTGACCAGGAGGAAGGTTCTGGTAGGGAGTTAGCTCGCTGAAGTGCTCCCTGGAGTCAGCCAATGTGCTGCTGCCCTCTAAAGGCGCCAGGGAATAGTGCACAACCACAGAGGCAGAGACTTGCCCTCAGATGTGCCATGTTTATTCGAATCTTTTTACATAACCAAGGGATGTATTTTCAGTTAATTACAACAGAGCTTGCTCTTTCCTCCTTAATAACTGCAAACTGCCAACATGGGTCAAATAACAGTACCTATGTATGTCAGATGAAAGGTGAGCAATTCCCTGTTACCTGTGCTGATAGGAAACACCCCAGTAGTAAAAGGCTAAGTAAAGTGGTATAAGGCAAATGAGGGAGTGAGCCAAAAAAGCTGGTTTTCAATATTTCCTGTTGGGAGAAGTGGCTCACTGCTACTTTGCCAAGAATTGTCTCCAAAAGTGATCCTTGAGACGACAAATGGAAAACAAGGGTACTGACATGAAGAACAATTTCTGCAGTGTTAAAAATAAACGGATAATCATGGTTTAGCGATGTAATCATATTTGAAAGAGGACGTCCTTAATTTTCTGAGCCATACATCTAAAACCATTCTCAGCCTTGTTTATAAACATCAGAGATAAACTTTTCTCTGCCAGGTAGTATTTCTCTGTGATATTCTGTCCCTATATTTAAATGAAAACCAAACCGGCCCTACTGAAGCACTCTTCTCAAATGCCCTTCTTGGATTCAAAGTTGAAGCAACCAGTCAGAGTACAGTTCACTGCTACATAAAGAGTAGGAAACTGAATTGGGGTTCAGGCTGTGGTGATCCTCAAAATACACTTTCATTTCTGCTCCAGTTTCATTCCAGCAACAAATAGTTGTTGAATGACAGCTTTGTATAAATTGTGTGGCTCAAGAGTGTAGACTAGACAGAATCTGGGAAGAGAAGAACCAGGGTCAATTCCCTGGACCATGCTAGCACATCACAGGTACACAGTAAATGTTTGTAAAATGAATGTGAGTAAATGAATGATGAAAGGGAAGGAAGGAAAGAATGGATGACTACAGGGAATACAGAAATAACTGAGGCACTTCCTTACCCGCAGAGAGGTTATTGTCTCATTGAAGAATGTGCATATAAATAACTCTTCGTGAAATAAAATTTAGTGAGTAAAATAATATTAGTAAGTAGTGTTTGGGGATTTTGGAAAACAAATGGGGAGAAGTACCATCGAGTAGAGAGGAAACATGATAATTACGAGGTGGAAAGAACGTTTGATAAGTATGAAGAGTAAGTTTGATTTCAGCAAGCAGATATGACAAAGGGATAATCAAAGTCAGAAAAATAACTTGAGTAAAGGTGTGAGACCAAGACTGTAGATTCCAGGACTTTCTAGGACTGTTAAGGCATCTTGAGAGTCTCCTGTGCCGAGGCAGAGGATGTGTGAATAAGCTAGAGCAGATAGGGAGCTGACCTTGCGTGCCAGGCTAATGTGACCATGGGGCATTTAGCAAATGCAAAGAAACGGGACAGGAGGAGATACGGAGCATGGAGAGCTACTTAGTAAACAGTAGTCCAGATAAAAAGTGGTAAGGCAATTGCATGAAACGAGGAAGAAATAAAAATGTAGAAAAATACGAAGGGAGGAGAACTGTTAAAACTTGATGTCAAAGTGGCTTGAAGGCAGAGGAAAGTGTATGGTGAGCCTGAGATTACCCGCCTGATGTCAGGCAAGTGTGATGAAGTAGGGACTATAGAGGAATCAATGGTTTTCACGGAATAGAAGAACTGTGCTGTGGAGAGTGTTTTATTAGATATCGTCTTAAACTGAAGATACAGCCCTGAGAGGTCTATGTGGACACTCAAAACTTGGAGGTCAGTCCCTTTTGTCACCTATTCAGCAAATAATGCACAAGGCGTTGCAATTTGTTGTATGCCTTACATTGGCTTCTTGTATAGTGAAAATGTCTGGAAGTTTCCCCTCTATTCTAATCTTTACATGCTATTTCTGTCTTCTGCCCTCTAAAGAAACAGATTTGATTTCACAACCTGTTGGACTAAAAACACAGCATAACACCATATTCTGCGAGGGCAGATTTAACTACCCAGTACAACAAATTTCAATATGAAATACAGTATTTTGTATAACAAGTCCAATGCCGTGCTCCTGGAAACAAAGGAAGCATAGAAACAAATCCGTTTATAAGTTATATGCCACACATAATTTTCTATCAAAAAAAAAAATAAGAATGTTTCCTAGGGCTGGGAGTGTAGCTCAGTAGTTTAGCACCTGGCCAGTACGCGCACATATGCAAGGCCCTGGGTTTGATCCCTAGTGCTGAAATAAATTGCTTCTTTGCTTATGCTTATCCACATAGTGGAGGACATGTTCAGGGACTAATAATCTTAGTTTGGCTGAAGTCTTGGGGTATGTATTATAAGCTCATTTATTAATTTAACATCAGTTGTGTTGTCGTGAGAGAAGAGTCCCAGAGCTGACTGATACCTGAGCTGTTTTACTTCCTATTCCAGACCCCAAATGACAGTCAGTAACAGTTTCTAATTCCCTTCACCCATCTCTTCTTCACATATCTGACACACAGGCACACTCCTGAACTCCAGGAGCGTGCACCACATCCAAAAATGATGAGAATCTTCAGCAGAGGATAAGTAAAGACTAGGAGTAGAGTGTCTCCATATGACACCGTCCCTCTTTCTTTGTCTACTAGAACCTGAGCTCTTGTCACTTTTCACTTTCCACTGTAACAAACAGCCTCCATCACTACCCTCTCATCTGTACAGTCTGCACATGTTGAATATGATTTGAAACTATGTATTGATTTAAAATAAAATCTAGTAACAGAAGAAAGGCTAATGGGTTCTGTATGTTCCATGAAGAAATTGAAAGCTGGAAGGAACTTTTAAGGCCTTCTAATCCAAGCCCTTTATTTTACAGATGAGGAAACTGAAGCCCAGAGAGGTGAAGTGAGGTGTCCGAGGCCACACAGCAAGTTAGAGGCACAGCTAGTACGATAGCTCAAGTCTCCTGACTCCCAGTCCAGTGCTCCTCCCATTACTCCACTGGTCCTGTCTCTAAGCTTCCTGACAAATGCTAGAACGGTAAACCTCCACTAGTATTTTTCCAGACCATGTTAAAACTCTTAAGGCGGGGGGAAAGGATGCTTTCTTGGATAATGTCAGCCATACGTAGCTCAAGCTGTCTAAAAGTTCTGGGACAGGGTCTTTTTATACAGCCAACAGAGTCCAAATGTGGTGCTGTTTGGTTGGCCCATATGCTTTCATGTGTTCCCAGTTAGGCCATTACTGGAGGGGGAAAAAAAAAAAAAACAAGAATCAGCTTGTTTTAAAACAAGGGACATACTGGACTCCCTCCCATCCCCCTTCAGAAAAAAAAAATCAAGTTATCTTTAACAGATTCTAAAAATGCCTTTTCCCAAATATGCAGTCAGTTCCTTCAAAGGGCCCTTTGTTTATTTTCAGGAAGAAACCCAAGACAGCTGAAAACCAGAAGGCATCTGAGGAGAATGAGATTACTCAGCCGGGTGGATCCAGCGCCAAGCCGGGCCTTCCCTGCCTGAACTTTGAAGCTGTTCTGTCTCCAGACCCAGCCCTCATCCACTCAACACATTCACTAACAAACTCTCACGCTCACACCGGGTCATCTGATTGTGAGTACACCAGTAAGGTGATGGTGTCTTCGCAGTGCTCGGAGTAATGCTTTTCCCCTGGGTTCTGGCTGTTTTGCATTCAGAGCAAGCTGTTGCATTTTGTCTTCTATAGTAGCCAAAAGTAGCATGCCACCATTTTTATTTGGCCAACATCTACAATTTTCAAAGCTAAGTATATTTTAAAGCCAGGTAACCAGCCATTTGGCATCAAAAGGCTAATTAATTATATGATCCACATTCTCTTTTACAACATTAATTCAGGAAAAGAAGTTACAATGCTGCCTTCTAATTATTCCTGATCTGAATAACACCACAACCACCATTACTAAATGGAACGACCAAATATGGACCTCAGAAGGTCATTTAGATACAAAGAAATATCCATTTTGTAGTTACATAACACAAATCAGATTTGCATTAGTTATTAAAGTCTCATGTAGCTTGGCTGAATTTCTGCCTTTCCAGTTTTTAATTTATTTTGAAGTGGTTAAAGGATAGCATAAATTTACAGAAGATGAGAAAAGGGCTTCCAAGAATTCAAAAGCCACCCAGACTTCACATAGCCAATAAGAATTCAGGTTAAAAATATTTTTTAATTAAAAAAACTGCCCGAGGGCTAAATTTGGAAATGGGCAGCTTAATGAGATCGTCACTATTGAAATCACTTCTTTGCTGTTTATTTTTGCCATCTTCTCACTAATCTGGAAGTCACTTGTTCAAATTTTATTTTAAGAAAGTTGAATAGTCACATTTAGGAGATTTTTTTTTTTTTTTTTTTTTGCCTTTCTGAAACGTAACCCAATACTTCAGAGAGAAACGTGTGTTGACAATGGCAAGAAATTAAATAAGTTTGGGGTTGAAGCCAAAGGAGTATTTCTTTTAGCTTTAAGAGGCCCTGAAATTCTTCTGAACTGATCACCATATACGTTGTCCGGTTATAGGCAAAGAGCTGGCATGATCTTCTTTAGAATCAGTAAGATAAGATCAAGAAAGCTTTCTTTTATCCTGTCCACAAAGACAAAAATTATTAATTAGGAAATGTAATTCTAAATCTGTTGTTCTTTTTTGAAAAGAACAAATGAGTAATTTTGCCAAAAAGGTCAGAGATGATTGGGTCTGGAGATGTCATTCTCTGCTTACTTCATCATAATAGTTTCTAGATAAAGGGATAAGAACTGGGTGCAGGGGAAGGGGTGGAGACAGCTTGTTTTAAGTATGGCTGGGCTGAGACTGAACTGCTCTCACAAGAAAGTGAAAAGAGAAGTGATGAGATTCAAACCTATTCCTATGTATTCCTATGTGATCTGTACAGTCAAAGTTACAAATTCTATAGAGAAATATGGGAGTCTGAAACGGGCACTGTGTTCTGTGGATCGTTGTAATAGTCACATCCTTGGGCTTTCTTGCTTCGAAGTCTCCAGCCTAATAGTAATTACAGGAGGAATTAGAAAATAGTATGGCACTGTGCCCACAGACATGTGCACACTGTCCCTACCTACCAGGAAGGTGGCCTGTTCCTGTGGTGAAGGGCCTGGAGCTTTTGCGTACAGACCTTCATTGCCTGGCTTTCTGCCACACCTTCTGGGGAAGATTATATGGAATGGCCTTAGCCCAGAAACCTCCTGTTACAGCAAAATGAATGTTTTGCTGAATAGAAAAAGCAGTGGTCTTCATTTATTGTACTTTACTTTAAGCATCCTCTGGCCAGGCCTTAGCACCAGGGTGGCAGACATTTGAGGAACAGTAGGAATACAGTGTCAGTCTTCCTGGCTCACCCGGTGGAAGCCAGCAGATCTGAGCTAAGGAGGGTGTCTGAATACAGTTGGAAGGAGAATGAATTGGGAGGAGAATTCTAATCTCCAGCTGTTTAGAAAGTCATATTGATTTTGTCATTAAGATGTATAAGACTTCCCTGCTCCGACTTGTTGTTTAAATTGATTATACTTTTCTCCAAATATATTTGGATTATAGTTTGTCCTGATTTGAGCCTACACTTAGAAGAAGATTGTTTTTAGGAAAGATTCACAGAAATCTGTCCATTTGGAGATTGCTTGAGAGAAGACAGGAAAGAGGTTTATTTTAAGCTGTTAAAATTTTTGGATGCTCTTCTTGCATTCAAGAGGATTTTTTTTTTTTACTTTCAAATGTCATTTTACCATAGATTAATTTAAAAGCCTAATTTCTTTAAGGTAAAATATTCAATTCCTATTTAGAACTAACAGATTTGGGGCATTTAAAAATAGTGTCCTTGACTTGCTAGTCTCTTTAACTTCAGAAACATTCTACCAGTGTGTGGTGCTCTAAGTTTTCACAAGTACCTGAATTTTTATAACGCATTTTTATTTGTCATATCTTTAGCAAATTATTCTTAATCGTTCCTTAATGCCCATTTCCTGTCATTCAGTATGATTCTTCCCAATTTACAGATGAAAAAACTGAGCAAATTGACATCCACATAGATGAACTGCTTGACCATGGTTAACCCATCTGGGGACTGAAAGGTGTTTGTGGGTTTGCCTTCATTGTGAGCAGCCGGAGTTCTCTGTTCATAGTCCAAAGATGGCATTCCTGGCTCAAAACAGGCACTTGAAAAGTGTAAACTACTCAGGTTGATGATTGGGTTACAAAAGAGGTTGTATTAAACCATGCCCACAAAAGAAAAGTCAGCACCACCGGGAGCTAGGAAGGGTGGGCAAGTACAGTATTGTTGTGTGTAAAGGACACAGGCCATGTTTCCAAGCATAGTTGACAAGTCTGACCTCTTAAATTCTTAGTTGACTATTTAACCTGCTGAGCCACCTCAAATTTGACAAAAGATCCCAGTAATTTCAAACCAAGAAATAACATAGTTGAGATTTGCTTTCCTTTGTGAGGTGATAATGTTAATATTGCTACTGAAACGTGTGCTGCTTTGCACTGCACCCACTAATACTCCATAATATTCCCCCATTACCTCCTAGCTTGTCACCTGTACACCAGTTCTAAAAATCTAATGGTAAACAAATTTAGATGATGATAATGGAAGGCATTAAGATAAGCTTAAGAACGCAAAGGGTACACAAACCCAAGCTTTTGACAGAGCAGTTACCGGCAGAACATGCTGAGTATGAGCTGAGCCAAGTCTCCCTTTAAATGCTTAAACAGGACTAAACCAAGTCAGTAGAGCAGACGAGGCTCTCCATATGAAAAACCTTTCTTGACAACCATCAAGCTGTAGCAGACCACAGTCATATTCATGTGATAGACACAACCAGAACTTTACTTGCATATTTCTTCCATTTTGATTTCCCCCAACAAATACGTCTACCGAAGGGAGCAGCAATTCTTCTCCCTTTGGCTTGTCCTCCCTACTTCTGGCTGTAGATCCACCTAGTCTGATGTGCTTCCTTTGCTGGAAGCTGAGATCCACAGTTACTTACCTTCCCGTGTTTTACTCTTGACTCATCAGACTGTCTCGTTTTTTGTGTCTTTGCCAAAATGCACTTACACATTAACAGTTTTTATTTATTTTTAATTTAACCTTTACACATTACCAAACTGTTGTGTGGGTGGCTTTAACTTTAGCTCTGTAGGTAGCATGCTGCTGCCGGGACTGAATGCTCTTGAGAAGACTATGGGCTCATCCTTTTCTGTCTCTTGCCATCCACCTTCTGTGGCCTCATCCGCCCCCACCCCCAACCCTTTGCTTCACCAGTCCAAGTCCCTATGATTAAAATTTTTAGTACACTTGGCTCATTTTGAACTTTTGAGCAATTTTTTAGAGAACAAAACAAAGAGGATTTTTATTGCAAACTACATTAATGCCACATTAAGGCTGACATTTTAATTACCCCCAAGTCAGGAAATGCAAAGTTCAGGTTCCCACAGCAGCAGAAACTGTCCCCTCGAGTGCCCGCCTCACAGCAGATTCTTTCATTCCCTGATTACACAACACGGGTGCGGGGACATTGTTTTCATCCACGGATGTAGGAAGGAGAGGAGCTTTTATTCTTTGTTTCTTCTCTGTAACTACAGTTAAGGATATGGGTCTTTAGCTTCTCTCCCCAGACCATCTATATGTATTATCCTGAAACGGAAGACTATTATAGCTCTACATGTGCACACGGACAGAATTAAAGTTGCTGTGGGAACATTAACTCTGATTTCCGGACTTCCGTGCCAGTCACATTTAAACCATAATGTTGTAATTTTTGGCATGTAATAAATGTGCATTTCATGTACACAGACAGAAAGAAGCATAAAATGTATTTTAAAGAGCAATTAATTACTAACTTTGTGATTAAAAAACATTTGGTGCATGTTCCTTCCCATTTAGCATCAGCTGCTGGTCTTAGCCAGGCCTAATAGATGACATACTGTGTCTCATCCTGTATCTCAGATGTACTTACTGTATGTTCCTGTTCTTTGAGATAATTAATTCCTTAGTAAAGCTGTAGGGGGAAAACAAAATGGAAGGAATATGCAAGCATGTAAATAGGGGAAGGGATATTTTGAAGGAAATGATTCATTTCTGCAAATAAACCTCTGAGTCCCTGATAAAGAGCCAGAAATCTGCTCAGTGGGTGTAGACAAAGGTTTCTGGCCACCTTGGAGCATCTGGTCTCGGGCCATAAGAACAACTTGAAAGCAGATTTCCCTGTGAATTCCGGGCATGCCCAGTGGAGGAATGTTTTTTACTCTGTACTAACTTTTTAGGCCTAAGGCTCTTCAGTTTGTATTCAAATTGGAAAGGCAAAGTTGTAGGGAAAGCAGGGAGGGTGTGGGCTTTGCCCAAGAACCTGTGACTTAGAAAATTGTGGAGATTTTTTTCTTTATATCTGAATGTGGTTGACCCATTTGTATTAGAGAAAGAAATTTTTCAAAATAACTGATTGAAAAGGTTTATGAGTAAAAGGATTTAGTAGCATTACTCTGTGGTACAGTATTTAAAAATGCAAATGTTTGAATATATTTGAAATAGAGTGAGATTAAAATTTTACTAAAAACGTGTATGGCTTGAACTCTCAGGTGAGGCTTCCAGAGAGAAACACTCAGTGAAGATCCTCTTGCTGTTTGCTCATTCACTCTCCTATCTCCTTTTTGATCAGTTTGGTTGCATATGGTATTTAACCTTTGTGAAAGCTACTTCAGCTTACAGGGCTCTGATTTGCTTTTACTTGGGCTGTCTCTATGTGTGAATGTATGTCTGTATGAGTGAAAACTGCTCAAGCAAGTTTGAAAGTCTCTGTCAAATTTGACTGTGCGTTCAGAAAGTTTCCAGTCGGAAAGCTGATTCAGTATAAAACCTTCCAAAAACTTCCTGAGGCACCTGTTCACATAAAAAGATTGAATTTCTGTTGGAGGTGCTCAGAAGGCAGTGTTTATAACTGAAGATCTCTGTTTGGTGTGCCAAAAAATGAAAAACATTTTGGCCCCAAAAAACCTCCATAAATGTTCAAAATGTATAATCAAACAAAAGCTTCATTTGGATTCAAATGCATGTATCTCAGCAGATGTGTCTAAACTAACTGGAATCCCACAGGAGCAGCTGAACTGGATTTTGGTATGTCTTGATAACTGAAAGAGTTATTCTTAGACTTTGGAAGGACAAAAATGGTCCATCTGTGAGGAACCGTAATAGAGACATGGCAAAAAAACCAGCATCCTCTGAAAGAGTTTATTTATGGAATTTAGGACAAGTTGGACAATTCTGAAAACATTCCAGGGTCACACTAATTTGCAGGAGAAATATACCCAATATGGGATGGAATAACAACCACAAGACAGTTATGATCCTATGACTTGGATAATTAGTTTTCTAATAAATTCCTTATAAATTGAGCAGTAAATAGAATATCTTTTTTTATAACTAGGTGTTCTTGTTGCCTCCAAAGTATCCACAATCTAAATTCTATAAAGAATTATATGCTTACCTTTTATTGATAGCAGTTCAAAATATTATTCTGCCATTCCAATTAACCAAGTAAATCTCTTACCTGTTAAGTGTGGATTTTGTTTCTTTGAAGATAGTCTTTCCTTTTTTAAAAAGTCACCATTTTTGCCTCTGAGTTAATTGATATATAATCTCTTTGGAATTATTTTTATTGCCTTTTATACTCACTTATTTGGAAATTTTAGTGCTTAGTCCAGCGTGTGTCCATATGAAGACCACTTCATTTTTTTATTTCCTCTAATTTCCTAGTTTCTACTTAATATATTAAGAGACGCACTTAGCTTTTTTTTTTTTTTTCTTTTTCTTTTTTTGTGGAGCTGGTAATCAAGCCCAGGGCCTCACACACACTACATGCTAGGCAAGCAGTCTTTTACTGTGCTACATCTCCAGTCCTATTTAGGGACACATTTATTTTTAAAAATCACATTTTTCGAAGTCTCATGTCTTAATCTACCTCTTCATATAAAACTGGACCTCTTTTTATAGAACTTCCCCTACACTGCTCATTTAATTGGGTGTCTTCCATGGTCACTTAATGCAGTAATTTCTGGTATTCAGTTTTACCTCATTCATTTGTGTATGCTTTTACTTACTCATTAATTTAGTCATTGACCAAATGTTATGGAACCCCTTTTCAGCCCCAAGTCCTCAGGTAAGATGAGAGATGAAGATGTGAGCATGCTGCCATCCGCTCACTTTAGGAACTCACAGTGTTTATAAAGACTTTACTAAACCCTAATGAGGTGAATACAAATGCAATATTGAAGGGTTCAAGTATGCACAGAATGGTCTGAAGCCCCTGAGGAAGAAGCAGTGGTAGTGGGAGAGGGCTCCACAGGAAAGATGGTATTAAACTGGAACAGGAAGGGATAAGCCTGTAGAAGGGGGAAGGAATGTCATTTTATGTAGAAGCAACACAAGCAAACTCACAGAGGCACAAGAGGAACATGGTGCTTTCAAATCACAGAGCAGTTCAGCTAAGATGTCAAGACCTTCATATACTTGGTCTCATTTCAATTACAAGACCATTCGTGTTTGTGTAACTTTCCTTGTTGAAATAATTCATCTAAACTGAATTTGTGTCCCTTTCAAAAACACTTGCTTCCCAAATAAATAATGAAGCACAGCTCCCACTTATTTTCTAACCAACAAAATTATCCTTACTTCCACACGGTCAGTAGAAGGAAGAAAGTATTCTAAGTGACCTAGAGATGATGTGTTGATCACTATGTCTCAATATAACTTTTCTTATTGAGAAAGATTCGTTCCTGGGGCCACAGAATCACCTATAAGTGTCCTGCTGGATCTTTCTTAATGACTCATGGGCTCCCCACACTCCAGCAATGTGTCATCTTATGAAATCTTCCCAGGTTTTTTGGTAAATCTGGTCTCCTCATCAACTGCCTCAAGCTGTACCGTGTCATGTTGCTCTCCCAAACACTGCATAAGTATACTTAGGATTATAATTGTTAGAACTGACTGCAGATTTTCAGGGTCCCATTCTTCATCTTGCCATGTCATCCCTTACTGGAGTACATCTTCAATTCTTAGCTTCAGCTGCTAGAGACAGTTTTATATGTGCTTCCTCTGCTCGTGGAAAATTTCATTTTATAAAATTAGTGTGTCCCCATATCTGTCGAAGTTTCTCACATCCTGACACTTACAAAATTTTAAAACCTGTATGCACCACTGCCCTTGAAGATGGATCATTTAGAATCGACTGAGAGCATGATGAGGATTCTTTAAGACTTGCTTGCTTGAAGGAAATTTTATTCGACAGATACTTCACAGTATATGCCACAGTCAAATTCCTTACCACTCATCAGCAGAAGAAGCACTTTCTGCTCTGTTTTTTTTTTTTTTTTTTGCTTTTCTTTTATCTCTACCTCTTTGTTCTCTCTCATGAATGTGTACCAATTTGGATGATTTATCAGGACTGAAAGAGATTAAAGATTACCTGGTCTAAACTCATCATTGTGCAAACAAGGAAACTGAGGACCAAAGAAGGAAAGTATCATACCAGAGGGTTCCCAGCATAATGAGAGACAGAGCCAAAAATAGAGCTCCATTCTTCCTCCTACCGTATATGGTACCAGTTTCCGAATCTGTTTCTGCAAGAATTTATGTTTTCAGAACAGAAATGAGTCAAGACTGTTCATCTGTCAGTTGAATAGATGCTTTCAGTGTGGAAGAAGACCATGCACTAGATGTTGTATAGGATGCAGTTTTATAAACTGAAGCGCTATGCACAAAGACTGAGATTCACAGAGCAGAGTGGATACAAAGAGCTGCCCTCCAGGGTCCCCATACACCAGGATCTACCTCAATCCACTTGGTTGGCAATTGTGCATAGAGTACATCTATCTGTGTGCCTGGCACTGCACTGAGTTCCATGAGTGCACAAAGGTAGAGACAAACAGACCCGCCACCAAGAGTCTTAAAACAGTATATATCCTTAACTCATTATTATCTTAGAAAGTTTATAATGTACATTATAATCCAGTTAACAGTAACACCTAGCTATATTTAGTGAGGAGATTCCACTCAAATTCTTTTGAGAAATAAATAGAATTTCACTGAAAGTGAGCCATTAAGGCAAAATATAAAGGGCTTGTGGTCTGGTGCAAAGCTGTGGGAAGGTTTTAAGTAGGGGCCATGATCAAAACTTTGCTTGGGGAAGAGCTAATTTAGCAGCAAGAAGCATGCACAGATGAGGGGTAACTGGGTGGAGAGTTCAGAAAGCATTGTCAGTAATTCACAGGATTGGCAACCAGAAGGGGGCTGATGCGAGGAGGGAAGGGATGGTGAGCCGGGTTCCAGACTGTGGATGAGGGCGGACAGATCCAAGAGCTGACCATTAGATAAGAGAAAGGAATTTACCAAAGATAACTCCAAGCTAGTCAAATGATGCAGTATAAGTATTTAGAGAATGCAATAGAATTCCACTTAGGCAGTGCTGAGTGTCAGACACCAGGGGTTTTCCCAATAGCAGCAACCAACATTGTGTTGCAGAGTACTTGAGTAGCAGAAGTATTTGAAATTAGGACTGTGAAACACTGGCCCAGAGGCCACACTTTATGCCATAAATGTGAGACTACGTCAAAGAAGACTTTGTTGAGAGAGGAGAAAAAAAAAAAAGGAAAATAGATCCCTAGGGAATATTTACACTGAGTGATAGGAAAGAGAACAAAGAATCATCAAAGGAAGGGGGGGGGACCAGATCTGAGAGATAGGAGAAAAACCAGAGTAGTGCTTCTAGACTGGAAAGGGTCAGCAGTGTCTAGTGCCAGAGACACCAAGGAGGCAGAAAACGGGGAAAGATCACCTTCAGTGTAGCTCCGTGGATTCCTAGAGGCTGTCATGAAAGCAGAATCACATGTGTCACACACACAAAAATAACAAGAACAATCAAATATTCACCTAGAAGAGTTCAGGAGTAAACAGGATGAACAGAAAAGCAACAATTTACAAACTACTTCTTAAAAGAAGTTTAGCAGTTTAAATAGAAATAGTAATGAGTAAGTCAAGAATAGCCTAGGGAAAATTTTTATGATATAGGAATCCCAAACCCATTTAGAAGCTGAGAAATACAAAACAATATTAAGAGAGACTCTGCAATTAAATAGGCAAGGTGAGAAGGAATTCAATCTCCCATTTCCTAAGGCAATAGAGATGATAAATGTATGTAAAAGAAATTTGAAGGCACTACCCAGCCCAATGAATCAGTAATTACAAAGGTTCTTTGTCTGCTCCTTCCAACATTGTTTTCTTTTCATTTTAGCTAATAAGAATGTTTTATAAGAGTTGGTACATGTCTCCTTCAGATAGCTTCACAAATACCCACTCAGTTACCCTCAGTAAACTCCAAACATTAAGCAAAGGACAGGTATACACTTTAAAAAGTTTTAGAAAATTTAAATGCTTGAAATAACTAGAGCATGGGGTAAGAAAACATTTGTAGAACAACAAACTCATGGTCAGAATCTTAGTCCATTTTCAGCCCCTTGGAGAAGCAGCCTGAGAATTCTGTATCATGACTGTCCTTGTCCTGTGGGCGTACTGAGGGGATCTGGAGGGGCATCAGCAGTCATTCTACATCCGGATGTTCACATGGATCTCTCCTCCTTGCTCCTCAGTTTATTCTTGGAGGCCAGGTTTAAGGATGCAGATTCTGACTGGGATATGTACTGTATCTGTCACACTTTCCTGCTTTTAAGTCTCTGATCCCAATCTAATGAACGAGTTAAAACTATGTCTCAGACCAACACACACACACACACACACACACACACACACACACACACAGAGTCATGAATGTGTACGTGCATATCTTTTCAGGAGCTTCAGGGACTCTGAGTGGGAGGTCAGGTTATAGTACCAGCGGTGTCTAAGCACTCCAGGGCAAGAGCAGAGGTAGGGAAAGGGGTCCCCTCTGCCTGCACAGCCACCTGAGGAGCCAGGCCTGCTCCAGAGTGCCTCTCAGCATCTTCTCCGAGGAGGAGAGTGAGTGTGGAACACTTACCCTTCTCACTTCTGCAGAAGGCCAGTGCCTCTCCTTTGGTCCCTCTGACTCAGGCCTCGGTAGACTGGGAAGTCTCTGTACTACTTCTTTTGTGTTCTTTTATGCCCCTATTTTTCATGATTTTTCCCCTTAAAAATAGAACAGCCCTAATACTTTAGTAAGCATCCACTCTGTGTCAAATACATTGCCATATCATTCTTTTTTAGAAACAAATTCCATTTTCTAGGTAAGAAAATTAACTGGGGTGCTGAGAATTAACAAAAGAAAACTTGAATATTTTCTCTTTGGTATAAGAAAGTTTAGACTATTGTTAGTATTATAGTATTATGCATTAGCCAATTAAGTCCCTTCTTGTCCTTCCATGCATCCTAATCAGTAAGAGATTTTCAGATGGTAGGGAAGCAATTTATGTACTATTCCACCTCGGAAGACACTGTCAAATCCATACATGCCCCTGGATCCACCCTCAGGTGTCCTTTCACTGGGGCCCAAGTACTGGAACAGGGCAAAAGAGCAGGTCCTTAGAAAGGCAAATTGCTGTGCCACTACATCAGAGAGCCCTTTCCAAAGAGAAATACTTACAAGGTAAAAAAAAGAAAAAAAAATCTTTTATTTTCTTGATAGTCTGACTGATGGCATCAGAGCATTTTGAAATAATTCAAAATAGAGGCAAAGTTAGAAGAGCAAATGTGTTTCACTACAGAGGAGGGCACCTCTGAATCACCTGACCCACTTACCTCCTTCCATTCTAGAACAGTTCACAGAAGTGCAGTGAGACCTACTGGCTCTTTGTCCCTGGTGAGCCTTGCCAGTCCCATAGTTTTTGGTAATGTGTGAAGATGATTTGGGGCCTTAGCTTCTCTTAACTGCTGAGCAGCTTTTGCTGCTGAGTGTAGAATTCCAGAGACACATGGGTGTGAAACTTATCTACCAATCTGCCAGTAATAGCTGCAGATTGAAAGCCAAACTAGATTGTGCACAAATCTGTATAAATTCCGAGTCGGAGTTTTAAAATGGTAGCTTACTGAGTCATGATTTCTGCATCTAGTATGCAGTATTCCTTAAATCACATGTTGATGGCTAATCAGCAAAATCCAAAGACGCAAATTAGATGGTACAATATTTACAGAGAAAATATATGTGTAGCTTGAAAAGTAACTATCCTCACAGTTACAGGCCCACCCAGAAAAAAAAAAAATGGTAGCAGTTGCAATCTGAACTCTCAACATCACAGCCAAGAAAACAATGAATATAGCAGGAGAAAGAGATTTAGGTACATCTTCTGGTTAAAGGACTAGAGCCTTCAAGAAATAGGTCTCAGAGAGAGTCAGAAGAAATAATTATATGTAAGTGAATTACTCTTGTTCCTGAAATAACATGCTAGCAGGGTCTTGATTTTGTTTTTGTTCTTTTTCGAAGGAATTTTTTTTTTTTTTGCTTTTGCTTTTACTTTTGCTTTTGCAGTGCTGGGGATCAAACTCAAGGCCTCGTACATGCCTGGACAATGCTCTACCACTGAGCTACAACCCCAGCCCCAGTTAAATTGTTAAGTACAGTACTTATTTTGGCCAAGAAAAAGAATTCCTGCGTGCAGAAACCCTATCTGTCTTGTCCACTGCCCAATCCTTAGTACCCTACAAAGTACTTAGCCATAGTAGGTATTCAGCAAATGTTGAATGAATGAATGAATGAGTGAATGAGGTAGGAATAACCGAGCAGGAGTATAGTTATAGTGTGTTCGTGCACATTTCTCCCACTTGTAAAAGTGCAGGTACTGCTATTTTCTCTACATTTTTTCACTCAGCAGATTTATGTAACAGAGTACATCACAGATACCCTCCAGTTTGTATGCTGGGGAAACAGAAGAGCTTTCTGTTGGGTGTAGGCTGCTACATGTTTTGATTCTAATAGCAATATGGCAGGGTTAAGGTCGACTTTGTAGTATAATCTGGTGCCTGTTTTTGATAGATATCATGGAAATAGATACTTATTTTCAAGATGCTCAAACAGATGATTAGGTGAAAGCTCCTGCAAACCTTGAAACAACAAAAAGGAGAGGTTTCTCCCACTCCCACCTCCCATTACTGCAACATCCTGCCTGGTTTTATGCAACCCCACCTCCTCCTTGTTTCTTCCTTTTCCCAGGTCTAAGCTTTGTCTAGGGAATACAGCATGTAACTGTCAGTCTAGCAAGGAGACAGTTCTTGAGAAATCCACCCCCCACACAGTGCTCCCAAGCTCCTCCCATGGGAATGGCATGATTTGATCAGCAGCAGGCAGAGCTGGCCCAGGGAAACAAGAACTTGGCATAGAGTCTTAGTGCCCTCCTGCTGGAAGGGCCCTCGAGAGAGTTGCTTCACTCCTACCCTCCCTTAACTGGCTGGACAGTAGAAGGATGTGTAGGAAAACAAATTCCTGGCTGAATGAATAGAGGATTAAATGAATGAGAGATGAGTTCACTCTTCAAGAAGTCCCCGCCATCCCACTTGAATAGAGAGGCTAACTTTGAAGCCACTCTGTTCTCCATGGCATGATTTCGTACATACTCAGCTTTGGAATATGGTTGCCATCTGCTGCCAGTGCTTAGGACTAAGGAAGTATTGGGGTGGGTAGGAGGAGGCCGGGAGGGAAGAAAAAAGACACTTAAAATGAGCTAATGATCTCCTTTGTGTTGGAGTCTAGTTTTCAGAACATCAGTTCTGTACTTTAAGAACAAAACACCAGTGTGTCTTAGACCACACCAGGCGCCGGCACATCAGATAAGGTCCGTGCTGTGCAGTGTTCAGCCACTGAGCCTCAAGAAGTTCTAAAAGTGAAATTAAAGGAGCAAACTGAGGAAACTGAAAGGAATAAAATCTTAGAGTAAAATACAACCAGAAGGGCTCTGCAGATATGTGTCTACAGGGTTGCAGTAGTTCAGAAATGAATCTGCTAATTAAAGAGTTGGAAAAGACTATAAATCCCAGGAATTTAAGGATCTTTAGAAGAAATGAGACGCTTCTCCGTACACTCCAAATACATTATGATCCTTTTGTATAATCTCAGGGTGAAACTGACCTTTGTGCATTGTTGTGGATTTAACCATTGATTAAGAGGTATAGAGTACTGCACTGAAGGCATGGGTGGGTGGTCCTTTAAAAACAAAAAAGGCTATTAAGCAAAGCCAAGGAGACCACAGAACATCTCTGAAAGGCAGTGAATAGCATCTGGAGCTTCCTAGTTTCCCTGATATTATCTGTGTAAATTATTGGTTATGGACTGAATCATGTTGATAATTTATATACCATAATGACATGCCAGAGAATAATAATTAAGCTGGGATGTATGCTAGTGAAAAAGAATTACTTCAGTAAATTTTACTTTTGAAAGAGATTAGCTAATTGGCTAAGTATAATATTCGAAGGCAAATACTGTTATATCTTCAATAATAGTTCTGTATCTCAAATTTGAGAAATGTGTAAGGTAAGGAGGCAGAAATCCTTTTTGCCATGCAGGAACAGAAGCTCATCAGAGGTGTATTTTAAGAGACAATGGTAATCCTAGAAATGCATAAAATCACTTTAGGGAGCACAAAGTGAGTGCCCAGCAGTGTGTCCCACCCAGTGCCCTGGGGCAATCAAACACAGTTCCAAGGCTGTATGAACTCTGGCTTTAACTCCTGTCTTCCACCAGGGAAAAGGCATGCATAAATGTGACTCAACCACAATTAGAGTGTTAGTGATGTCTTAAATCTATCTCATGTAAAGTTTCCCTTCCTAAGAAACCTGTGTGCCTATTCTATTTTATTTGTCTCTACAACATTCTTATGAAGCATTAGCACCTTCATTTTATAGGGTAACTGGCACACAAAGGATAAGTTCTTGGTCCTAAATGTGAAATGATTGATAATCATTGTACTGGCCCAGCTCCTTGTACTATTTTTCACATTATTTTGAGTTTCCCAGGCAAAGGAGATAATTCATCTCTCTCATTATTATTTTTAATTAGTTTTCAGAAAAGTTGAGATAAAAACAGAATCTAACAGATATCCCATGGAGATATTGGTCCTCTCTCTCTCTCTCTCTCTCTCTCTCTCTCTCAAGAATAAATTAAGACTTCTCTCCTCTGCTGTCTCTTTCTGCAGATAGTCAAAATCTCATGCCAATTTTTAGATGAGTAAGGGCTCATTCTAATAGGCAGATCACAGGCCCATCTTTTGAAGAAACAACTTTTTAAATTCATGTCTGGAGCCTGATAAGTTACTTTTGGTTCTAAACTTTAACAGTTTGACCTGAAGGTCTTTGAACAGAACTAATGGAAAAACTAGTAATGAGTTTAGCAGTAAATTTATACATAGGGTGTGAAAGGCCAAAGAGAAAACTAGTGTTTTGTTTTTTTTTTTAGTTCTTTCTGGTGACCTGCGCTAAATATTGCATATTTACTTTGTAAAGGAGGACACCCAGTGGCCACCAAGTGTAAATATTCCAAGCAATCCATAACACTGTTAACACAAATATAAATAAACATCAATTATTAGTGATGATGGATAGCTATCTCTGTAACATCTGTTACCAAGCAGTTTAGGTTCCCTAGGCTGGACAAGAGAAATCAGAGTTTGGCTTTTAACACATCACAGATTGGTCTTCTTTTTGTTCTCCACTTTTTGTTACAAAGTGTGGTTAAGCTTTGGGTTCCAAACATCCTCTGCTGACAAGAGGACTCAGTGAGCTGTCTTGCAGAAGAAATGGAATTAGAGATATGTGGACAATGTGGCATATGTCAGAAATCATAAGTAAATGAGCATAGTTTATGATAGACTCAGTGAACACATAACCGCCTTAGATTCATATTGAAAATAGAACTGTGGCTATTCCTTGATGGGAAGAGGTAGGGTAGTAAAACGCAGGCAGAAGAGCACTAAACAAACTTTCAGGATTTCCCAGATCTACAACATGTAGATACACCTCAGAGAAAACGTGCACTCTGCAGTTCTCACTTACTGTGAACTGCAGTGGAATGTTGATCAAACAAGAATTCAGATAGGACTCATTTATTGTGAGGAAATGTTCTGGGTAGCGTCAGGGATCAAGTTTATGTATTTGTAGCTGTAGTTGTGGTTATAGTTACAACAATGTAAGGCGCTAGCCTTCAGGAGGCCTAGAGGCTTTCCTAGAGAGAAGACAGGCACAAATGGGGGGGGTATTATTATGCTATTAAGGACTAAATATATTTGGTACGTAAGTCGAAAGTTCAGATTTGTTCCTTAATATTCAGATACAAGAAACATTTCTTTATTTTTTCTAAAGAAAATTAAACCCAACCCTTCTGTCACCAAGTTACCAGGAGGCAGTCAGGTTTCAGAGCTCCCTTCCTCTCCTTAGATTTGTACAGGACTCATGAGATCTAGAAGGGTCGGACCCTTACTCCATGGTAGTATCCACCATTGAAATTGCTTGGCTACCGCTCGAAGATGCCACTGAGCCTGGGCTTTCAGGCCGCCAGGCAGTAGTGTATTCACTGGGTTTATAGATGCCTTCACGGTGTCCTCAGTCATGACTGTGGGCCCAAGTCCCAAAGTTCCAGGTGATCAGTTTCTCGCAATACAGCACCGTTTTCTGTCCAGTCTCATCTCCAGACATGTGTCAAGCAATTGCCCCAGCAGGAGCTGTGTGCAGGAGAGGCCATGGCACTGTCCATATTTGGGTTTTCTTCCCTGTGTTATTATCTCAGTCTAGCTCCAGAGCACCAGCCTTCCCCTCCACACCACAGAAATGTCCCAAGAAGATTCCCTTTAGAGGACCTAGATTAGGAGTGAAAACTCTGTGTTTTAGAGTTTTAGTATGCTCTGAAACCACAACCCCCTTGAATAAAGAAGCAGGTAATTATATGCAAAGGCATGGCCTTTCTTACCCACAGGTGGAGAAAAAGCAAGATAATCTAATTCAGTGGGATCAAACCAGAAATTAATGTCTTGATTTATTAACTCCCAAACCAGTGGGAACTAGGAAAAGAAGGAAATCAGGCTGGGCTCTAATAATCACAGAAGGCTTCCCAGAGAATAAAGAACTGTGAATAGAGTTTGTGGAGGGTACATAGGACATTGTGTGTACCAAAATCATGGTAATTTCAGAACTTGGGACAAATTCAGCAGAAGACAATTAAGAATGAATGTAATACATGCACGGGATCGCAAAAATGATCAATTTGTTGAACTACTCAGAGATTTTATTTTGAGGAAGACTGGGAAAATCAAGCTACATTGGTAAAGTGAGATCAGATAATAAGAATGCTAGCTACTGCTACACAGAAGATTCTTATAGCTCAATATCTTTTACTCTACAATATGTAGATAATATTATTTAAAAAGATATTGAATAATATGATAAATAAGACACTATTCCTTGTTGGCATACTTATGAAATATACTTTCTACTTCAGTTATTTGCCAGTGCCTCCCAAGGATTTGATTTCTACCTGGCAACACTTGCTTAAAAGATCTTCATCTCACCATGAGAAAAAAAGGAACTTACATCTTTCCTTTAAGGAATTCTTATGTCCAGTTCTATGACAGATCACCTTAGGCAGGCAAATGAGTTCCCACCACACTCTTAAATTGGCACCCACAAATCAGCTGTGTACTTCCACATAAAGCATTCATCCAGTAAAACAGGTTTGCTTTTCATTTGGGTTTTCCGATTGCCTTGGGATAGAAAGCCTTCATCCCTCAGTAAAACATGTTAGGGTTTGAGTCCACCAATTTATTTTTTTTCAGGAAGACCCAAGCATAGTGCATACTTGAGCATGAATCTGAATACTTGCATCAAAAGCAGTTTCAGAACAACATGACAACGGAGGATGAAAGGAAGTCCCATGAATTAGGAAGCTCCATGACTTTAATTAGAAAGCTTGTTTTAAAAGATACTCTGAGATTCTGTTTTCTTATTCAGTGAAGTTGGATAAAAGTTTTCCCAAAGTCAAAAAATTTATTTCTTACTTAACTGTAATTCCCCACCAGTTGATAATATTTTCCAAAGAAATGCTATTCCTGGGAGTTAGAATGGATTTTTGGACTACTGAAGTTAAAACTTTATTTATCCTTAAAAACAAGTATATGGTGATGTAGAGACCAAAAGAAGAACAGATTAGTAAGAAGGTGGTAATCGTTATATAAACACTCCCACACACATACTCCATGCTGGAGATCAAACCCAGGGCCTCACATACACTAGGTAAGTGCACTACCCCCAAGATACACAGCTAGTCCTATACAGTCACTTCTTTAATTTTTAATTTACTTTCAAGCAAAATAAGAGACCTAGTATATTAACTGTACATTTGAATACATACGGCCCTTTTTAAGGTCTATCCAAAGCCAAGTTCAAACTGCATAACTGAATTCAAGCAGATCTTTTTGTTCATTTTTGTATCCCACCCACAGATGTAGCATCTCTGTATTTTTGTTCTCCAGATTTAGTGAACAAAGGGAAAGGTTACAATAGGGCAGCAGCTAAATTTGTAAGGAAAGAGCTTTAGAAGGAAAAAAAAGACTCCTAAAAGGTGTCTCAAAAGGTTTACAATGTAAGAGGATTTAAAGGCATCAACCTCAGATTTCATTGACTTTTCTCCTTAGTCCCAGCAGGTCTTTCCTTCTCAAGAGGCCATTTTATTTCAACTTAGGAATGAGGGCACAGTTGCCTTTCAGAACGTTGTCTGGAATTATCTGTCTGTGCCTTTGTCCACAGAGGTAAAACTCAGCCTTCACAAGCTGTACAATAGGAATAAATTTCAATGTTTTATTACATTGGATTAAATGCTCAAAGTATAGAAATTCACAAAGCATACTGTAACAGTTACATTTAGGGGCCAACTTTACTGGATTAAGGAATGCCTAGAAATGCATAAAAACATTATTTTGAGAGTATCTCTGAGGGTGTTTCCAGAGGAAGTAAGTCCGTGAGTCTGAGTGAACTGGGTAAAAATTGGTCCCCTGTGTGTGTAGGCCATCTAATCAGCTAAGGGCCAGCAGCGAATAAATCCAGGAGATAAATTAGTATCTTTACCTGAGAGCTAGAAGTCATCTTCTACCTTTGACATCAGAATTTCAAGCTTGTTTGCATTTGGACTCCAGGATTTATACCAGCAGCATCCTTCTTGGCTAGTCAGGCTCTTAGCCTCAAAATAAGAATTACCCCATTGGCTTTCCTGGTCCTGAGGCCTAAGGACTTGGACTGAACTATCCCAGTGTCCCTAGAATGCAGATAACTTATCCTACAACATTTCATCCCAATAATTGTATGAGCTAATTCCCCTAGTGAATCTCCTCTCATGTGTGTGTGTGTGTGTGTGTGTGTGTGTGTGTGTGTGTGTGTGTATCTCCTATTGAGTCTGTGTCTCTTGAGAACCCTGACCAATGCAGAATTGACTCACTAATTTGATCAGACCAAAACATACTAAGGACTCTTCTTCTAGTAGTATACAGAACAGTAGTCCGTGATGTGAACTGTTTTTACAGATGCACAAGATAAATGCACTTCATTCACCTCACTTAAAAGACAGTGACTTTAGTGACTCTGTATATTTCACTTTCAAATACTTGGGGGAAACCAAGAAACATAATGATGCTTGGCATTAATTATTCTGTCACTGGACAAAGTGATAAAAGAAAAAATGAGTTCAGGGATAAATTTCTCGGCTCTGGCATCATACAAAGACCTAAGAGTTTCTAAGAGGATCCTGGGTCAGAATTTTCTCTCCAATAGCTGCAAGGCTGAAATTGCCAAAAACTAGACGTAAGCTCTCATCCTATGATTGGCTAAGTTACAAAAGTTCAGCTCTTAGTCCTTGCAAACTACCCACTGTTAAAGTGAGGGTTTTGATTGAGAAAGAACAGGATTCTGTTGTTTAGGATGGGAATGTGTGGGCAGATCCTGATGAAGCTGGGGATATTGAGTGCCTAAATTCTGATAAAACTGCCAGTGAAAATAGTCGCTCCATCTTGCCCAAAGTGATCTCGCCTTCCTTTCCTCCCTGCAGCACATGTCTGCTTGCCCCTCACTCCCTGCAGTGGCATCCCCACACACAGCTGCCCCACCCACCGTGATACTGGTCTTTCTGCCTTTCTACCTCCGTCTGAGGGAACTGACTTGCATTCACTCTCTGACCAAAAGAAATGGCTTCCCTGAGGCAGCTGCCAGGCAAGACAATCCTGATTCTCTTCAGGACATGTCCTTGCTGGGTTTTGGACCTATGATTTGACTTGAGTTTCTGCAGGCCCCTCAAGGTGAAGTACAAAGTGTGACCCATAAGGAAGCACACTATATCCTGAAAGAAGTACTTGAGTTTTCTAATTTAGATGATCAGAAATCTGGGGGACATGTGTGGAAGAGGATATGAAGGGTTTAGGATAACAGTGGAAAGGACATAAAGTTAGATTGGACTGAATTCATTTTTTTTTCATAATTGAGATTTTATTGTTTGTGTTGAGGATCACTACACAGACATTTCAATTTGTAAACAATTAACAGACACATCCAAAATCTAAAAAGCCCTACGTTATGATTCTTTACTAAACAGTTATCCCAGGAACTTCCAAACTTCAACTTTAGTGGCTTATTTTCCCAAAGAGGATATCAAGTGCCAATATTTTCAAACACTGACAAACTATTACTTAAATCCCACCAATTCACAATGTTTTGTTTTGCTTTGTTTGTTTTAGAGACCAGGTTTTTCTCTGGCCTCAAACTTATGATCCTCCTGCCTCATCTTCCCACCATTTCACAACTGTATATCATAGACACTATATACTGAAATCTTCAAGCTTTCACAACACATAAACAAAATTGTTAGGAAAGTGGAGTTCTGTGTTACACCACAGAGTACACATAATTCTAACAGAACTGTGATTAAAGAGGAGTTTTCCTTAGGAAACAATTCTAAAAAATATGGGCATAGAAGTAATTTTAAATGTTGAAGACATATTAAAAGCATGAATATGGCTTTAAATGGCCATTTAGTTAGCTTTGTAATATAGGATATAAAATTAACCCTCCCCTGTAGAATATTAAGCTACACCCAAGACAGTCAAAGCATCCCATAATTCAATATCCCACTATCTTCTGGTTGTACAAAACAAAACAAGAACCAATGAATGATTTCACCTCTTCTAAAAACTCATTTACACCTTTAAAATGTGATGAAAGTGGGATCCCTTGCTTCTTAAAAATGTACGTAGAGCTATTTGAAAACTTTGCTATTTCATCAGAGGCTCTACCCTGCCCGTCTTAAGTTTTTCCACTTTCTGCAGATGAATCTTTAGTTTCTTGGTTAGTCACATTGGCCAGTGTTCCCTTTGCGTGCCCCTTTTCCTTTTTGTTTGCACTTTTTTGTCTGAAGATTTATCCTTTTCCACTGACTGTTTGGCTTGTTTCCACTTTTGCAGCGACAAGTTTAGCTGACAACCTCACAGATCTCCTCTTGGGCTCTCCCCTCATCACTCCTCAGCAGAAGTGACACTCCTCGTGGGCATCTTGGCAGCACGGATGGTGTGTGCTGGGTGCCTGCTGGCCATAGCACAGAGAGCCTTTGTAAAGCCGGGCGGATTTACTGATATGGGCCCACTAAGCAGAGGATCCACAGTTAATATGACAGCTTGGGGAATTAAGAAAGGCACTAATAATTGGGGTTTTTGAGGGGTTTTTGGGGGGCAGAAAAAAGGATCAAAGGAGAGCCAATGTGAGTGATTTAGGGATGTCCAGTCTTCTTTGGTTTACTATAGAGGAAAGAATTCAAAGGCTTTGGAGGTACAAATGTTAGAGTGAATTCACCACATAAAACCTACCCCACCCTGGGAAGGTGTAGAAGATATGACTTTCACAAGTATTTTCCAAAACAAACTTGTAAGAGAAGCCCCAGGATCCCTAGAGTGCTCTGTGAGTGATTTTCTCAAAAGGCCAGTCCTTACAGTGGGAATCATTGTCACCCAAATGGAAAACTTAGATGCAGTGAGAATCATTGCATCCTAGGTGGCAGGGGCCAAGCGGCAGCATTCAACCCTTAAAGGCAGGGTAGACATCATCACCATAATGGTCAGCAGAGGCAAAACAGTAATCATAATAGTCTGACTTGAATGGCATTGGCTAGTGAGGCTTGCTGTTCCTAGAAGCAGAATAGATGGGAAGCCTACCAAATTCTTACTTGATCTATATAACAAGAAAACATTCACTCCAAGTGCACAAAAGTCTAACTCAAATCATAAAAAATGTAAGTCCCTCAGTCAATTCCCAGACATGAGTCAGTGTACAGACCAAGAACCCCTTGAATGAAGGGGGTGCTGAGTCCCCTTGAGGAAGAGCCCAAGCACATTGCCTAAAATTTGTGCTGTTAATCTTTCCCCCGTCCTTCCCCAAAGGGATCCATGTCCCTTTACAAGAGTAACTGTGTATTGTGGAAAAGTAAATAATCAAATCATTCAAAGACTAGTGGACACTGGCTCTGAACTAACATTGATTCCAGGAGACTTGAAAGATCACTTTGGTCCTCCAGGTAGAATAGAAGTTGATAGAGATCAGGTGGTTAATGGAATTTTAGCTCATTCTGACATATGGTGGGTCCAGTGAGTCCCCAGATCCCTACTGTGGTCTTTTCCCCAGTTCCAGAATTCATAATTAAAATAGGCTTGCTTAGCAGCTGGCAAAATGCCCACTCTGGTTCTCTTACCTGTGGAAGGAGGGCTATTATGGTTGGAAAGGTCAAATGGAAATCATTAGAGATGCTTTTGTCTAGGAAAATAGTAAATCAAAAACAATAGCACATTGCCCGAGGGATTACACAGATTAGTGCCACCATCAAGGACTGGTGCTGGTATGATGATTCTCCTCACATCCCCATTCGACTCTTGAGCTATGCAGAAGACAGGTGGAGTATGGAGAATAACAGTGGATTATGATAAACTTAAGCAAGTGGTGACTCCAATTACAGCAGCTGTATGAGATATAATTTCATTGCTTGAGCAAATTAATGTATCTTGTGGTACTTGGTCTGCAGCTGTTGATCTGACAAATGCCTTTTTCTTCATGCTTGTCCATAAGGCCCACCAGAAGCACTTTGCCTTTAACTGGCAAGGTCAGCAATACACCTTCACTGCCCTACTTAAGAGGTATATCAGCTCTCTGGCCCAGTGTCATAAGCTACTTGTCAAAGATTTTGATCACTTTTCCTTTCCACAAGATAGCACACTGATCCATTACATTGATGACATCGTGTTTATTGACATTGTGTTTATTGGGCATGAAGTAGCAACTATTTTGGATTTACTGGTAAAACATTTGCATGTCAGAAGATAGGAAATAAATCTGATTAAAACCCAGAAGCCTTCAACCTCAGTGAATTTCACTGAGGTATTACAGCATAGGACCTGTCAAGATATCCCTTCTAAAATGAAGGATAAATTATTGTATCTGGTACCTCCTACAACCAAGAAAGAAGCACAATGTCTAGTATGCCTATTTGGATTTTGTCTAGCAAGCATGTCCTAGAGACACAAGTAAATTACATGAAGAAGTAACCCAGATTCCTATGGTTTCTCCTCTTGCTGCACTGCCTCCTCTTTTCCAGCCTGTACCTATGGCCTCATGGGGAGTACCCTGGGATCAGCTGGCAGAGGAAGAGAAGACTAGGGTCTAGTTTATAGATGATTATGCACAATATTCAGTCACAACTGAAAGTGGACAGCTGTAACACTATGGCCCATTTCTGGGATATTGGTGAAGAACAGTAATGAAAAAAAATCTTCTGAATGAGCAGTTCTTCAGGCGATGCACCTGATTGTGCATTTTGCTTGGAAGAAATGGCTAGATGTTTGATTACATAGCCAACAATTTGGCTAGAGTAGTTAGGAACTTGGAAAGAAGATAATTGGAAAATAGGTGACAAGGAACTTTGGGAAAGAGGTATTGGATGGGCCTATCTGAGTATGCAAAGGGTAGATCAAAATGTATAATACATACTGGGGAAAGTGAAGAGATTGTTCAAGTGGGAGGGGAAACAAGGGAGGGGGAAGGAAGGGAGGGACAAGAAAAAATGGAGGAGAATGGAAGGAAAAATGGAAACAAAGCTTTTGTAAATAAGGACGGGAAAATGGATTGAAGAGAGGGGAGGAGAATGAGAAAAAAAAGAGAATCAAAATATACCATGTATAGGTACAAATTCCCTATGATAAGTGTTATTATGTATATCTAAAATGTATCACTAAAATAAAAGCAAAAGATACTTGTATCCCATGTGCATGCTCACCAAAGGATGACCTCAACAGAAGAGGATTTTAATGCTCAGGTGGATAGTATGACTCATTATGTGGATACTAGGCAAGCTTCTTCCTTAGCCACTCCTGTTGTCACCAGTGGGCTCCTGAATGAACGAAGTGGCCATGGTGAAAAGGCTAGAATTACACATGAACTCGGGAACCTGGCCTGGCTACAGTTGGGCTACAGCCACTTCTTAGGGCCCAGTTTGCCAACAGCAGAGACCAATGCTGAGCTCAAGACATGGCACCATTCCTTAGGGTCATCATCCAGCCATCCTGGTGGCAGGTGGAGTACATTAGATGGCTTCCAGCATGGAAGAGGTAGTGTTTTGTCCTTCCTGGAACAGCCCCTTACTTGGGATATGGATTTGCCTTCCTTTCACACCATGCTTTTGCCAAACTACCACTCTTGTATTCATAGAATACCTCATCCACAGCATGGTTTTCTACACAGCATTGCATCTGACCTAGGAATTCACTTCACACCCAAAGAAGTTTGGCAGTGGGCTCATGCTCGCAGAATTAACTGGTTTTTTCATGTTCACCATAGTACTAAATCAGCTGGCTTGATGGAATGGTGGAAAGGTCTTTCGAAGTTGCAGTTACAGTGCTAGCTAGATGGTAATACCTCGCAGGGCTGGAGGAAGGTTCTCCAGAAAGTTGTATATTTTTATGAATCAGCATCTAGTACATGGTGTTGTTTCTCCTGTGACCAAGAGTCATGGATCCAGGAATCCAGGAGTGGAAATGGGAATGGCACCACTCTATTGCTCCTACTAATGCACTGTAAAACTCTTCCTCTTCCCTCAACATTTTGCTCTATAGGCCTAGAAATCTTAGTTCCACAAGGAAGAATGTTTCCACCAGGAAACACAGCAATGATTCCATTGAACTAGAAGTTAGGACTTCCACTTGGCTACTTTGGGCCCCCCACATCTCTGATTCAATAGGCTAAGAAGAGAATTACAAGTGTTGAGTGTAATGAGTGATTCAGACATCCAAGCAGAAATTCGACTACTACATCATAACATACGCAAAGAATATGTGTGAAATACAGGAGCTGTTCTAGAGATCTTTTAATATTTCCATGCCCCCGATTAAAGTCAGTGGGAAACTACAATAACCCAATTCAAGTGAGACTACAAATGGCAGACTTCTCAAAAATGAGAATTTGGGTCTCTCTACCAGTTAAAGTACCATAACCATCTCAGGAGCTTGTTAAAGTCAAAGAAAATATAAAATGGGTGGTAGAAGAAGGTAATTATAAATATCAGCCAGGACCACCTGACCAGTTACAGAAATAAGGACTGTAACTATCATGAGTATTTCCCTACTCTTTTGTTTAGAATACATCTGAGCCAGGCATGGTGGTACACACCTGTAATCCCAGCAGTCAGGGAGGCTGAAATAGGAGGACTGCAAATTTGAGCCCAGCCTGGGTGATTTAGCAACTTAGTGAGACCCCCATCTCAAAACAAAAAATAAAGAAAAAGAGATGGGGATGCAGCACAGTGTAAAGGCCTCGGGTTCAATCCCCAGCACCACAAAAAAAAATTTTTTTTTGTATTTCTCTCTCTCTTGCTCTCGCTCTGTTACAATCTAAACAAGTTAATAATTGTAGTCATTTTTATGCAGCTAAAATAATAAGCAATGATTACACAAGCACATTCAGGCAATCCCCGATTTTTATAGGTAGTGTGTTCCTGAAAATTATGTTTGAAAACTAAACTTCTGAAAGTTGAACAGTTGATTTATGTTATCAGTGGCTAAGAAGTGTGCTGAAACCCTTGATGGTTCTTGCACACTGGGTTTAGGCTCTCTGCAAGATGGAGGACAGTCCTCACTGGGAGATGGCCCAGAGCATCCCCCTTTTCATCTCAGAGTCGGGGAGAAGAGCTGTGTAACTGTCTCTCCCACAGGCTGCTGACCCCTCTGGGGCCTGCGTGGTGGTGATAAGAGTTGGTATACACTAGGTATATGGGGCTCGGTCAGGAGAAAAAGGTTCTGCTCTGCCCACCTTCCACTTCCATAGATGATTTCCCCAGTGCTCCCATCTGCCCTCCAAGGATACAAAGATGCCCAAGAGGGAAGGTTACTGCAGGGCTATTTGTTCTGGGTGGTAGAAATTGTGAGCAAGAAAGCTATTTGTCCTCTAGTGCGGGGCCACAGCAAAGCCCCTTTGGCATATAGGTAAAGTATGTGGATGTAACTGAGGTTATGACCCTGGCAGTAGATTGAAGGGATTAGTGGGGCTGAGTTGCCCAAATAGATACCTGCTTTCTCCAGAGTCTGCTGACTCTTTCCTACTATGACCACCTTGGCAAGCAGCACCAATATGTAGTAGTTTAAGATCATCGTTAAGCTCCTGATATGCAAAGGATCTCAATCTCAGGAGACAAAAGTTATCAAGATACAATACTGGAATTAATATGAAAAATAAGGCTGGACTGTGGCGGCCTGGCCACCCTGACCCTATTTTACATGCTGACCCACTTACCTCACCTGAGCCTGGTGCCCCAGATTGAAAGCCCGAAGGCTTTCAGCCCTGCCATTTGACTTAGACCTGTTGCCTTGACCGAAATTCGTGTTGGTTTTAATTTGAGAGCTGGTATTTTCCCCCAAGTCACAGAGCCTGCAAACTCCCATGCCCTCCTCCAGCACCTTATCCTTGCACAAGTCTCATTTTATATATCCTTTCACTATCCTGACTTAAAAAGGACTGGTTTTCACACCTAATTAAAAGAGATTTTGTTGCCTGCTGTTTCCTTTCTTGTTCATTTTCTCTTATGCACAGGCAGCTTTTTATTCTCATGCTAAGTCCTATCCCTGGACACCATCTCCTCCCGCCCTCACCCCCCCGCCCCCGCAACCCCAAGCTTAAGGGACAGGCCAGAGTGGAGTTCCTACAAAAGAGGCAGACTCTCTGCCACCTATTTCACCAGGCACCTCTTGGCTTCAGGACTCATCCCTGATTCAGAGCCTTCTGTGTATACCTGTCATAGAGCATAGTCGCATGGAATACATAGTCACATGCCACAGTACTGTTCCTTGCATATTTCAAGTTGAATACCAGCACAAGCTGACTTTATGTTTTTACTCTGGTGGAAAGGATGTAGGTTAGTATGTTAAAACCCATACAGAATTCCTTTCATTACTTTTTTTTTTACTTTGCCATCAGTTCTATGTATACAACTGTGGATATTTTTAGAGTGGGGAGGCTTCCTCAGATACACAAAATTTGTGTAAAGTTGTATAGTTTTGTTGAATTGAGAGGGTTGGGGTTTTGAGGGGAGAGACTCTAGTTGTTTTGTTGTGTGTGCGTTTTTGTTTTTTTTTTTTTTTTTTTTTTTTTTTTTTTTTTTTTTTTTTTTTTTTTTTTTTGGGTGGTGTTTTTTTTTGTTATTTTTGTTTCTGAATAGCCCAAATGCCTATTCAGTGCCAATCTAGGAGAGAATGGATTTAGCATTTTCACACCATTCCTTCCTATACAGTCCTTGAATAACCATCCAATCAAGATTTGTTTTCAATGGAGAACAAATCTTCTACAGTAGAGTATTTCAGATTTATTCCATTGGAATCTATACATTAATGCCCATTGGATGAAAAGGACATGTTCACAAAAGCCTGGACTTTGCCTCGCTGTGGCAGAAACATTTTCCCACTGTATTAGTGTTAAAAATAAAAGAAAGCCTGGGAAAGGAATTGCCTCAGCATTGTGTGCTGCAGGAGCGAGGCATGCTTGAATGGAGAGTCAGAGCCCCCATCACATCTGTACCCATATCAGCAGAAAAACCATTCAGCCTTTCCTGGCTGTTCACTGTGGTGTGAGACCAGTTTACATAGGGAGATGTTTAAGAATTTTGTCTGTAAAAATCCAACTAAACTTATCAGGTCAAGTTGTATATGTGTGTAGGTTTATGTTTGTGGCTATTAATGAAGTAGCTAACATAACTCAGACTATTTAGCAAATAATCTAATTGTTTAGATGGAATAAATGTGAAATTCAATTTGGTCAAACAAGCAGTTTGAGTTTTTCTTAAGCGGTTGTATATGTATTTGTGTGTGTGTGTGTGTGTGTGTGTGTGTGTGTGTGCGCGCGCGCGCACATGTGTGTGATACGATGACACCTTTTGATGTTGGCCATGTCTTATCTCCAGAGCAATCTCTATCATAACTTTCAATGCCTTTTTTCTGCTGAGAATGGGATGGGCCTAGATCTTTGGGCATTTCAAGTTTCATTCTTCAGAGATCCATTCTTTGCAGAAAAAGAAGCATCTAGAAGCATGGGCTGCAATCCCAACCCTGCCACTTGCTACCTGGGTAAAACTTCAGGCAACTGACTTAAACGCTTTGAGAGCTCCACTTCCTTTTATGTCAAGTAGGAATAATAAGATCTGTCTTGAAAACATACAGGATTATTGTAAAAAGTGAATGAAATGTTACATGTGAGAAAATTTGTACATTGTAAAATACTACATGGATGTTATTATGATAATTGTGATAGAGATGTTTCCTAGAATTATCTGAGAGAAGACAACTCTGTCATATACAACATCTCTAGTGTTATCACTGTGACTGGTGTTATGACCAAATGTGTGTCTCACCTGAGTTGGAGAAAAGTTATTAAAATTAATAAGTCCATCCTATTCAGAAATAATGATTGTACTGCCATCTGTTTACAGAACAGTTCTACTGTCTACTGTTTTACTTAAAGAGACGAGAGACCTTAGTTGCAGCAAAACTGTATTTAGAAAACTCTACATTTTTGTATCTGGACAAGTTGTTCTATTTCTTGCATTGTTCCCTCTTTAAAAGTTAGATAACTGAGGCCATGTTAAAGCTTCCAGGCCTAGAAACATGAAAACCATGCTAAGTCCTGGGTAGGTGTAGAAGTAGCTGCAGAGAGTACTAGGCAGCCCTTTAACACAGCTTCACAGCAAACCTGTGGACAGCAAACCTTCAGGGGCAAAGTATGTGATATAGTGAAGAGTCAAAAGGGTGAACTCTAGCACTTGTCTGCCTGAGTTCAAATGCCTGCTTTTCCACCAATTACCTATGTATCCTTGAGCATGTTCTTAATTTCTCTGGCTTCAATTTACTCATCTATAAAATGGGAATAATAACAGTAACAATATGATTACTATGAAGATTAAGTGAAATACATAAAATGGTAAGACAATGCTTGATACAAGGTAAGCTCTGAAAAAACAGTTTGCTCTTGTTTTTATTGTCATGGTATACACACATATGAAACTTGGCAAGAACTTAGAATTTTATCTGTTACTGAATTCCTGAACATCCATTCCTGGGTTATTGGTGCCTTCCTCTGGGGCCATATTTTTTTAAATTTTATTTTATTTTAATGGTACATTTTAGATGTACACAGTGATAACATTCATCATAGGGGATTTGTACCTGTACATGACATATCTTGTTGCTTCTTTTTTTCCCATTCCCCTCCCCTCACCTCCTCCTCCCTCCCTATTTTCAAAAGCTTTGTTTCCATTTTTTCCTTCCATTTCTTATTTCTCTTGTCCTCTGTTCCATTCCCCCTCCCTTGTTCCCTTTCCCATTTAGACATTTTCTTCCCTTTCCCAATATAATGCATTTTAGTCTTTATTTACACTTTCAGTTTCTCACACCAGAGAAACAATGTGATATTTAAACATGTGTGTCCGATTTATTTCACTTAAGAGTATGGTCTCAAGATGCATCCATTTACCTCGAAATATCTCAAGCTTATCATTCTTTATGGCAGAGTAGTACTCCATTGTATAAAAAAACCCCCACATTTTCTTTATCCATTCTGCTGTTGATGGGCATTTGGGCTGTTTCCAAGATTTAGCTATTACAAACTGTGCTGCTATAAACATGGGTGTGCATATATCGCTGCGGTATGATGCTTTTAATTCTTTTGGGAAGATGCCAAGAAGTGGAATAGCTGGGTCAAATGGAATCTCTAGTCCTAGTTCCCTGAGGAATGTCCGCACTGATTTCCATAGAGGTTGCACCAGTCTACATTCCCATATCACAAAGAATCAACAACTGGGACCTGATCGTATTAAAAAGCTTTTGCACAGCAAAAGAAACTACCAACAGAGCGAAGAGACAACCCACAGAGTGGGAAAAAATTTTTGCCAGCTATTCCTCTGACAAAGGACTGACATCTCGGATATATAAAGAACTCAAAAAAATCAGACCCCCCACATTTAAAGACCCAATCCAAAAGTGGGAAACTGAAATGAATAGACACTTCTCAGATGAAGAAGTAGAAACAGCAGATAGACATATGAAAAAATGTTCAACATCACTGGTCATTCGAGAGATGCAAATTAAAACCACCCTGAGATTCCACCTCACTCCAGAAAGAATGGCTGTTATCAACAAATCAGCCAATAACAAATGCTGGAGGGGCTGTGGGAAAAAATGGGGCCATATTTTGTATTAGCACAATTATAGGGAAATGACCATAATCCTTGATCTGGCAAATAAAAAAATTTTTACATAAATGAAAAAAGATGGAAACTGTAGTTTAGAACAGCATTTCAGCTACGTAACAGACCCCATGGAGGTAGGAAGAAGGGATTCTCTTACATAAATTAATGTAAATTGTATAACTGAATGTGAACACAAAACTTGCAGGCATTTATTAAGTTAAATTCACACAGCATAAGGATGATCAAATGAAGCAAGGTAGAAAAGCTAGTGGAGTGCAGACTTCCCTGAGCAGGTCCTTTATCCCCAGGCAAAGAAGAAAGAATCTGAGAAAGTAAGCATACCTCCTTTCTACAGGCCATGACCTAGAGATTGCTTCTCACAAGACAGGGATCAGGGCCACAGGCCAACCGTCAGCACTTGGACACCCTTGTTTTGAAAGCCCACTTCCTTGGCTTCTCCTAGCCTGATTGTTCAGTTGTGAAGGCAAGAAGAGAAATTTGACTGAAGAATGATTTGGAGAGACAGCTTCTTGAGAGCAATCTAAGAGGTGAGGAAGAAGAAAGGAAAGCCCTAAGACTTAGTGCTGTGGCCTCCTGTTTTCTTCCTCATTGTGGATCCAAATGCTACTAAAATTATGTTTTGATTGCACAGCCTAACATACAGGGGTAGCAGTGGGTCAGGCTACCACACAGCTGACTGTTACCTTCCGCCTGGGAGCTGTTTCAGTCACCCACAGTAGGTACATAGACACCCTATTTCCTCAGGTGAACGCATGTCCTACTCATGGTTTCCTCCCTCTCCTCTGGCCTAATTAACACTGCACCTCTTCACTCTAAAGGTGCCCAGTTTGAATGATACGTATCATCACCTGGTGTGTGCTAGTCTCCCAGCTCTGACCTTGTAGACATTTCTCCTTCATTAAACCTCAGAACATCACACATAACCATCCTAAAGTAGTGCTCAAGCAGGGTGTCAGAGAGGATACAGAAAGCACCCAGTGAATGTCCCTTTAGCTAGCAGATTGCATTCCGCAGCCAATCCATCATCTGGAAAATACGGGAGAAACTGTTTGATAGACATCTTGGTCTGGGTTGAATTTTCCAAGAATTTCTTCATACATAGTGTGAGTTATGGTGATGTGCCGTATAAGCTAACAGGATGGGAATTTATTTCTTAACTATGAATATTGTTGCTATCTTTGAATAAAATAAGGAACTTTCCTAAATTGGAGGAAATGTAAACTTTCCCAAAGGATTGGGCCAAGACTTGTTTAAGGTGGAGGTAGTGTTCCCTGAGAACAAGTCTTCCGTTGCCACTCACTTCTGCTTTGCTGAAGTAGGAATAGCAGACAAATGACCCATGTGGTTATTACTTTCAGCTGCCAACCCGAGCTGAAGCTCTAAGGGATTGATATGGATTCCATCTCCAAAAGAGCTGGGACACTGAGCCTTGTCCCTCTCCCCACCTGTGTCTACAGAGAGGGAGCTTCTAGCATTACTGTCTTGAGACCTTGATGTTAGGAAAGCTGTCAGCTGGATCTGACCCATGCCCTGTTTTGTGTCTGCCTCGCTGTACCGCAGGTGACATCAGTTGCAAGGGGATGACCGAGCGCATTCACAGCATCAACCTTCACAACTTCAGCAATTCCGTGCTCGAGACCCTCAACGAGCAGCGCAACCGTGGCCACTTCTGTGACGTGACGGTGCGCATCCACGGGAGCATGCTGCGCGCACACCGCTGCGTGCTGGCGGCAGGCAGCCCCTTCTTCCAGGACAAGCTGCTACTGGGCTACAGCGACATTGAGATCCCATCAGTGGTATCAGTGCAGTCGGTGCAAAAGCTCATTGACTTCATGTACAGCGGCGTGCTGCGTGTATCGCAGTCAGAAGCTCTGCAGATTCTCACAGCCGCCAGCATCCTGCAGATCAAAACCGTCATAGATGAGTGCACTCGCATCGTGTCACAGAACGTGGGCGATGTGTTCCCGGGCATCCAGGACTCTGGCCAGGACACGCCGAGGGGCACTCCTGAGTCAGGTACATCGGGTCAGAGCAGTGACACAGAATCGGGCTACTTGCAGAGCCACCCACAACACAGTGTGGACAGAATCTACTCAGCGCTGTATGCTTGCTCCATGCAGAATGGCAGCGGTGAGCGCTCCTTCTACAGCGGCGCAGTGGTCAGCCACCATGAGACTGCACTCAGCCTGCCCCGCGACCACCACATGGAAGACCCCAACTGGATCACCCGCATCCACGAGCGCTCACAAATGGAGCGCTACATGTCCACCACCCCTGAGACCACGCACTGCCGCAAGCAGCCCAGGCCTGTGCGTATCCAGACCCTGATGGGCAACATCCACATCAAGCAGGAGATGGAGGATGATTATGACTACTACGGGCAGCAAAGGGTGCAGATCCTGGAGCGCAACGAATCTGAGGAGTGCACAGAGGACACGGACCAGGCCGAAGGCACTGAGAGTGAGCCCAAAGGCGAAAGCTTTGATTCAGGTGTCAGCTCTTCCATAGGCACCGAACCCGACTCAGTGGAACAGCAGTTTGGGCCAGGAGCAACACGGGATGGCCAGACTGAGCCCACGCAACCCGAGCAGGCTGCTGAAGCACCCGCTGAGGGCAGCACACAGCCAAACCAGCTAGAAACAGGTGCCTCCTCTCCAGAGAGAAGCAACGAGGTGGAAATGGACAACACAGTTATCACTGTCAGCAACAGCTCAGATAAGAGCATCCTGCAACAGCCTTCAGTCAACACATCCATTGGGCAGCCATTGCCAAGTACCCAGCTCTACTTACGCCAGACAGAAACCCTCACCAGCAACCTGAGGATGCCTCTGACCTTGACCAGCAACACACAGGTCATTGGCACAGCTGGCAACACGTACCTGCCAGCCCTCTTCACTACCCAGCCTGCAGGCAGTGGCCCCAAGCCTTTCCTTTTCAGTCTGCCACAGCCCCTGGCAGGCCAGCAAACACAGTTTGTGACAGTATCCCAGCCCGGCCTGTCGACCTTTACTGCACAGCTGCCAGCGCCACAGCCCCTGGCCTCCTCTGCAGGCCACAGCACAGCCAGTGGGCAAGGTGAAAAAAAGCCTTACGAGTGCACTCTCTGCAACAAGACCTTCACCGCCAAACAGAACTACGTCAAGCACATGTTTGTACATACAGGTGAGTGCAGGCTCCCAGAGAGGCCTGGCAGCAGGGAGTAAAGGGGATTGGGGGGAGGAAAGGGCAGGACTGCAGGTGGAAGGGAAGGTTTGGAGTCATCTTTCAGATTTTGAAGAAAACCCCAGCCCAAAGCCTCTTCTAGAAATCTCAGCTCTGCCCGCGTCACAGGAATGAAGTACCCTGCCACTGAAAGATAAAATCACAGGAACCCTTTGTGGAAAAGAGATGTCCTAGGGATGTGCGGCCTACAAAAGAGTAGAATCAGGGCCTCATATACCCAGTCCAAGTACTTGACTTTCAGAGGCAGCATAATGCAGTAGTTAAGAGCTTCAGCTCTACAGCCAGATCACTTGGGTTTGAATTCAGGCTTAGCCACAGCCAAATATTGTCACTTTGAGAAAATCAGTTTTGCTGTACTTTGGTTTCCTTGCCCAGAAAATGAGGATAACAGTAGTATACCTTCCTTATAGTGCCACTTTTGAAGATTATATTAATTAGTATACGTGAAGTTCTTAAAAGAGTTTCTAACACATAATAACCATGGTATTAGTGTTAGATGTTATTGACATTATTAAGATGGCTGGGAGGCAGGTTATTCTGATTGACTCAGAAAAATAGAACTGGAGGAGTGATTGAAAGTTCTAGGAGATTCTTTCAACTAAATAAAAGTTAACAGTCACAGCTGCTTTATATAGATTGCTTCCAAAGAAACTAGGTGCCTCTAACTGGAGGTACTTGAGGCCAGAATGCATGATTGTTTCATAGGGATGATTTAGAAGGGATTCAGTCATAAGATGGCAAGATGAGTGTTTCCCTGGATTTTATAATTCCAGAGCTGAGATCTCCTCACTCTGTCAGTCCTTTTTCCTAGTTCGATAATGGGACAGACACCAAAGTGGGAACACTATGGATATACCTCCCTCTCAGTGACCATCTCTACACATATGGTTAACATTTCACATGGATTCTCTGTACCGAGAGTACTTACCACAGTGATGATAACATATTTGAAATTCTTATGAAAGTCATTCTTCTGGTAAACCTGTCATTCCAGAATATGCCTATTAAATGACAAATAATTTGCCAGAGAAAAGTTACATACTTGAATTCCGATACATGAAAACAAATTAGTTTCTCAAAGCAGCCTATTTCTTAGCTGAAACAGTTATGAATCTGAGATAGGACATAAAACAAGTATGTTGAAATCGAGAAAGAGAAGACAACCAATAGTTATGGAGACAAGATACCCGACATTGAAGTGAACAACTAAACCAGCACATTATTTAAAATGAACTTTGCCTTCTTTACAGCCCAGTTTAAATCAAGACATTACATAAATCATTTTATGTGTCTTTGTGCAGATGAACTGTACTTATTATAATTTTCACACCTCCAAATGAACATAGTGACTCACTACTAAACTTAGAAAGACAGGTAGTTTTAAGTCATTGTGTTTATTCGGGGTACATGTGAATGCAGTAATAACCTGAGATCAATTAAGAGAAGTTAATCAACTAACTATACTTATGTAGCAACATATGGCCACGTGTTCTCAAATAGTTTGTCATTTCTTTCTCTAAATATCTGTCTTATAAGACATCAAATTAAGGATTTATGCAAAAAAGAGACCATTTGTGAAAGTATCTCTTTAGCCAAAGTTGACTTTGCTGATCTTGAATCTATAAACATATCTATTGTGTCCTTCAGTGCATCTCTTCCAGGAAAACTATCAGATATAAAATTCACCCATTTTTATCCGACCACATATTGAAATAACACTTTAAATTTGCAATATTAAATGTTCAATGTACTACCAAAAAATTACCTTTTTGATGCATAAATGCATTTGTCCAATAGACTAACCATAGGATACTGTAGTTAACCCATTAGAAAACCAGCAATAGATTTGCACACTTAGATATCATTGATGCAAACAGCTAAAGGTAAAGTCACTTTATATATCTGAGTCATGCTCAAAGTATGGCCTTCAGAATGCTAGTGAACTATTAAGGTGTTTGTATCAGTGTGTATAATGTGGCCCACTTCTAGAAATAATCATGTGCATATATCAGCTGGACAACACATTTTTAAAAAGCAACACTCTGCCCTCTCTTTCTAGAATTATTTTGCAGTGGTTGTTTGGGAAAACCATCTGTGTTTTAAGGGTTTTGTATAATTGGAAGAGTCTCTGACTCAGCAAAGTTTAGGAAAAATTGGCCAGGTTTTCAAAAGGCAAGGTAGGTTGAGCATGGGGAGGTAGTCAAGGACCTCAATTCAATGTGGTCCGCATTTCTGCACTTCTCTCTACTTTCTTAGGAAAACATCAAAAAAAGTGGGCTCTTCCAACTTTATAGGACCCCAGTGTTATTTTCAATAACAAAACTCCAGACCCAAAGTTCAAATATTAGTATTAAAAAGATTCTGGAAAGAACTGGGGATACTAGGAAGAGCAGAGGTGGACTTGATGCTCTTACCCATAGTCTATCCAGAAAGAATCCTACCGGGAAAGAATGGCTTGACAGGGATGAAGGAAAAGAAATGTGTTTTCTCCCGTGATAGCTACTCTGCAAACAAAAATAGCTGCATAGTAGTAACTAGATTTGCATTTTATTAACTCCAAGATTTAAAGTAAATGGTACTTCCTTTCAACAGCTACAGAGAATCAATTCTGAGATCTGGATTCCAATTAAAATATTGTGTAGATCTATGTTAATGATCTACATATTCATGAGAGGAAGTGTTTGAGACAAATAAGTTGTCCATTGTTTTGACTTTGGAGCTAAGCTGTACCTTAGAGAACAAAAAAAGCCCTATTTATGAAGCGTATTTCATAATTACAGCACTAAAACTTAGAGGCATAAGTGAAAGATAATTGTATTGAAACTAGGATTTGGGTCTTCTAAATAACTGTGTGACCATAAGCAAGTCACTTGATTTCACAAGGGTCAATTTGAGTTTAAAATGAAAATAATAATTTTTCTGCCTTAGGTGGGTATGTAAAATTTTTCATAAGGGTCAAAATATTACTTCGTTTTCAAAACTAATCATCGTGATTGCTTTAACTCCTTCCATCTAGGAGACATTGAGATTCTTTACTCTGTGTCTCATTTCCAAATACAGAGTTTGAACATGTTTCCTTCCTTTATGAGATTTATGCTGAATCAGTGATACTCCTGGGGCTGCTTGAACTTCCTTCATAACAATAACTTTTTTTATTTCTTAACGGTTTTATAAGAATGAAAGAAATTCCCTCACCTAATCACTCTTTATCTACTGCCAAACAAACCACAGTAGGACTTCATTGCCTCTCAGAGCTTTTCATATTCACTTACTGAAGCCTCCTAAGAGTTGTGAGGAAGGAAACCATGAGTTTAGGACATGCTTGAAAGCAGAAGAGTTAGAGAAAAAGCAAGACAGCAAAAACCATCCTGGCATGGAAGGCCTTCCCTACCTCCCCAATCAAGGGGAAAAGGAAAAAAAAGCGGAGGTCAAAATAGACAAATGAACGTGAAAAGGAAGGGTAGAAGATATTAGAAGGATGAGGACTGGATAACTGACATGGATATGGAAGGGAAGCAACGGGGAGAATTCAAACACAACCATAGAGCAGTGTGATCCCCGTACAAGGAGCATGCAGATTCTCTCCCCCGCCCCTGCCACACCTCTTCTGTCAAACTTCACCTGAAGCTCAGCAACCTGTCCTTTAACAAGCCTTCATTCGTTCTAAAGTTGGGAGTGGCACCTTAGCGAGCTGAGCCCAGGTGATTTGGAGGAGAATGGCCTCAGTTTGCTTTTCCTATGTAACATCATTCTCTAAAATTCCACTACCAAGAATCTGGTCATTTGGAAAAAGTAAACCAGAGTTATGGGCAAAAGCTGGATTTTGTAATGGATCATTTATGTTACAAAAGCCACCTCACAACTCTGAGCAGTGAGTTCAGTCTTCTGAACTGCATAGGTACCATGACAAATGCACCCCTTCTGGTACTGAACAGTACCGACTTGGTTACACATATGGCCATCTCCACACCTTCCTATTAGAGTGTAAAGTCTGAAAGAGCAGAAGCGCACATGTAAATGTATATCATGCACCCACATACACAATAGTTTACAAACAGTAGGATCCAGTCATATTTAATCAATGGCCGAACTAGATCCTTTCACAATGATGTCTCTTTGTTTTGTGATGTAGCTCCATAGATACTTTAAACATTTCCTCCCGAGAGCCGAACATGTTACAGATACCATGTTCTGTTACTTTGCTGTTTGTAAGAAAGTACCACACATAATAATCAGAATGACCAGGATTGCTCTGGGCTATTTATTAACCTCCAAGTGTAAGGTTACCAGATTGAGCAAGCAAAAAGTTAAAACAACCATGTAACTATTAAACTTGATTTTCAGAAAAACAAGTTTATTTTCAGAATATGTTCTATGCAGAATGTATGACATACCTGTACTAAAAAGTTATTTATTGTTTATCTGAAATTCAAATTTTAGAAGGTGTTATATATTTTATCTGGCAACCCTTTCCAGGTGCAGCTATCTTTTAAGATCCAAACTTAGGATTTTTGCCTTAAAACTCTATAAATGAATATGGGCTAACATATGTACTTGCTTAGCAAATGTTTGTTGAGTGAGTATGTAAATGAATGTTTAAAAATGTAGGCATGCTTTCCAGGAGAACTTAATTCAAGGGACTTATACATAAATGCATTCTTTTCTCAGTGAGACTTTTAAGATTTCTTTCTTTCTCTCTTTTTTTAACTAGCTAGAGAATATATTGTACAGATTTCTGTGTTCGCACTTGTATTTTTTTCACCAACAAAAGGTAGGTCCATGGGCTTTTTTCCAAATCATACTACCAACAGCCCATCCATTGGTGACTGTTTTTAGCCCATTGATATCCTTTGCACATAAGGTAGTTTTGCTTGTTACTTGGAGAAGCTCAGCTATTTCAGCCATGAGTTCGGTGTAAACAGATGTAATAATAACAGTAGCATAACAACATTACCAATGGGGTAATAATAGTGACACTGAGACCATAATATGATAATCACATATGGAGCTTGGACTGTTAATACTGTCAGGCCAGTGAAGATAAAGGAATGAGTATGAATTTGGGAGTGAAAGCCTCTGTTTTATCGCTTTGTGACTGAGTAGTGCCTGTAGGAAGAGCTTTTAAATTCAACCTGAGCCTCAGTTTCTCAGATCTTAATAGTATTTCTTTTATATGGTTACTCTGAGAATTAGGTAATTTATGTGAAAGCACTTAACTATAAATGCTGTAAAACAATCAAAGTCATTAGGAATGTATGTGTGATAGATGTTATAGTGGCATTATACATTGTGCAGCATAGAGAGCAAGAAATTGTTTGTTGACAGGGGAAGAGGAAATAATCTGGTTGGGTTAGTATCTTCTTTTTTCCCCAGTACTGAGGATTGAACCCAGGGCTGCTCACAATGAACTATATCACCATCGTTTTTTGTAGGATTGATTGACTGGCTCACCAAAAGTCTCTAAATTGCCCAGGCTAGACTCAAATTTGCAGTCCTCCTATCTCAGCCTCCCGCAATGCTGGGATTAGAAGCATGTACCACCATACCCAGCTTGTGCTGGTATTTTACTCTTAGCTATTACTGATTTGTTGATAGACGATATAGATATTATCTTCTCCAAATGTTAATATCTACTCCCTGCATAAAGTTGTAAGAGAGGTTAAGTAATATGAAGTTACCTGAGATCTTCAGAATTCTCCTTACCACCAAAATATTTTAGTTTCACTGAAACCACAGATGTTTTGTGACTGCATTGTGTCCCCAGTAGGCAGTCTCTCCTAGCCAGTCACCAGGAATGGACCAGAGGTTGACAGGTGATCATGCCAACTAGTATCTTAGGGGTGTAGGCCCGCCTTAAGCCTCAGTTGTCCGGATGGAGAGCAAACTCTGCAGCCAGTAGAAGCTCCATACAGTTTCTCATGAGCACATTTCCATTGTTGATACTGCACCTTTCTCATTTCCTGGTCTGATCTTGATTTTCTTCATGCAGAAGCTCTGCACTTTCCAGGACACCCCAACTCTCCTCTTCCTCTTCCTTCCTTGCTACCTCCTGTGTCACCAAGCACCCTGTCTTGGTTTTCTGACCCCTCACGCACGGCATTTGCCCAAAGAGAACGCTATTGTGCTACAACAGAGGATAGAGAGTCAGGAGAGTGGGAGACACAGGTAGGAACAGTTCTTCTGAAAACAATCAGATAAGAGCATGCACTGACCTTTCTGCAGCCCCGGAAAAGCTAGAGTGAGAAAGAATCAGTAGAAGAAGCACGTTCTTGCTGAGCTCCCAAAACAAAGGTCACTCTTCAAAATCAGGGTGTCTTAACTCATTACGTGGCTTTTACTGGAATGTTTTGAGCTTTGAGCAGAAGCCTCTGCATCTCCTAACTGAAGCAGCATCTTTCTTGTTTTTTTCACTTGTCAGTTGCTGTAGAAGACATATCAGAGGTGGTCCGTGAAAAGGAGTTGAAGGGCAGGCACTGAAAAATGGAGAAAAATACAAACTTTCCCCTCTTCCTTATCCTCGAGAATACAATAAAGGATACTGTCTCTTGCTTTAGTTCTTCACCTGCTGTTCGGTTTCTCTGTGTCCAGTGCTCCAGCTGCTGCTTGATAGGAAAGCCTCTGTTCTGTATGTTAACATTCTATTCATGACATCACTTCTTTTCACTGGCATAGATAATTAGTAGTGTATATGGAGACAGTAGACTATACATACTCTACCTTTAAGTCTAAATTTCATAGCTGCAATATACTTGCTCACTTTATTGATTATATGAAACATTTTTTAAAAATTCTGGATTGGCTCCCCTTTGCCAGGCAAGTCATTTCTCATTTGGTTTCATTTATCCTCAGATCCTTTGTGCTGAGCGGAATAGTTTAGTTTTCCTTAAAAAGATCGCATATTCTGTACTAAGTGCTTTTTCTCTTTATTTTTCAAAACAACATCACAAGATAGGTACTTTCTGTATTATTTTCTATAGATAAGGAAACCGAGGTTTAGAGAGGTTAAATAACATGCCCAAGTCACTCAGCCAAGGAAATGGAATTCATATCTGACTTCTGCCTCTGTATAGCCCCAAAACAGATCATATTAAAGTAGAAGGGTTCATGGGAGCTTGTCCTGAATGTTTTAACTTAAATACACACTTAGCATCTGGTGTCTCTTTCTGACAAGCCAGACTTCTTATTTCTGACCGTGGGCTCAAACCTGGAAACCTGTCTACTACCATTTATCTTCACTTTTCCTTTCTTCACGCAGAGAGCAGCAATCCACAGGCCATGTCTACCTCCCTTATAAGAAATATGCAGGAAAATAATACAATAGGAAAACATTACCATTCCTTATGAGTGATATTACTCCAAATCCATACATTTAGAAAGGAAAACTCTGGACACTTGATTAATCTGAAAATAATACCCTGTTTAACCAGACAGTTCCCAAAATGCCCACACTCCACCATCACAGCATTTTAATAATTATAGAGAGCACCTTCCTTTAAGGGGCTCCCAAGTGCTTTGCAAATGTTTTTTCCTCATTAACTAGCATACCACTTTTCTGTGGCATGGAAGGGAACGGATACTTTGTCCTATTTAAAATGTGGGACTGCTAATGCATTGAGTAATTAAGCAGGTTGCCCTCAGGTCATTTCCTAGCAAGGCCAGAGGTAGAGTCATCTGGGCTTGTGGGCCACCCTGAGCAGAAGACCCGCAAGTTCTGGGTACAACTCTTTGCTTACAGAAAGCAAAACAAACCTAGAGAGATGAAAACATTTAAAAAGCCCAGGGTCACACAAATAATTAATGGCAGAACCGATACTACAAGCATACAGACAACATACATATATATGCAATTGAGAGAAAGATGACAACTGTGAAGAATCAATTTATAGTCAGATGAGAAGGGTGTGAAAGTAAAAGGCCTTCATCAGTGACCTTGCCTCAGGAAAAGCACACAGAAGGTGAAAGTTTCAAATAACAAGAACATTTAGCACAGACAAAGTTTCAACTTCCTAGCAGCCAAAATACCATCTGGAACTTGAGGCATGCTTCCCATTAAAGGTGACAGGTGGACATGTTTTAAAAGATATTTGGCTAGCCTATCGTAGCCACTATAAATCATACTGAAAGCACAAGGATAGCAAAGACCAGCTGAGTTCCAAGCATGTTTACAGCTGACAGAAATGTTTCAACTAAAAATAACACGCATGACTGTGTCTCTTAGGGAATCTCTCATTTCAAAAAAATTTACCAATGTAAACATTATGCATAGACTGAGCTCTTCAGCAAACTGAGAGTATTAGCAATGAGCCTTTCCTAACTTCTTCTATTTTAATCTAAAAGTGAACTAAAATGAGAACTATTATTCTCACCTAACCCTGTGGTCCTGTGCATCATACTGTCCCATCAGTGTGCCTCAAAACAAATCCTTTTATATTTTAAAGCACAACAATAACAGCAAAAAACCAATGGGAGAAAACTTCACACAATGGATCATATGCCTAAAAGCACTTAACACTGAGCCTGGCACATAATAAACATGTAATACCTAGTGGTCGTTTTTATTGCTGTTAATACCATGATATAGCAAACTCCTCTGTTTCATAATGGAAAAATAGAAATACATTCAAGACACATACTTTACATGGAAATCACTTCAAATTCAGGAAGTAGACTCCTCACTCTGCTGAATACATAGGCAGATGTTGAGCTACTACCTTAGGGAGGTTCAGGCTTTGGGCTTTGAGGCCAGCCACATTATAGAGAAGTACATAGAAGGAACTTCCTACTCTGAGGTAGGTGCCTATGCTGGGCAATTGGTAATGTAGTTCATCTCACCTGTCAAGGGCACAGAACAATAGAAGTTGAGAACAGACAGTCTGAACACAAACAAGTCTTTAAATAATTGTCCTCAGAGATGTCGTAGACCCACGGACTTGCCTTATAGAAGAATCTTTATGTCATGATCCAGTGACTGAGAAATCTTATCTTACTATTTTTAACTAGCTTGATCATTTGGTTCCTAAGCAAATGGCAAATCAAAGCTATAAATGAAGAGAAAAAAAAAAAAAGACTTTTCCCAACAGCCTAAGAAAAAATAAAGAGAGAAAAGCCATTTTAGAAATTGACCTAAGGGGGCTGGGGATTTAGCTCAGTGATTAGAGTGCTTGCCTTGCAAGCACAAGGCCCTGAGTTCGATCCCCAGCACCACCAAAAAAACAAAAACAAAAACAAAAACAAACAAACAAAAAAAAAAAAAAAACAGAAATTGACCTAAGAGTTTAAAAAGCATATATAACCATTTAATGGGGGAGGAGATATTAGTAAGAATACCATGCACGTATTCCCACACCACCCTTGGTGGTCTGCAAAGTGATTGCCTATGTATTTTCTGTCAATACCAGCACAATAAGGTAAGTAGGACTCTATACCCCAGAATCATTTGGTGCTTTGTCTTAATGGTATAGTGTGTTGGTGCCTAGGTTTGAACAGCACCATTTGATTTGGAGACCGGCATGTCATCCACCACCTACTCAACTTTCACACATAGGAAAGCCAATCTGCAGCTCACTAAGTCAATACAAACTAGCCAGTTAACTTTTGTATTACATTTAAGGAAGATTTCTCCCTAAAAATCTATAAAATTAAAACATCGTAGCTCTTCAGAATGACTTCTCTGTTAGCAAATATCTCCTAAACTTAGTATTAAAATGAACGCATTGACTAGGTAAAATAGTGTGAGTGGGGACTTTCCCTAAAGAACCAAGCTGTGTGACCAATATTCCTAATTCCCACAGATTGAAAAGAACCTCATTTCTCCAAAGTTCTATTATTTCTTATGTTTGTTTGACACTGTTAATGGGAAGCAGTTAAATTCCTAATGATGATGTTGAAATGACAACCTGAAAAAGTAGCTCTCCCTTTTCTACACAGCATGACCCTTAAAGACTTAGCAGAGGAGATCCTGTAGCTTTCCGAGATAGCCATTTTTTTGGCATGTGGAAAACTCTAGACTGTTCTGGCATCCCTTAAAGCAAGATTTCTCTGACCAGGAGAGGCCAGAAAGGCCTGGAATTTTCCAGTCAAAGATGATCCATTCAGAAATCAGATTTTATTTTTTAAATTCTTCTTTCTTTTTTGTTGTCTTGTTTTTCTGTCTCTCATTTCCCACCGTGGCTCCGTCTCGCCCCATCCTGCTTGCTGTCTCTTCCCACGCGGACAGGTGAGAAGCCCCACCAATGCAGCATCTGCTGGCGCTCCTTCTCCTTGAAGGATTACCTTATCAAGCACATGGTGACGCACACAGGCGTGAGGGCGTACCAGTGCAGCATCTGCAACAAGCGCTTCACCCAGAAGAGCTCCCTCAACGTGCACATGCGCCTCCACCGCGGGGAGAAGTCCTACGAGTGCTACATCTGCAAAAAGAAGTTCTCCCACAAGACCCTCCTGGAGCGACATGTGGCCCTGCACAGTGCCAGCAACGGGACCCCTCCCGCAGGCGCGGCCCCGGGTGCCCGCGCTGGCCCCCCGGGTGCGGTGGCCTGCACGGAGGGGACCACGTACGTCTGCTCCGTCTGCCCGGCGAAGTTTGACCAAATTGAGCAGTTCAACGACCACATGAGGATGCATGTGTCTGACGGATAAGTAGTATCTTTCTCTCTTTCTTATGAACAAAACGACAACAAAAAAAGAAACAAACAAAGCTATGGCACTAGAATTTAAGAAATGTTTTGATTTCGTTTTTACTTTCTGTTTTTGTTTTTGTTTCGTTTCATTTTGTACTACATGAAGAACTGTTTTTTGCCTGCTGGTACATTACATTTCCGGAGGCTTGGGTGAATAATAGTTTTCCCAGTCTCCCTCGGATGGTGGCCTTAAGGCCTGGTAGTGCTTCAGGAGATTCACTGGTTGGATCTCTAGCTACTGGCCTCTAAATACAACCCTTCTTTACAAAAACATCTTTTTAAAAAGTTAAAAAAAAAAAAAAAGAAAAAAAAGAAAAAAGAAAAAAAATTTTCCACTTGTGAAGAGCACTACAAAATACATAACAAAATCTAAAAGGCCTACTGTCTTTAAGTACACCGCTTGCAGTGTTTCGTGGACATTTTCACAATTCTGGCCGCTTGGACTTCACAGTAACCAGTTAAAACTGTGGAATATCACTTCTGGTGCAAACCCAGAGGAAAGGCCCTGCTGTTTTCCACCTACCACGTTGTCTGATTTCATAAAAGGGCTGTGGGGGTGGGAGGGGGCAGTGGGGTCAGTGGTGTGGGAAAGAAAGGGGAATGGCAAGCTTCTCCCCCAGATTCTGCCTGCCTCCACACACCCTGGCTCACCTCCTCCACGTCCCCCCCTTTCAGCCAAAGCCAGGAAGACTTGGACGAGCAACAAGCAACAGTGGCTATCGTATTTATTCAGTGTCTTCGCTGGGCCACAGCCTCAGCACAATCAAGAGGGACTTTCATGAAAGGCAGAAATGCAGATAAAACAAAGATATCAGAGATTTGCACCTATGTTTCTAGGTACAAGAGAAGGATTATTTCCAACAATCTTTGCAAAAAAAAAAAAAAGGTGTCAAGATATATTCTTGTGGAAGAGAAAAAGAAAGAGAAATGGAGGGTGGGGGGGACAATAAGTTCTTGAGGCTTTTTTAATTCAAAATTTTATAGAGGGGCAAAAGTGACATTTACCAGATAGAATGCTGATTTTTTTAATATATTTACAACAGTATTTGTGTAAAAAAAAAACAAAAAAATGAGATTGTTAAAAGTAATTTTTTTTCATTTTGGTTTTGCATACACTGCCACCAATCCCTTCTCTTTTATTTTGTTTCACACACATATATATATTTTTTGGTAAGTCAAGACTGTTAAGGTTAGCAATACTGCTTCCAGACGGAAAGAATAAAAAGCAACTAAAGTTATATTTGAAAGAGAGGAAGGTTATTTTCTTCATATTTTTTTTAATTTTTCTTAATTTTTATTATTTTAAGTATTGCCTGGGTTGATGAGGGCCTCTGGGCCCACCCATCCCTGCTGTAATTTGAACTGCTGCTTTGTATTTTGATATGTAGTTCCTTGACCTTTAGCAAGCTTAAGTTGCTCCACTGAATATTTTTTTCACTGATCCATCTAGAATTCTTTTCTTTTTCATGGAAGGGACTTTATCTTTCAGAAGCAGACTTCTTGCTTCTTTAAAATTTCATTGCACTCTTACGATTCTAAAGTTTCTATTGGCTTTGCTTTTTGTCTTTGATGGAACACTAGTCACCTAGAGGACTTGACAGATGGGTTTGTTTCTTTTGTGGTCAGCCAGAAGGAGGACTTCACAGAGCTCTGCTACACCTCTTCACCCTTCACAAGCCTGTGGGCATCATGATGAGAAGCCTATTACAAACCATGATGCGCTGATGCCAAAATTACTTTTTCTTTCAAATATCACCTTCTGACTCTTTCCACCATGGCTAAGAGGGCTAAATAAGATGTTGATTCTTTAGATGATTTATTAATCCTTGCTTTTCGGAAAGGTCTTAGGAAATTAACAATTTCCTTGATGCCAACATCCATCATTCAAAAGGCCACCGATCTGTTGCATCATGCTGGATGCCACTCTCTCTTCCTAGTTGGGATTTCTCTCCTCGGTCCTGATCAAGAAATTGTAATGGAGACTTTTCCATTATAAACAGTGTCCTGAAGGGATTCCAACTCAAAAGTAGGACTTTTTAAACCTAATACTCCTGAAGTGATTTCACTATGGAGAAATCTTGATACAAAGGAAAAGTAAATCTTTGAACAAAGTGGAAACACCGAACTATAGTTTTAAAAACAGAGAAAAGAGGACATTTTACTTTCAAAAATTACTCTGCATTTTAATTTAATTTTCCTTCTAATTTTCCTGTTAGCATTTTATTTACAAAAATCATGTAGCCAACGAGGGAAAATCTTCCAAAGCAAGCAACTCTATAATGACTAAATTGGTTTTATTCGTATATTTTAGACATTAGTTAACTTGGATCTTTTCCCTAAGTTCTTTGTGATATTTAATAGAGTTTGTGTAACTGGAGTATTTGTGACTTCATCTGTGGTACAGTGCTTAATTCAGTGAGTATTTTGCTAGCAGTTTTAATGTAAACTTGGATGGTTAAATGACTACTGAGCATCACACATTGTGATTTCTAAGAAGAATCCTATTTAAAGAACTGGGTGTCCAAAACTCACCTGTACTAAAAGTCAATGAGAAATCGCTTCAGAAGTACAAAAGGTCCAATTTTCTGTTGCTAATTTTGCTTTTCACAGTTTCAGTGTTGACTAATATTTCCGCTTACCACCAATAGAGGGAGCATTAAGTAACTTTGTCATGGAATATTTTGATAGTTTGAAAAACAACCCATTCAGCCCATAAATTAAAAAAGTTTGACACTGAGAAAAACAGAGGAAATTGACATGAAATAACTCACCATATATTACAAATGGGAAAAGGTCCAAAGCCACTTTAAAGTATTTTCAACTAGGTGACAATAGTACTTTTTAAATAGTATCTTTATTCAAACCTTAGCAACATAGACAGAATTGATAATCCCTCCAGAAAAGCTGATTTTGAGCGCCATTGGGCCACATTCAGCTGCCTGCTTCTGAAAGCTGAAGGAGATCCGTTTGTCTTAATTTGCCAATCTCAAAAGCTAAATAACCGGGTTAAAATTCATCTGTAGAGGAGGAAAAGAAGACCTCCAGATGACTAGAAACGCTGATGTTCATCCTTTTCCTGTGAAGTAGTTCTCTCTTTTTCAAAAAGTTGGGGGCTCCAAAACAATTCTTGGTGAGGTGATATAATCACTGTCGTCAGTTACCAAATGTACTATTCAAATTTGTCTGGCAGTGGACTTGGTCCTGCTATGTTTTCTCTTTCCAAACATCTCACAGCCTAAATTAGTTGGCAGATTATTCTCTGGAAACAGGAAGAAGCTAAATTAGAGTTGTAGATCGAATCTAGGGGAGCAGAGAAGTTGCTGGGAGTCTATTGTAAAATGTCAGGCCTCTAAAGGGCTACTTTCCAAACTGACCCACATTTTAGCAAACAAACTCATCCTTACCTATTTCAAAAAGATAGATGCTTCCAGATTGCCAGTCTTGAATTACAGCTAAACAATCATGAATATCTTAAGAAATAGGGAAATATTTTGCCTCAAGATCAGAGAATGAGTATAGATTCTTTTAATTTTTTGGTTTCAAATCCTACAACTTTTACATTTAGACCTTCATGCTAGTATGCTATTGGCCCTTTTTTTTTAAATTCTTTTTAATAGCCAGGAAAAAGATAAGATGAAAGCAGGTGTTCCAGGTTTTAGACCTCTTAGGGTTAGACAAGGAACAAGAACTGGTGTGGGAAAGAATATTTTTAAAGCAGTTTATAATTTAAAAAAGAATTTGCTAAACAGATAAGGGAAAAAAGTCAAAGGAGAGTGTTTATCTCAAAACATTTAGATGCAGTTTAGGACAAAGAAAATCTAACACTGACCATCAGTATCTCAGTGTACTGGGCATTTTTCCCTCGAAATGCCAGTATTTGTGCAAAAAAAGCCCTTAAACATGTAAAACATAAATCTATAAAAGAAACAAATTGAAACACATAGATATGATACAGATGCACAATGGAGGAAAGATTGGGAATTAAGCCAAGCCCACCCCCTCAATATTGAAATGAAACTCTTTATATCAAAATATTTTTACTGTATATTTTAAGTTGTTAACTTTTGCCCCTTAAAACAGTTTTACAGACTTTTCTCTCCCCAAATTCCTAATGTTTTGAATCCTTTTGTGCATGAGTTAAGTGTGGTGGGTAATCCTCAGCCTGTGTCCCAGCTCCAGTCTGTTCCTTTCTCCTAGTCATGTTAGAGGCCATTGTAGATGTTGGCCGTAGAAAGACTTGGGTTTGCTTTAAAACTCCCAGAGGGGTTGGGGATGTAGCTCAAGTAGTAGAGTGCTTGCCTGACAAGTACAGGGCTCTGAGTTCAATCCCCAGTACCAAAAAAAAAAAAATAAAATTCATGGAGGTTTTATTTTGTATCATACTATTCTAGAAGGACCAAGAAAACCCTTTTCCAACCAATGAACAGGGAAGATTTGTGCATTCAGATAATGAAAAGAGAAAAGTTTTCCTCTGGGAATGTTTGTTTCATGTTAAATCCTAACATCTTAATCTCCTCCTACCCCCTTCATCCCAAAACACCAGCATTACATGCCCTGCTTACGCCCCCAAATCAGTGGGTTTTTTTTTTCTCAGCACAGAGTTAAAAATGAAGTGTGTCCTGTATAAAGTTCCTCAGGTACCCCCAAAACATAAAAAAGGCTCCTGTTGCTTCCTGGTTGGGGCTCATCCATAATATTGCCCTTAGGAAAGAAGGAAGTAAGGTCAATCTACCCAAAGTTCACACTAGATATGCCTATCCTGGAGCCTTCCTCTGTTGTTATTGAAGATGTTATTTAATTAGTTGAGGCTGGATGCAGGGGATATATGATTCTGCAGAAAAGGTATCAGATGATCCCATCAGACCTGGCTCTGATGATGCCAATGTATCGCTGCATCGAAGAGAACAAAAAGAAAGTGCAATGTAAGAGCAGACACAACCTGAGATGCCCTGGGGAATGAGAACAGGAGGGTGCCCTTTCTGTTGTGACTTGACTCTTTTAAAAAAATCTTTTAAAAGAATTCTTTAATATAGTAATGAGTTGAAGTTCAGGGTAATGAAAGCTCTGGGGAAGAAAATAAAAAGAATTGCAAGATGTATTCAGTACCTAACAAAGCTAAACCAGAAAACACCCAGTAGCAAAACTAGGAAGTTTGGCAAGAGGTATTTAGAGAAATCTCTGGGCTTCTCCACAGACAGGGTGGACAAACTTTCTTTTGAGTGATTTCTGGCTCTGAGAAACCTCTTTACTCACTAGAAAAGAACTTTATTTAAACGGCCAATTTTGTACCCCAGAGAAAGAAATTTAAAAAAAAAAAAAGAAAAGAAAATTAGGGCACTAAAGATAGAACCATGTGACTTGGTGACAAACAAAAGGAAGGGTGCACTAGAATTTCAATAGACTCCCTGATTCCATAGAAAAAGCAAAGCAACCCAAAGCCCCTGAGCGCCAGACTCTCAGACTGCAGGGAGTGGAGAGAGCATTTGAGCCAGCCCAACCCCCGGGGCTCTCTAAGGCTAGACAAAATTTCCCCACGGGGACCAGGGCAACCTCTTTCTCCTCTCTGTGTTTTCCTGAAGAAAAGGGCTGTTCTCTTAGATACCCAGAAAACAGATTATGTGGGGCAAAATTTCAAAAGCAATATCTGCCCTGGTGCTGAGGCTGCCTAAGAAGGCAGAAATGGGGCACAAAAGAGCTCTTGCGCTTGAGAGAGAACATTTTCATATTCCCAAGGGCTTTCTGTGGAGAGTTATTGCTGATACCACTTAAACCTCCGAAGGAGAAAAGGTTATGGTAGCTTCACGCTCCTATAAACACAGCGTGTGGAAATTACTAATCCAAAGCATCATTTCTAGCACAGAATACCAAGATGAGCAGCCTGACTAAAATACCCCAAAGATTTTTTTAAAGTCTGTAGATTTTTTTTCTCCTTGAATCCACCACAGCCAGTGGTGTACATTAGCAGATCCCAGGATGCACTTGTTGAACAGTAGGGTTACTTTCCATTCTTCGTAGGATAAGGGATGAATAGTACAAGCTCTTGTTCAAAACTATTTCCTCTTCATTGAATGAGGAGTAAAAATGCCCTGAGTTAAATCAAGAAACATCATCACCACTGACTGAAACAGTGTGCACTCTAGTGGTTTCTTCAGGCCCCATCTGTTGCTCCATGGTGTGAATACTTTCAGAGTGAAACCTATTCTGAATTGACTTCAGTTAATGTATTCTTACAAGAAGCCACTACAGAACAGAATTATTGCCTTAAATTGGAAAGCCCGGGGAAGAGGACGGGAATACAGAAATTGGAAGGTTGTGAGGGTATGAACATTTCTGGCTTTCTAATAGTTGCATTATTACACAAATAAGCCGTATTTGTGACAAAATACTATGGAAACAGTGATTTTTTTGGGGAGACATCAAACTTGTCTGACACTGGCTGCTCTCAGGAAGTGGCTGCTATTTCCTGTCTGCTCTGTTTCATTGATAGGGCTGAGCTGAATGTAAAGCAGATAGCGTATTGCTCAATAGTGAATCCCATAAAACAGTAACAGCTGCCTGACATGCCGGTTGCAAACATTTCCGTAACAGAGAGGACGATCCCAACAGAAAGCTTTCTTTCCCTACGTAGCACACATCTCTAAACCTCTTTTTCTCAGTTTTGGAGTGCATCTGGTTTATCTGGTGGTTCTTTGTTTCAACGCAAACTCACAACTTTCAGGTCTTCAGTGAAGGATCATAATCTGCAGCTCATAATCAAAATCTAGCCACAGTCATGGGAGTCCCAGTTTCTGGGGTACCTAAGTCAGATATGAGAGTCCCTACTCATTTTAATGTCAGAGGTTGCATGGTTCAGAATGCCTTGATGAAACTCTGGTACACCCGAGACAGAGGGGGAAAAGATTAGCCCCACAGGAGACATCTGTCTCTACTACTATTGCAACCCTTGTTACTGCCCAGCAACATCACTGTAATTGATATGTAGATTTAGTGATGAAAGGGTCTTAACCCATCCACTGTGTCGCAGCTGCTGTCCAGACTTCTGTATGAGTGTACCTTATGCGTGTGTACATGCAGTGTGAGGTGCTCTTATTACAAAACTATTCCATATTTGTATTCCCTAGTGACAACAAGATAGCTTTGGGAACTTCTTGTTAGAAGTCAAAGGTCTGACATATCTCACATACCTGCTTCTGCTCTGCTGCCTTATATGGTGCATCAGTATCTGTGATGAGGCTGTAGGGCATTCCGAAGGGGCCCAACCATGAGTCATTTCTTTATATTCCTTTGATGAGAAGTAATGATACACTTCTTTTGGACACTGACACGTGTGCGCATGTGTGTGTTTGTGTGTGTATTTATTAGTGTCTGGTTGTGTGTGTGCCTCCCAAAGGAAGCACATGCAAGCAGAGGTCCTGGTGCAGATATAGTTGCCTCTTTCCACCGTTGTGCTCAGACTTGTGGATCCCTTCCCAGTAAGTCACCTGCAGATTCAGTTGTTTTTTGTAGCATTTTAGAGTTGAGAGAAACAAAGTTTGTTGGCTCCACAGCAAACCCACAGAGACAGGCAGTTTTGCTCCAGAAGAAGGTGGAACACAAATAATCAACTGGTAGCAGACCACAGGGAGTGGAAGACTCGGGTAATCACCAAGTCTCCCAAGCTGGAGGGGCACTAAGGCCAAGCAGCCCATGCTCAAACCAGCTGTGGCCTGCGAAGGCCTTTGTTCCTTCCCTCTCTGAAACACAGCATATGCACACACTCAAACACAGGAACCCACATGTGAGTTTAGTCCCTACATCTGCAGGGTGCCATCATCATTCTCAAATTGTGTCTCCAGAAACCAGTGTGGCCTTTGCCGAAGTCTTTCCAGGAGTGGGTTGTTTACTGTGTCTAGCAAACCAATAGACTGTCGCGGGGATATTTGGGGGGAATCTCTGAGAATTGATGTCTCTTGCCTATCTTGAAGTACGACACCACTCTAGTGTAAGATACTGAATGAACTGACCTGGCTCTTGCAGCTGGCTCTTGCTGGCTTGGTGGCCTGGAAATAGTCAGACTCAGTTTTCTCACTTCCATGACCTTCTCTTACTAGATGGTTTAGTATTTTTTATGACATGTAAACCATTTCTGCTTTACAGAATTCAGAGGACATTTTCTTTGCTCCTTTATTTTGGTGACTCTCCCCATTCCCCTGTTAATTAAGGCTACTTACAGTTGCAACTTTTTTATTATTTTTAAAAATGTATATTGTCTTTCTATATCCAAAAAAGTCTATGACTGTAACCATAGGTATTTCTTTTTACTGGAAAAAATGAGCTTTGTTTTTTTGTTTTTGTTTTTATAATTAACAGTACTAGTAACTTTGTAGAAGAATATGAGTTACTATTTAGGTATGCTTACTTAAGTACAGTACACTACATTGCAGTATTTCTGAAACTAGAACATACACATTATATATAACAACTCTATATTGAATTATATATTACATTATATTCATTTTAACTTTTGAATCTGCCTATGATCATGAGTTGATTGAAATATTTTTTTGCATATATCACCTATCACCGACCTGCTGCAGTTAATCTGGTGCATTTAATAATTATTATTACTGCTCTAGTTTGCTTTTCATATTATCAGCTTCAGTATTGTCTTTACAGGATTTTAGGATTTTTTTTTAAGCTCAGACTTAGCAAATGTAGGAAAGTGAAAACTTTTTTTAATTTTTTTTTTTGGTTTGGCTAATACAAAGAGGTTCATATTCAAAGTGATCTTGTTTAGCTGATGCTCAATATCTGAAGAACAAACGAAAGTGCATATGAATGTATCTGTGATTGTCCCCTCTAGGACTGTCTATATTTGCTTTTGAAAATATGACCAAGGAGCTGCTTAACCTCCACATGATCTGACCAGCTATCATAGGCTGCATCTCAGAGGGCTGCTTTTGTGAGAAGCATAAAACAGTGAAATGCCTAGTTGTCCCAATTGTATTTCAAACATTGATTTTTAAATACTGGTTCTTTACTGACTACTTTCTGTTTTCAATAGGTTTATAATTATTTTAACTAGTCAACATTTCCCTGGAGGCAGCTTGGCAATATAGAATTCATTTTCCCAGGAGATTTGTTTTTTGACTAAAACCAGACTTTGAGAAACATTTATTGACAAAAATGACTAGAAATAAAACTCAGAAATATGTGTAACATTTTTCAGTCTGCACTACCCTTAAAATGGTGTCTGTTGGGTATCTGGCCCTCAGTATCTCCACTTGCCTGCTAGGATGGGGGTTTGATGCCTTTCTTTTTTAACCAGGCCACCAGGAAACTTTGAGAAACCAGGCATCTTGTCTTCCTATACAAGAAATACTTTCAGATAGTATTTTCACATAGAGTTTCTTCAGCTTCCTTCAGCTGTCCAACCCAATGCCTGGCAGTGTCAGAGTTGGATCAACTTTTCCTCTGTCCTAGATTCCCAAAATCAATCTCATTCCCTCCATCCTGTTTTCAGGGCAAAACAAGAATAGCTTTTTATAAAACTCAGTGTAAAAGACCTTCCCACACTGGGCCAATATTAAGGTTCCTCAGTGTGCATACTCTAATTCCTCCCTTCCAGCATCCCTCATAAATGTATGTTTCTAATCCCATCCCATTCTGCTGTACTTGTCCAGCAGGTCTCTGTCCCGCTCCCACCCAGATTTGCCTCAGCATCCTCCACTTAAGCCTGGTGCTCATTAAGGAACTCCCCTCTCTTAGTCTGTGTCGAAGAGGGTAATGTTTGGTCTGATAGCAAACAAGACAAGCAGGATTGTAAGTTGAGTTTTATCAAGGCTGTTCTTTCTTCAGTGGCCACATGCAGGTACTGTCTGAATAATATCGCCATTGTTATTCCTTTCCTTTTCCTTTTCCTAGCCAGCTCTCTTTATTTCTTCTTTTTAAGACTATTTTGAATCTCCTAGTCATGTCATCACTGCCCCCAAAACTCTTATATAATCCTTGACTCTTCATTTCTCTTTCTTCCCCCACCCATTCTGAATGGCCTTCTTGAAATGAATTCACAAACTTGAGACTCATGGGCAGAGTGCAGCATGTCTTCATTTCAGCTTCAGATTTTAAAAGTTGTCAATATTCTTTCGAGAGTAGGAGGACCTGAGTCACAGTTTTAAATGTCAACTGTACTAGCTGAGATCATTCGTTCCTCTCACCTTCACATCTGGCCAAAGATAAAGAGAAAAGTATTGTCTGCTTTTTTGTAAATACCACAGTTTTCAAACTCTTGATATGAGTAGACCACTTCTGAGAGGGAAAAATTGCTAATGTCAACTATTTCAGCTCTGCTGTTACTTAACCAAATGACATGTTTACCAGATACTATGCTAGATTTACAGGAATCTAGAGAAAGGGACAGGACTTCAAAATAATTTTGATAACTGCTGATGCCTTAATGACCACTTCTCAAACAATTGAAACTACTGTTTAAATGCACTGTAGGAGAAATTAGGAACAATTTGTTCATTTATTACTTTTGGGAAAAAAATGCATACTTACCAAGTGGTCTAGAACTTTGAGCAGCAATTTACTAAGGAAAGAAAAAAAAATTGAAATTTCTCAAGTATTTATTTGCAACCAGAGCTTGCTTAAACACACACTTAAAATGTGCTCAAAGAAAATAATATGGCTGAACAGATATTTAAGGCTCATGCAGTAGACAGCCCAGTTCCTAAATACTCAACTTATAATTTGGTTATTTTGCTACATTTCATTCCTATCAATTAGAACTGTGGTCTCCAGGGCTCTGCCCAGAAGACTAACACCATTCTCAGTAAATCCCTTTCAAGATGCTTGTAATATCATCTTTGCAACCGCCCTGTAAGAGCCTTCTGACTTCCGGTCCAGAGCTCATGCGGAGATACCACATTGCCTCTCCGCTCATGTAAAGACAGACTCTGTGACACTGAGAGCGCTGCCCGGTTTTCAGTGCACGGTAGGTGCGCTTTTAATTCTGCTTCATCGGTTGACAAGCGATCAACATTGAGTATCAGAAATGTGTTCTTATTTGACTTGAACTTGTCCCAGCTTTTGTCTTAATCAAAGTAATTTGTAACATCAACTCACACCGTAGAGAGCAATGAAATAAACAGAAGGTTCAAAAGCCTTCCTGAGGCATATAGCTAACAGGGAACCAAGTTTCTGAAAGCCAGTATTTTAACTGCTTAAGCCTGTGACCTTCACACAGCGTTTTCTCCTGGTCAGTGCTGTCTCCCTTTCTTCCTTTGTCCATTCTGATTCCTACTCTCTCTCTTTTTTTCATCTAAGATACTCTTCCTCAGGCATTGGCTTTTGCAGAAATAAATGACTCTTTTAAATCCTACAACACTGTCATTTGAAGTGTCCCGTGATCCCGGTTCTGATAGATCCCATTTGGTCCACTGAATCCAGGCTGCTTTCTTCACATTGTTCCCTTTAGTACCCCAAGAACAGTTCCAACCATGAAACCCATAATTTCTGATCAAAATCTTTGTATTAGTCACAGAGTAATGTCTAAATCCTGTTTAATATTCTAGAGGCTCCAGGGTATGAATTTCTTATTGCACAAGAGCCTCCTGTTTTTCTAAGCTGACACCTGTCAAGAATACCGACAGCCCTAACAGTAACTAATGCAGCCAAAGTAATGGTCAGAAACACTATAGTATACATTTGGGAGATTAGGAAGATTGTTTTCCTTGTTTTTCCCATAAAAAGCTTGCTTCTTCCCCCGTCCCCGCCCCCACACCCACACACACACCCCGCAGTGCATTTCAGAAAGTCTGCATCACGCTTTACAGAGGTAGTTTTAGTATTTGCAAATATAGCTTAGGAAATGTTCTGAGACTGAGGCTGGTAGCAAACGAGTTTATTTTCTGCACTGGACTTTAGGACAAGTGTGCGTAGATGCAATTCCTTCAAAGAAAGTGAAACATAGTAAAGGAAAGGGATAATACTTTTACACATTAAAACAGTCGTATCTGTAAACCTTGATTTAAGCATAACTATAACTTTCTAGAAATCTCAAACTGGAGGAATGTGTATTTTAATAAGGTTTGTTTGTTGATTTGTATGTTTTCCTTTATTTCTTTCTTCTCAAGATAGTAAAAGATTTTGATTCCTTTATTTGATATTGTCACAAGGCAGTCAAATAACTCCCCCCACAGTAATTTCCACTTAGAAAAAAAAGGCCTTCCAGTTTACCATCAAGGAGTCTTTGCTTTATGAAAATCTTATCTTTCTTTTCTAATGGTACTTGAGAGCTTTGAGGAAATAAATTCTCTCTGCACTTTGAGGGTAGAATAGGTAAAATAAAAGCGATTCCTTGAAGAAGAAGCCCTATTTACCTAACCTAACAGGTCTAGGGCCAAAGAATGGGAAGTGATTGCAGACGAAGGTCATGCATTTTATACTACAAATCTATTTATTGCCTCCTCAAATTCTGTTTGGAGTAAGGCTGGGAATAAATTAATGTAATTAAATATCTCTTTGGGTGTTTCTTACTAATATCTAGTCAGAATACACAGAAAAGAAAAAGAAGGGGTGTATTAAAATGCTAAAATCGGTTGATTGTAGATTTTTTTATAATTGTAGGAATTTCTCTTCTATTCATTTCAAGACTTTGTGTTTTTATGAGACCTTAAATACAGATATATTCACTGTCCCATGGCTTCTCCCCTTCCTGGGCACTGAAGATGACAGTAAGAGGGAGGTTGACCTTGCACTGTCAGTACTTCACCCATGCAAACTGCACTATTGTGAAAGAAATACCCAAGAGAGAAACTGAAAAAAAGGAAATTGTAGTACTTCACTTGAATGCCTACTGTTTTCAACTCAGCGTCCTGACAACCTTTTTATTGTTCTAGTAAAGTCTTTTAGTAAAGTGTAGTGGTTTAGTATTTTAGAAACATTTGTTGATTTGTTTTCCTTTATTTCTTCTCAAGGTAGTAAAATATTTTGACTCTTTAATTTGATATTTTCCATGGGCAGTTAAATTACTCCTCCTCCCCATAGGAGTTTTTCTCTTTTAAAAAAAAGCCTTCCATCTTACCATCAAGGGGTCTTTCTTCATGAAAACCTTATCTTTCTTTTCTAATGGTACTTGAGAGCTTTGAGGAGAAAAATTCTCTCTGCTCTTTGAGGATAGAATAGTTAAGATAAAAACTGTTCCTTGAGGAAGAAACCCTCTTTTGTGCTGCAATTCCCATTTTTGGTCTAGCCTTTAAAACAGTTGCAATTTCAATTCAATAAACAGAGAGAAACAAAGGGGAACAGGACAGTGTAATGGGACAAAATTTGATACGGTCCAAGGCTACAGAAAACTGGTTCTCAGGGTAACCAGAGAAAGTTACCACCACTCATCCCTTGTCCTTCGTACCCGTCTCTTACTATAATATTTCTAATAAATAGTACATTAACTATACTTCTTTGTGATTCAAGATTTCTCTTAATGCTGTCAGACCGATCTAAAAAAATTATAGAAACCCTTGACTACTCCCATACCTAATCTGCTCTCCAGGCCTCATAAGGCATGTGCAGAAATAACTAAATATAATGGTTCAAATTGAAAATAAGATTGTCCTACTGTAACCTCAGTGCTTTGGGTATAACTAGGGGGACCTTTGAAAACCAAAGCTAACTCTACTCGTGCTCTCCTTGTGACAAGCCTTGATTTGGAGCCGGGTGTTAGATTTGTAAGAGAAATTTTTCAAGGGTATTTTCAGCAGCCAAACTGCTCCTTAGTCCCATTGATTTGAACCTTAGTTTTCTGGAGGGGACTACTGAGATACAGATTAAGAATAATTTGCACATATCTAAAATCGATGTTTGGACTATTATCAAAAAAATTGTGGTTTTCAGAATAGATGAAAGTAGGCTCTTGCTAATCCTCATCATGTCAAACAAAAGTGAGGAGCTGATGATAGAGAAGATTTATGATAACTTGGTTTTAAAGTAATGTAATTGGGCTGACTCCATTGTTGCAAACTCTATTGTTTCCAGGATCTTTTCCAAACTGGATACTGATTCTCCTGAAACTTCCAGCACGCATGTGTGACAGTGCTGAGCAGAGAAGCAGCTTCACATTTGCAGAATAATGATCCAGATAAACTGATTCTTGAGGGTTACCAAATGCAAAATGTTTCTCCAAAATCACTCCTAATGGTACATCCCAAACTAATTCTAGATTAAGATTAATTTTAAGCAAGAAGTAAGTTCCATGAGGAATCTTACTATGAATTTTTTAGCTAACAATACAAGAAAAGGAACGTTGCAGAATCTTAATTTTGGTATAATAATTCACTTTTATATTTAATAATTGTACTTTTTGCATGAGTGTGTTACTGAGCTATTTATACCAATTTTCAATCCATCTTTCTGAGAGGGGCCTTGAGAATTTCTGTGTATGTGTATGTATATGTGTATCTGTGTGTAGTGTGGAAAAAAGGTGAATAGAAGAGAAGTAAAGTGGGGTAAAAAGTGGTCAGTGTAGAAAAGTAAGCGCTCCTAGTGTACCTGTTTATGTTATGTAAGGTGGCAGCTGCCTGCAGCCCTAGAGGAATAGCTGCTTGCACTATTCAAAAGAAGAGCCCAGCACTGTTAAATTTAGGACCATGTTTTGGAAAACAGGAAAGCTTTATCTTTTTCTGTACCCATTCCCCTTAGTATCAGAGCCATTTGACATGATGAAAACTATTAAATAAAAACCACTACTGACCTTTGCATCAAATAGCTATTTTCCTCTTTTAAATAATACCCCTGATGTCAACTTGAGTACTTCCCTTTATTTTCTGCCTATTGGCTTAATGTTTCACAGCGTAATGCATAGGTCCATGCTAGTTGTTTCTGTCCTTTGAGTTGAACAAACACAGGCAGTGAAAGAGATGACTCACAGTACTGTGAGGTGAAGACTGAATTTCCCACTTTTGTAGCACTGGTAAGCATTAGGAAGAGCTGTTTAGGGTTCGGCTTTGACTCTGTAATAGGGCTTTTTTTTTTTTTTGCACTAACTATGACTGCACTGCACTGCACTACTGAGATGTATTTACTTAGGTTGGAAGGGAGTGTATTAGGTAAGGGAAACAGCGGGTTATGAAACTAAGACATCACAGAAACAAGGGGTTATTTTCATCATGTTTGCTCTTAGCAGAGTTGGTGAGAATTTGTGGAATTTTTGCCAACTTTTGATCAAACCTAGAAACTGCCATGGTGATAAAACCTGTTTTCTTACTGTAAAGAATCTGGTTAATACAACAAGTGGAGGACATTTAAGAAGAAACTTAGCCAGTGTTGTTTCTAAGTCAGCTTTCAGTGAGAGTTGTGATAAAGAGGAAGCTGACTGAGTTGATGTGAAAGTCTTCACCGTGGAAACGCCCTGCTGGCACACATTTCAGTGTGACGGAGGGCAATGGCATGTGCTCTTTTCAAAACAAGCGTACATTTGTCCATACTGAAATATCCTTTCAACCCGAGCATACTTCTCCATCCATGGGTGAAACTAGATTGGGCTAACCAAAGAGGAAGGCCGTACATGTGGTAAAGTCTTTAGGAGGGCAGTGAGGGAACAGTGCAATAAACATTGAAAACTAATGGAGTGAAAGATGTATTTTGAACCAGGCTACTTTAAAATTGGAAGACGGATCAGAACCTACCAGCTGCTCCATCATAGACTATCCGTATTAAGCAGAGAATTTAAGAGTGCCTGAAAGATCAGTTTTGATGTTGGAAGTTTTCCTAACTTTTCTTTGTTAGTTTCTTTTTATTGCCTTTTTAAATATTAGCAGCAATCAGAGTTTGACAGCTCTTTAGTAACTGTTAATAAGAGAATCTTGCACCACAGGAAAAGTAGTAGATTATGTAGGGAATAATAACGTAAGAGTGAAGATGCTGAAGGACTCTTCCAGAGTCGAAGGTGACAGCTTTGGAAAACTCTGGCACAGTAAAAAAGGATCACAACCCATAAGCTAATGTTGAAAGTCTGTGAACACTATCACATGTGAAAGCATCAATTTGGAAAATTCTCACTTGAGGCTTTTTTTCCCAAGATTATAACATTGATACCTATCTTTCTCTTTTCCCTTTAGCATCTACCCAAATCCACCATTCCAAGTTAAAATCTTTTAAGGAAGTCGTTCATCTTGCTGGTTGGACAAACTCTATTTAGAGCTTTCAGAACTAACACAAGCAATCCCTTAAGCAAGCGTTATGTCTGTTTTAAATAAGGTCTAAATTCAGAGCTCTTAACAGATACTCAGAAACATGTATTGAGTAAGCAGGAAGAGGACATGATGACACCAAACTAAAGCTACAGAAAAAAATAATTGACCTTTTAAAATATACTCACATTAACCATACTTCTCTTGAGGCTTTGGGGAACTTCTTCCTTGAATCTTGCATGCCCACTTCAGTTCTGTCACCAAAGAGTTTGATCTGCAGAGCCCAAGCTCCTGTCTCCCAGACAAAAGCCTACAATACACTCAAGGGAATTGTTTTTGATGGTCAAAGATGACACTTTCCTTCTGTTGCCAGTGACATTAACAGGAGACTTTGGCAATGTGAGGGAAGTACTGAACTATCTTTATGAATTAGGTGTTGGCCAAAGGTTTTTAAAAAGAGGGGGGAAAATACATGATAGTACTTGACACTGTAAACTGTCTTTAACAGTCATGACCTAGAGACTGATGGAGAGAAAGAAACTTCCATGGAAGAGAGTCAGCTAAATCATTTCGAGCAAAACAAGGATCATTGGTAAAAATGATCATTAGGGAAGCTATACACAGTGAAGACCAAGACTCCACATGGCCACAGCCAACAGGAGTGGCCAATGGGGGAATCAGACAACTGGCCAATGAATTGAAGTATCGAAAAAGCCCCAGTCTGGGTTTCGTTGTGGTTGCTGGAGAGGTTGAAATGCCCATGCCATGGCAAGGAAAATATTGGAGGCTGATCTGTTGTGATAGTGCCTTTCTTGTTGTAGCAAGTACTAGATTAATAATTTATTCAGTTATGCTTTTCTGGACCATTGCCCCCAGTCCTGAGGAGGTCTGAAGGGATAGTATCTACTTAGGATGAAGGGATAGGATATTGCTCCTGGAATGCTGTGATTTCATGATATTTGCACTAGATTCTAAACTTTCCTTTAAACTGGAGCAGCTGAATGAGAGAAAAACCAAGGACAACTCAAAGTGAAAAGAAACCAAAAGCAGTATTTTATGACTAACGCCATTTCCTCTTCTTCCTCTTCCTCCTCTTCTTCCTCCTTCTCTTTTTTCTCCCTCTTCTCTCCTTCATTCTTTCTTCCTTTTATAGAAAACTTCACATTTGTTGCTTACCAAATCCAATTCTTGCCAATTGTTTTTCTTCACTTTTCCCATGCTGAACCATAAGTGTGATTTAATTATCAGTTAGAGATAGTTAATGTAAAGAACTTCTGCCATTACAACTTTGCATGCCTTCTTTGCCTCATCAAGGGCAGGTGGCAGTGGGCAGTGGGGGTTGGGGGTCCCACAGAGCCACCTAACTCTTAGGGAGGCCAGAAAGTGAGAATATCTTGTTGATACCTGAGCTTACACATATTTGCTCAGAAGACACTGGAGTCTATAGCTCATCCTGAAAGATGCTCATAAAGAGAACGGAAACTCTGCTGAAGCAGACAGAAGGAGATGGTGCCCAAAGTTGGCCTGTTTCTCTTTCTCACTTCATAATCCATGTCTTTTCCAAATTGCATTTCATCTCATCAATACTACCAGAAAAACTGTTTGGTTCCTTGGTTTCTCTCTTTATCAGTGGGCTGGGACTCCTCCAAACTTAAAAACAAATACCATTAGCAGCTCCCCTGTGGCCAGCCAGTTTCTCAAATGCTGTTCACTGGTCTTGTCTGGTCAGTTAACATAATTTGGAAGCTCTGGCTGGCTCAGCCACTTTCTACTTTATTTTTCATTTTCTTTCCGTTTCCATTTGAATTCTGAGTAAGGCTGTGGAAAGGTGGAAATCATGGAATGGGTTCAGAGGTAGCAATTCTATGGTATTGCTTGTCAGTATATCTTTCTAAACCTGTTTTCAGTTTAATCTGTTGCCCTGATTATAATTTCTATTGTATTCGTGGTTATTTTTATAAGAATAGAGTCCATTTGCTATGTCTATTTGAGTACTTTTTTTCTATTTTCCCCACATGGATGCAGAACCAACCTGTTAATGAAATATCTTTTTATTATATTATAAATATGTAATTCTACTGTAGACCAAAAATATAATAACAAATTTGTTCATTTTAAAGATATAAAGAACTAGTGAGTAAAAGATTAAGAGTTGAAAGAAAAGACAGAAGAGCAGTGGTTAACTATGTTGAGTTAGAAATCTAAGAGTAGCCTTACCTATTTTTTAACCAGTGCTTGCCAGTCATACCATAGTTGATATTATCTTGGCTTCTTCATGCTTGTGTTCTATAATTTCTTGTTTGTCTGTTTGTTTTCTTTGATGTAATTGAGATTGCACATCATGCTATTTTGGGCAATGCCTGAATTTATTATATTTTACTTTTATCAGTCATTTCCTTTAGAAGAATGAGGGGAAACGTTTTATTCTTTTAATTTAAAATTTGTTTAATGCACTGGAAACAAAATTGGACACATTTCACTGTTTAAAATCAGAAGCAAAACAAAACAAGCACCATGATGAAAAAACCAGCAAACAAATAAGCGACAGGAAAAAAATTTGAATCTGTTCATACTGAATACACATACAAACTACATCCAACATGAAAGATAAATATCATCAAGTGAGAAAAAGACAGCTTATGCTACAATGCTGAAAATACAAAAAGACCGGGATTCAATCGGAGTAGAGAAAATAGGGCATTTTTGCTATCAGAGATCCTGCCATTGGTCCAGTTAATCCCTAAACAGTTATGTGTGGAAGAGACTGTAGGGAAATAACCCCAGCCTTCCTGATACCACTGGGGCTCTGCATCACTTTTTATCCTAGGTTTCAGCCACATTTTGAAGAAAAAATAAAAAATACACACACACACACACACATACACTATGCTTGAGAAAGGGGTTTGGAAAGATGTATGTGTACAGTACGCCCATGGACACAGTTCAGTCGTCTGCCCGCTCCTGTGCTACCTCATGCATTTCTTTTCTTGTGAGGATCCACAATGGGTGGTTCCGCAGCATGGGAGACTATAAATGACTCATTGGACATTGGTAATGCTAAAACTTAATCCAGCCTGATCTTTCTTCTTCAGCATTCCCCAAAACCAGCAGGGCTAGTCAACCCATGCAAATGACAATGAAAGAAAAGACAAGGATGTTTCTCTTAACTAACTAGCTACATCCACATCATCTGTTTAAAGTTTGCTGGGTTTTTCTGGGTTTTGTTTTGTTTTAGAATGGGGCGGGAGTGGACGTAACTTCACAATCCTAATACAGTAATGTTTTGCATCTTCCATGTTTTATGCAAAAACAGACATTTAAATCAATAAATAATTGTGCCCTAGACTGAAAGTTAATGTTTAGGAGAGGGAAAAAATTGTTGGAATTTTTTCTACATTTTTTTGTGAAGAATCTTTTTTGGAAAGGAAGGATACATATTTTTGTTGTGTAATATTTTCTATTTTTGAATGCATTTTATTGGTACAAGACTGTTTTTTTGGTGAAGACATTATTTAAAAAAAAAAAAAGAAAAAACTAATTGAAAAGTTTGCCCTTAAGGATATGCTGCAGTTTTGAGGTTACAAAAAATAACTGATTCAAGATGCGTGTTAAAAGTTGGGATTATATTGTTGTTTTTTGTAATTGTTACAAGAAGAAGTTTGTACCCACTGCTGTTTATTTTGTTTCAGATGAGTAAGTAAAGGGATTGTTCTTGTTTTATTCTTTTTTTAGAGAAAAAAGCTATTTATGAAATGTCAAAAACACTGGACTGTGAGTTTAAGTGTGGAAGCATTTTACCACCCTGTGTCTTCAACCAATTTTGGGAAACCCTTTTTCTCTCCCCCCACCCCGCCTTAGCCTTGCCAAATGAGAAAACTGTAACAACTCTCAGATGATTGAAACCACCGAAGCTCTGCTTTAATTCTTACGGTTTGAAAAAGTTGGAAAACCAAAGTTAAATTTGTTTCTGAAATCCCGCTGTCCATAGCCCTTTTTTTGTCTGACACAGCCAGTCGGTGCCACCTTTCCATCTAGGATCCTTGCCTTCCTCGGGACTGGGGGCCAGCTCTGTGCAAAGAGAGGCATGAAGGTGGTGAAGCTGAGAGCTGAGGTCTCAGGAAGTAACATGTGAGTGGGACTTCAGCCTCTCAGGGGCAACCACATCTCCCCATCCCAAGGAGAGGCTGCTGAGAGAGCATACTGCTCCTAAAGCCCCCCAGGAGCCAGCCTCTGTCTTCTAAGACTCTCTGTTACCATGGCTCTCTAGAATGGCTCTGCCTTTCTCAGCAGCCCACACACCATGGATGGGAGCAGGACAGGGATCCAAATGACAGCATGGCTGTGGGTGCCATGGAGGCACTTCCGGCCCCCAGGGAGGTGAGGCAAGGGACCACTCAGCACAAGGGATCTTGCCCACCTCCTCTTTGATTCGAAGGATTATCCATCCATCTGCTCACTGTGAAGAGGGAGAGGCAGTGTGCACCGAGGCTATTCAATAGCTTTTCCATATTTTTTCAACATTGAAAAAATAATTTTTCAAAACTGTGATATTTTTAAAAAATCATTTGGCTGGAGGGAAGGGAAAAGGGAAATACCAAAAGCTGTAACATGATTAACTGGAGATATATAACTGGGGCACTTTCTAGACCAAGACAAATGAATTCCTTTCTGGACCCTAAAGCAGCCAAATCTTGAGACTGTCAATGACAGAAAGCTGAAGAGAGGCTTCCATTTCCTCCTTTCTCCTTTCTTCTCTCTGTCTCAAAATCCTCTTGTCTCAAAATTCTTTGCTTCAAAATTCTCCTTTCCAGCTTCCCTTGATCTACTGCCCCAGTGGCCCTCAGCCTCCCACTTCATGTGTGCAAACACACACACACTCGCGCACACACACACTCGCACGCGCGCGTGCACACACACACACACACACACACTTGCAAAAAACCATTTTTCCTAAGGATTGTGGGACCGAATAAAATCATGTGCCTTCATTTTTATTTTCCTTTTATGGTTAGATGAACCTCTTCCTTTTCACAATGTTTATTTAAAAAAAAAAGATAGGGGAGGTTGAAGTGTTATTGGAGGACCTGGGCATCATTCAAGAAGTGACTTTTGTGTAGTACATTCCCCCTGAATGTTAAACACAAGCGTTTCAACCCCTTCACAAAACTCTTCGGACATTTAGAGCATCAAGTAACCAGATACCGGACAGCCTAAATCCAATTGACTTTAGAGCAATTCCTGAAATTTCCATTTCATAGACTCCTTTGATTTTATCAAAATGAGGCGAGCAAGGGCAAGCTGCCTTGTTCTCCCAATCTGGTGCTTTCGCTTGCAACGTGGGGTGGGTGTGGGGGGTGGGCGGGTGTGTTTAGACAAAGGGTGCATTCCTAAAGCTCTCTGGTGCTGAGGGGCCGCCAGTTCCTTTCAGAGACTGTATTTGACACACTTTAAGTACACACAAATGAATGGTATCACATGCAATATTTTAATGGAGCAGCGGGAGAGGCTCTTTGAAATGGGGTTTCGCATCTTTTGTAACATTTTGATTTCTCTGGTGCCTTATTCCTACTAGATGCTGGCACTCACGTACCCACGGGAACTGACGCACGAGTCAGTCTCTGGAGTGGGGACATATGGGTGATGCTTGAGCATGCGGGGCCATGGGGAGGTTGGTGTCAGTTGGTGGGGAAGGAACTAGATGGCAGCTCTTAGCTGGAGCCAAGAAGGGACTGCACGAATCCATCTTAAAGTCAGCAATTCTGATGTGTACACACACACACCAAATTCATTCTTCCTCATCTCAGCTTTCCTTCCTTCTACCTTTCCTGTCTCTACCTTTTCATAAAGGTGCTGCTGCTGCTGCTGCTGAGGTGCCCGGAGTCCAGAATGCCCAGTAATCACTCAGGCACGAGCCTGGCACTGCCACATCGGCCCCTGGCATGACCAAACCCAGGTTTCTCTTGCCTGGGGCTGAAAACCGTCAGATTTTTCTCATCAGAAATGCTTTCCAAGGAATCAGTGGATTACAGTTATTCCGCATTGAAAATGCACTTTAAAAAATAAAAGCTCCAGACTGTTTAAAATATACAGAGGGAGCAAGGGAAAGATAAACATGTGCTAGTGTCTAAACCCAGTTCGGTTTATCTCCAGTTGAAACAATATACACTATATTATGTATAAATGTATACACAATTCCTATATATATCCACATATATATAGTGTATATATTATACATGTATAGGTGTGTATATGTGCATATATATGCACATGCACACAACAAATCCAGATGCTCATTACAAATCCAGATGCTCATTTCAAAACCAGATGCTACACAAACAGCAGCAGAAGAAACAAGGTTGGACTCTTGCAACAGATCACAAAAAATAAAAACAGCCACTTCAGTGACTTTGGTCATTTCTGTATATTCACAAGGAATGGATTTTTGTAAAAAGAAAAAAGGAACAGTGTTAGTAAAAGGAAAAATGGGCGAAACCATCACGATCCAATGGGAATGTAGTAATGTTCTATACCATTTTATCAGTTATTTCTTTTAGTCATGTTTATTTCATTTCAGTTTTTGGCTATATATAAAAAAAAGTTTTAAACTCAAGTGACCACAACCAACTGACCAAAACAACTACAGTGAAAGCCCTTTTCAATGGAAGATGTCAGAAATCTCAAAACCCTTGGCCTGGCTCAAAGCTACCATGTGCAAATCAGTACTCTCTTCATGTCTAAAGTAAAAACTGAAAAAAAAAAAAAACTTTTTTGAAGCACCTTACCGTGGCCATCCATTTGAGGAGTGGGTGCCACTTTTTTCTTTGAGCACCTTATCGACGTGTTTTGCTATCTGCTGTCTTTCTGTTACCTGTTGGCTGAATGGCTAGCTGTTAACATACGCGTGTGCCCGGATCAGACATCTGTGCACGTGCGCTCTCAATGAAGTTTACTGTGGTGACTGCTGAAAGGTGAACCCATTTCCTTATTTTCCTGCCACAGTGTTGTGATAAGATTCGAAGAAACCCTTTATCCTGCACAGAAATGTTTCTTATCACATTGTATCTTAGTAAGGAAAGGAATATGGTCCCTTTTTTGCAATTGCTACTGTGTATACACACACGCGCGCACGCACACACACACACACACACACACACACTGTATATTCAGACCTAAGATACATACACACCGTGTATATTCAGACCTAACACAAATACACACACACGTTCAAACACAATTCATTCATCCAAATTATATTTCCAGTGTCTGTGTGGGTTTCACTGTTTATGCAGTTTCCATTCCCCAGAGAGCTTTGAATGGAGGGCAGTGTTTGTAACCAGACTGTCTTTCAGACTGAAGACCTGGGAATCAGGGGAAAGTTTGGAAAAAGAGAAGGACAAGGGAAAAGAAAGCTTTATATTGTAAGAATAATTTACTAAGAAGAAATAGGCCGCATGTCTGCGGTCTTTACCCTCCAGTCTTTGCAGCTGGGCATGGAACATTGCTTGTACCAATCTGTGTCCCATAGAATCCATGCATACATGAATACACACACTTCCATCCATCAGTATATACATGGTTTGGGATGAGCAGGTCAATAGTTTTGAGAGCAAGTTTGTTCCTTTTTTTTCTCATTATACTCTTGTCAGTTATCAAACAAACAAACAAACACAGAAAAATTGTTTTGAAAAACCTTGCATACGCCTTTTCTATCAAGTGCTTTAAAATATAGACTAAATACACACATCCTGCCAGTTTTTTCTTACAGTGACAGTATCCTTACCTGCCATTTAATATTAGCCTCGTATTTTTCTCACGTATATTTACCTGTGACTTGTATTTGTTATTTAAACAGGAAAAAACATTCAAAAAAAGAAAAATTAACTGTAGCGCTTCATTATACTATTATATTATTATTATTATTGTGACATTTTGGAATACTGTGAAGTTTTATCTCTTGCATATACTTTATACGGAAGTATTACGCCTTAAAAATACGAAAATAAATTTTACAAGGTTTCTGTTTTGTGTGGAAGAGTAATTGATGTTGCTAAGAATGATGTTTGTTTTTTGGGGTTTTTGTTGTTTTTTTTTTAAATGTTACCAGCACTTTTTTTGTAAGTTTCACTTTCCGAGGTATTGTACAAGTTCACACTGTTTGTGAAGTTTGAATATGAAGGAATAATTAAAAACAAAATCTTCTCTTGGTTTCCTACCGTGTCTTCTTTGCATGTGGTACTGGCAGAGTGCCAGCAGTAGGCAATTCTGTACATTCTTTCGCACATTCTGCTCTAGTTGTAGGCTGAATGATCTACATTGGGAGCTATCCCGGAAAGTCCCCAGACATCCGTCCATACAGCAGTCCTCTTTGTAGAAGAAAGAGGAATTACAGTACTCGCGATGGTGAAGTCACTTTGAGGAAGTATAAGGCAAATTCAGGCATTATCCTATACCTGTCTGAACCTCAAAAATGACGATGTGGCTCTTTGACTGCTGTACAAATCAATTTGGGGTTTTTTTCCCCCTTCCCATGTGAAAATCAGCCTCCTGTGGAAATAACCAATTCCATATGACGCTATGGCCTCCTCTTCTGCTGTCCCGTATCTTTGTTATACCAAGAATCTATCACTGGACTCCTTTTTATTTCTCGGGTTGCACAAATCTATATGTAAGAAAGGAAAGTTCATGATGCAAAATGTCCCCATTTGATGACTTTGGAGACTGCCAAGGGACTCCTGTGTGTTCCCTAGACCATTCTTGTATGTGACAGTACTCCTAAATGCTCTCTGATCTCAGCATACTCGTGGAAATTGCTAATGTGATGAGGAAACTTATTTATTGCTTATTCCTATTGCAGTTAGCCCAGCTTAATTAAACTCACTGAGTCTTCAGTATACATCTTTATTTTACTAAACACTATGCAGTGTATGAGTGAAATGGAGGAAGGTTGACCCTGGTAAGCCTTAGAATCAAACAGCTAGAAATAGAGGTTCATATGAAATCCAGAGCTGTGTTGTACCAGTCAATCTGTCTTAGTCACTTTCCTTATCGCTGGGACAAAGTTTTATTTTGGCTTAAATTTTAGTCCACAATTGGCTGCTTCCATGGCAGAGGGGTATAGTGCAGGAAAAGCTGCTCACCTAATGGAACCCAGGAAGCAGAGAGCAAAGGGTGGAACTGGGGAGGGAGCTCTACCCTTCTGGGCCACACCCACAGTGACCTACCTCTTCTGACCACAACTCGCCTCCCAACAGCAAGTCCACTTGCCAACCACATGAGGCTTCGAGAGTCATTTTAGATCTACACCATAATACAGTCTCAGTACTGTGAGAATTTATAAACTGACACAAAGACGATAATGGCTTTAGTAAGTCAAGGAAGAGTCCAAGCAATGAACAGTCTAATTTGAGGACTCACAAGGACATAAGGTTCTAAATTGGAAGAGGTGAGTATGGTCAGCCATTTCCATGGTATAAGGAGCATGGAAATCCCCAGGGATGAGCTTGACATGGCAAAAGTCGTCGAGTGACCTCTGCCCTGAAAAGTAATCAGTGAACCCTAGAAACTTTGCAGTGACATCGGCAAATTTAAATATTGAATCCTTCCAACTCAGTCACTGAACTAAGTTAAGCTGATATTTCAGGAAGTGGAAAAGGAAGAAGACCTTTTCATGGTGCATGATTTGTTTCTGATTTCTGTGACCCTGAGCAGCATCGTAATGGTGCCAGCTAACTTCAGCCAGAGTTTTTTAATCTCTCTTTGCACCATCCATACACTATTGAAGCCTCTTCTATATCTGTTGAACATGCAGTGGTGTGGTTTATATATGGGCTGTCATTATTGTAAATAGCACATACGCTACTCATGTGGCACTTTGCAGTTTATAACTTTCAATTTTCACAGTTACACTGTGAGGGAGCTATTAGTACATCAATTTATAAAGATAGATTCAGAAATATGTTTTTCTAGTGCAGAGCAGTTAATAAGCTAGTTCTTAATCTTACCCAAAGATATTTATACACACATTTCTCAAACTCAAGTAGTTGGTATTCCCATATAAAGGAAAAAAACGCTCTTCACAGATCCTCTCAGTGAGAGAAAGCTGAGATTAGTTCTATTAATACAGTAACAATATAATGTACAGTTATTTTTAGAATAAACATTTGTAACTATATTCAAACATATCACATAAGCCTGTTTATAACTCTTACAGAATTATAAAACCCAAGGTATGAACTGAACACAAGTTAAACTATAATATGTTTACAATAACAGATTGATGTATTGCACAATGCTTTGCTGACTCTGTCACAGCTAACAAGGTAAAGGGGCACACACCCTGCTTGGGCACACACCTGAAGTAAGCCCCCCTTCTCTCTGGCGTGCAAAAGGAAGCTAGCCTTCCCTCCACTTTCAATGAATGTCAACTTCTGCCAATGTCTCACCCACCCAGAACAAATAAATCTCTTATAAAGTAAATCTCTGTCCCTTGAGATAATCATTATAAACGCAAACATAAAGATAAAAAGCAATGAAGGCACCTTGTTGTAAGAAGATGTGTTTGACTTTTTTAAAAATACTACCATCTCACTTAAAACACAAAATTTATAAATGCTTACAGGGAACTCGTAGAAGTCAAGGCTAAATCTGCAGCTCTTGGCTTTCCTTAAAATTCAAGTTTTGAGAATTTTGACAATTTCAGATATCTTGTTGCTCCCAGAAACCTTTGCTGCCCCCTTGGGAGCCTCTATGGCATCTTGAGCAGCATCAGGTTTGTGTGCTCAGAAGGTGTAATACAGTAAGAATATTGACACTGTACATCTCACAAAGCAGTCAGTCATATCCTTAGCACATCCTCTTAACCCCAGAAAGTAGATATTACTATTACCATTTTACGAATGAGGAAATATTTGTAAGGAGGCTCTGAGAGGTGAAGTGACCCAGACAAAGTCATGAAACTTAATTGTACAGACCAACACTTGGACCAAGTAACCCAGTTTCCAATCCTCTACACCCTGGTTACTTCCCTTTTGATTGCTGTGAAATCCCTTAGTGCTTGAGTCCCAGAGAAGGTGTTCTTCACAACCTACCTGAAAGCAGCGTGACTCTAGCCCACAGCAAGTCCTCCGAGGAAAGCCTGTGACTTGCAAACTTCTTGACAGCTCTGAGCCTGATTACGTGATCTGGATGATTTAGCTACCTCAGATAGTTTTGGGAAGAGTTGTAAGTAAATGCACAGGCCACTTCTGACCTCATGCTTTGTCTTGATCAGAAGAAAGACACTGAAAGACTAGAAGGAGATCCTCCATGTCTCCCCATCTGGTGGCTACCACGTCAAATGCTTAACATCTGTAAGTCTACAACATGGTTCTCGGTCTGTATGGAGACATTCACTAGACTTGTGATATCTAATACACTGTCCCCAGTCATGTATCATCATGTACATTAACAGAGTTTGCACATTTGCCAAACTGCAAGCGCTCCATAACCACATGTGACTACTGGCTATGATATTAGATGGTGCATGCCCAGGATATTTTCGTTGTCACAGAAGAGCCCATATGGACAGCACTGTCCCACACACTGCCTTATGCAATTGGATTTTCGCATATATCAAGTACATTCTGACTTCTGGACATCTCAGACTTTTGTCACACGTGAGGTTCCCTTAGGCCTCTTGACAGTTGTGCTTTGGAGTGGGCATAGGGTAGTACTAGTTACAGCCATGAAGTAGGACTGGGAAGAATCAAAAGATGGAACAAAACTCACATTCACAGCGATAAACAAGCTGCCTATTCTCTCCTTACTATGGAGTTTGGTGGGTCCATCAGAATGCTCAGGTGCATGTGCTCATGAGGCATAATACAATAATAATATTAAATATCGTACATTTCACAAAGCGGTCAACCATATTCTATTTGCAGACAACACACACAGCATCTGTGCCTGTGCCTGTCCAGCTAAGCACTGATGACTGTGTGAACATGAGTATGTGACAATTCACTTCTGGGATGCAGAGGATGAGAAGAGACAAGTTCTGAAATAAAATCTCATGGTAAGGTGCTGTCCATGCATGAAGAACATCTATCTATCTCAAAGCTCCATAGATTGAAATTCCCCACCTGTGTTCAGTAATAATTCTCTGGATTTTCGATGAGACTCTATAAGTGCAGGCTCAGATGGTGGGCAGAGAATCCATAACTGTATTTTTTACTGTGCTGTCATTCATTGATCCATTGATCCCCTCCTCCTGTCAGAGAATCCAAGAGGGGATCCAGGTTGGGTTTAGAATCTAGAGCTGCATAGTCCAATAGAAATATAATGGGAGCCACGCAGTCAATTGTAGATTTTCCAGGAGCCACATTTAAAAAGCAAAATGAAACAAATGAAGTTTAATTTTAATAACTTATTTTATTTAATCTATACAAAGGTTCCCATTTGGCATATAACCAATATTTTTAAATTGCTAATGAGATAGTTACATTTTCATGATTCATTCATATTGTCCTCAAAATCTGATACATATTTTACACTCCACAGCACAGCACATCCCAGTTCAGATTAACCCTGTCTCAAGTGCTTGGACAGCTATATATGCAAAGTAGCTACTGTCCTGGACACCACGTCTTCAGGAATCTGGCTTTTAAGGGATATCTTCACTGGTTCTTAGGAGAATCTAGTTCAGTGAATTCCACTTTGAAATTTATTTTCTGTCATATTGAATCTCATTTTAGTAACTTGACCCATTTCCAACATCTATAGGCTCTTTTGTATTTTATCACATCCCAATGGTATTTGCAAACGTTTCCCAATTACCATAAATGTGTTAAGTAACACCCAACTCTCAGTCAACCCCAGCCCAATATACATCTCCTCCAAATCAAAACACCACTCCCATCTTGTCATTACACGATAGTTCATTTCCAATTCATAAATTATGTTCTCTACTCCCTACATATTTACATTAGTTTCGTGGGAAAAATACTGTGAACTGCTATGGCAAACAAAAACATGTTACATGTGTCTGTCTTTCTTCTAAAGGACTGGAACTCAGGATAGAGTTCAGCTCATTACTCCTAACTACATACCTATTTGGTAGAAAAGTGGGGGGAAAATCCAAAGTGGAATAGGAGTTGCACTGTCTTCTTGCTCAATCCTGGCCTGATTCTTACAGATCAGGGCAATGCTTTGTTTCCAAGAGAGACAGTCTTGCTTCACATCATCTCTCAGTTCCTTTGCCCAAGAAAAAAAAAAAAAAAATCACTCACTGTAACTGCAGCATCCCTGCTTGTCCCTCTAAGAGAAATGGTGGAAGGATAAAATCTTTTCAGATTCAACCTGAATGCACTCCAACAGAAATGAACTGCTCAGCTACCCAACCCAGCACCAAGAGCCCAGGGAGTAGATATAAGGGCTCAAACAAGCTAGTTTGAGAGTTTTACTTCTTAAACTCTCTCTCTCTCTCTCTCTCTCTCTCTCTCTCTCTCTCTCTCTCTCTCTGTCCCCCCCCCACACACACCTTTCTTTCCCCTTTAGGGAGAGTCCCTGTTTTAAAAATCCAGGCTTTCCTTTTGGTGGGAAACAGATTCTATTTTCAACCACTGGCTAAAAGATGGACCTGGCCCAGGGGCTGGACTTGGATCGCTCGATGGGCATGCATTCCCTGGGGGCATCACATACAGGACTGGAAGAGCCTAGAAGCCCCTATATCTGGCCATCACAGATGGACTCTGAGCACATTACTGTGAAAGGAGACATAAGATGCCTGTCCAGAGGATAAAATCTGAAATGTGTTGGCTCCCTTGGTGCCAGAACCTTCCTTGCTGGACTTTCACCTCCACTGACTTAGCTCCTACAAGTTTCCTACAAAAACTTCTCCTCCTGCCAATCCAGCCACACTGGCCCCCTTGGCCCTCACATTTGTACTGTACATTTCTAGGTGATCACACTTCGGTCATCCTAGAATCCCTCTGTCGAGGCTGGTACCAGCCTCATTCATAAAATGTCTTGACTGAGTCAATGTCGATGAATGTGACAGTGAGACAAGTGGAGCCCGACTCTGTAGTCACACCAACCTCATGAACCACCACAAAACCTATAGCACAAACCCTGCTTAGTGCTATTAGGAGGAATGTGTTGCTTGGAGTTACAGGATTTGCCCAAACTGCTAGATTCAAAAATCCAGGTCAAGTTTGTTTTTGTGTTGACTTTGTATTCATGATCAACACTCAAGCTATTCACCTCAGGCAGGCCTGCCATGAGGGAATGGAAAACAAGGGTAGAGGAAATTCAGATGGAGAAGAGGCGTCGTTCATTCATTCACTACACACACAGTATGGCTGGAGAAGGCAGATGTCCACTTTTATCTGCAACACAAAGACAGACACGCGACTCCCAGAAGATGCTTCTGGTTGCTAACCTGTCTCCCCCAGGAAGCTGAAACTCCCCAGGCTTCTGTAACTCAGGACATTAAAGTAGTCATGTGGTTCAGCACAGTCCTCCCTGCTCTGCTCTCCGCAGAGGCCAGCAGGGGCAGCTTCTGCCTGGACGTAGCTTCCGGGGGATGGGGGAAGGCTGGGGCTCCATTCCTGCTGTTCAGTGGGCGTCCTTCTCAGGCCACTTTCCACAGAGTGGGCTCTGAGAGATTTATTCTAGAAATAAACGAACCACAAAATGAGTATATGAGGATGTCATTGAAAAGTTCCTCCCCAGCATGACACACACAAGTTATAATCATCTGTCTTCCTTCTTACCTCCACCCATGCACAAGCACAACACACACACACGCACGCGCGCACACACACACACACACACACACGCGGCAAACTTATGCTCTTACCAGCACCAATTCCTCAGCCTTGAGTTTCTCAGCCTTGTTATAGACATAATTCAATACTAATTATTTCATGGAAACTACATTTGCCACATATGGTGTTCCCATACCCAGTAAGCCTAGGGAGGCAGCCTTCTTTTCTATTTTCTTTAACCTTCTGCATTTGACACTGTTTATTTCCTCCTTTTAGGAATGTTCTTCCTCCCTGGCATCTGTGGTATCATTTCTCATCCCCCTCCTCCTCTTTCGAAGCCTCTCCCTTCATCTTCAGCCATGCCTGCTCTTTTTCTCTTTGCACACCGGTTCCCCAAATTAAGGGATTTCCCAAGATTCTGCCTCTGTGTTCTCACACCCAACGTGCTCTAAGTCATTTTCTCTATATGGAAGTCTGCAACTACCATCTGTTTGCTGAAGAGCCCCTAACTCATCTCCAAATCAGCCCAGGCTGTGCCCTGAGCTCCAGACCCAGGTGTCTACCCGCAGTGAGCTTAGACTCAACTTGTCTGTAAAGAAAACCATCATGTCCCCTCTGCCTCCTGCTCCGACCTTCCCTAGTCAGGTTTATGGAACCAGCTGATCAGAAACCAGAGGCTAATACAAAACTGCAATCACTCGTGAAAAGTCATCCAGCTTTCTCTATCCCCACCACCAAGGCTGTGTTCCCACTCATACTTCACACTCTCCTAAGTGTAGACTCCCTCTTAGCTCTAGTCCAGTTTCATACCACCACCAGCAGCGTGATCTTCCAAAAATAAAAACTGGATCAGTCCACACTCAGCCCCAAACCCTTCAATTGCTCCTACTGTCTGCAGGAATGGTGTTTAACCTGGGATGCACAGACAAACTTCAGGGAATTTATAAATACCTTAAATTGAATTAAATGTTTTACATCAAGTTATATTCTTCTGGGGGTGGGGGAGAGACGATTTCACTACATTCCCCACAGGAGACTGTGAGGTAGGTCCCTCAACACACTTTGTGACGTAGTCACGGCCTTTCTCCAGCTTCATCTCCCGCCCTGCATCTGGCCAGCTTGCCCCCACCTTCTACAGCCCAGGAGCCAGACAGCTGCCACTTACTGAGAGTCTGAGCCCGGGCCGGGCTGGCTTTTTCCTGGAATCTCAGCAAGAGCCCTCATAAAATGTCTACTTTTGGACAAACCGAGAGCTATAGACAGATGAAGTCCCTTGCCACAGCCAAACCCAATTCTGGCTCAGGTAAGTCTGATTCTAGGCCAGGAGCCATTTCCTCGACCTTCCTCTGCAGCCTCATGAAGGCCAGGTAGGATTTCTTGCCTCCCCAGGTTTGTGCCTGTTGTACCCAGTGCGCAGTCTCCGGAGGGCCCTGAAAAGCTGCCCTACTCATGTCACTCCAAAGTCTCTCTCATGCCTCAGGGAGAGTTAGCTTCATCCTGTGTGCTAGCGTATGTCCTAGGCACTCTCTAGTCTAACATTCACTGCCGCCTGGAACTTGTTTACTCTTCTGTCTTCTCCAAGCTCCAAAAAATAAACTTCCCTGAATGTCTGTGATGCGTTTGTCTTTCTAACCTCAGAGCCCGTAAAGATGCTCAGTACCTTAGGTCTGAAATGCAGGTGACTGAATGAAGACTATGACGTGTACTTTTGTGCGCATGTGTGCGCGTGTGCACACACACCACACTTTTTCAACAACCCATGTGTAAAAGAACATGAGTTTACAAATCAATTAGGGCCTTATAGCCAGGCAACATTTACACTGATGGCACAACAGGGCTGAACAAAACAGTGAAATCTGTTTAGTAAAATCAGGATGCGAAGTGAGGCATCACATCCACACGAGAGCACTATAGGTGAGGGTTGTGCTAAGACGAGGACATCAAAGAACAGGCACATGCAGGGTGGCAGAAGAACTGCTTACTGACATCTCAATGCGAAGCTGACACGCGCTCACATTCATGTTGTAATGTAGGTCACTCACCCCACCATAGGTCTAAATGACAGAATCACAAAGAGCCACAGGCTTGGAAAGTAACAGCGACAAATGCGCACCAGAGCTCTCTCTGCCCAGGCAGCTGCTTCCAAGACAGGAAACACCAGCACCAGCTGGTGAAGCCCAGCGGTGCACAAATGCTGCCTGGGAGGATGACAACGAGGGTGCAGGGGGCTGTGTAGACATCCGCAGTGTACAAATATCAAAAGTTAGGAAGGGTGCATCCCTGCAGGGCTTGAGGAGTTGGACCTGCAGAGAGACCACAGTGTCAGAAGCACACACACAGGCCGGTGTTCTCTCCCCACACAATGGTTCATTCATTTCTTTTCAGTAGAAGTGACTAAACCTTCACATAAATATGAACTAAAGATGTGGTTATCATATCTTTAAAGGACGACTCTATTCCTTGATTCAACCCAATCCATTCGTGAAATACAGATTTTACAACTCAACCCTTTCTCAAAGAACTAATTATGACATTTTGTGCTGTGTGTTCCTGTTCCCATTCTTGGTAAGACCGGCCACCTGTGCCTTTTAATCTTAAGACTATTTAGAGCTCCAAAAGTCCTCTGGGAAATGGAAATGTGCCTGAGATGGGTCCCTCAGCTGTTCCATTTTCATTCTGTCCTGCATGGGGGAGTCTATAATTGTAATCAGTGTAGAAATGGGTCTGGGATTAATGCACTGACATCATTCTAGAGACCAAAGGGAGCTAGAGGTTGCAGCCGGGTCCTCCCAGGAGAATGGAGATTGAGTGGGCAGCAGGGGTGGCAGTCACTAGCCACCATCTGGACGCACACAGCTTTCTTTTCCCTTCTTAAAGACCTCTTTGGAGCACTTTTTTCAATATCTGCTTAGCAAATAACATTTATTCATAATAAATTCATTCAATATAAATATTTATTCAGCACCAGGTATTATGAGATGCCATGATAAATAAAATTTGTGATAGTCATAAGAACTTAATAAATAATGGTTATTAATACATGACAGAAAAAAAATGCCAGATGCCTTACATAAATTGTTTGACTTATATTTTCCACAAGCTTATGAAGGCAGTGCCATAATTATCACTGTTTTATAGATGAGGAAGCTGAGATCCAGCAGTTAGGTGGGGCAGCTACTGGAGTGGTAGAGCAGGACCCAAGGGCACCCAAGGGTAGAGCAGACCCAATCATGGTCTGATTCCAAAGACCGCATTCCTAAACAGTTCCATCTCCACTCTACACGACCAACAGATGAGTGGATAAAGAAAGTGTGGTATACATAAGAAAAATAAAATCATTTCACTTGCACTTGAAAATGGATGGAACTCAAGACCATGATGCTACCTAAAATACCCGGACTTGGAAAGTTAAATAGCAAATGTTTCCTCTTACACGAGAAACCTAAAATATAAATAAATAAATGAAAAAAACAAAGGCGAGACCATAGAAAACTAGATGGTGGGCTCCTGGAGATGGGAAACAGAATGGGGAAGAGGGAGATATAAAGGGAGAGAGGAGTAAAGGGACTGAAAATGACCAATATATGTTACATGCATATACCAATTTTCCAAAATTGGTTTATTCTGTATTACAAACATGGACTAATAAAAATTTATTTACAGAAAAGAAAAGCACGATCCTCTGGCTCTTGGAGTCTGTATGAAGTGCTCTCAGTGCCCTTCCAGAATGCTCTGCCTGACCAGTGCCCCCTTCCCCCAGTGCTAGGCGTACAGGTGCCTGCATAGCTGCTCCTTCTCTGGCGCACCTCTTAGGCCCTCCCTGGCGACTGACTCAAGTGGGTTTTCCAAAGAGAGCTTCCTGCCTCAAAATACAACCTACTCTGCATAAAATTCTTCCTTCAGTCCCCAGCTGAGGTCACAGGCAGGCTGAGCCATCTTCCCTTAGCCTTGTTCTGCTTCCCTCACTGTCCTTCATTTGAAAGCCCACCCTGGTAAATCACTCTCACCGGAGCGAGCATGTCAGGTGCTACTGCTGAGGACTGAGCTAAACCTGCTGTTCCTGAGGACGACGCTAGAAGGCGGCCTGTAAGGACAAGACTGAAGAGAGATCACTCAGCAGGAGTCAGCAGTGCAGACCCTGTGACTGCTGGAGAAATGGATGAGACACAGATGGAAGAGGATTAGGAGCTGCTGCAACATCTCTGGCATTTAAAGAGACACGTGTCTCCAGTGGCTGAAGACCAGGCCCACGAACTACTTGTAAGAGTGACAAAACTTGAAAGCAAGGCTGATTCACAGTCTGGAAAAGTCTCCCTTCCCCTCCCAAAGGCCTGGTCTTGATAGGAAAGGAGGGCTGTCTGAGGCCTGGGAGGGGCTCTCCAGTACGTACACTGGAGACCCTTAAACCACCCTCTACACCTGAAGCTACAGAATTGGCCCATTCACCTTGACAGAAGATAAGCCCTGCTAGGACCCTCCTCCAGCTCCCTAGACTGCTGGCCCTGAGACCCTCAATTAGGGTACACTGGCAGCCTACACGAACCATGGTGGTGCCAGGTCTGTGGCAGGAAGGAAAGGTTACACAGGAAGCAACCTGGCTAACAGATACTGGCAAGAACTCAGAGACTACACCTGGGAGTAAGTCTTGAAGGCGATGGGTCAGGACGGCACACGACTAGCAGGAGGGCCATTTGTCAGTATCAACAAATCCCATAACTCAAGATTTAACACCATCACAAAAGGCTCAAGAGAGCAGTCTAGGGGCTGGGGATTTAGCTCAGTGATTAGAGTGCTTGCCTTGCAAGCACAAGGGCCAGAGTTCGATCCCCGGCACCACAAAAAAAAAAAAAAAAAGAGAGCAGTCTAACATGTTGCTTTCAGTGGAGCCGCTAATGTTGCTTGGGCAAAGTATAAAAGAAGGAAACAAAATGCACAGAGAAGAAAAAGCTAAAACAGACCTACTAAGTCAGGGATTAGCAAACTGAGGTCCACGGATCAAATCTGGGTCACTGCTGGCTTTTATACAGCCCAGAAACTACCAGTGTTTTTTAAATCTTTGAGTGGTTAGGGGAAAAAAAAAGAGTATTTCATGACACATGAAAATCATATTAAATTCAAATTTTAGTCTTTCTAAGTAAAAGTTTCCTGGAAGGAAGCCATACTCATTCATGTGCTATCTATAGTGTTCTCATGCTACAGTGAAAGAGGTGAATTGTTGCAACACAAACCATATTATCCTGAAACCCTAAAAGATTTCTTACCTGGCCCCTTAGAGAAATTTGCCAATCCCTATAACTAAATAATTTCAAAATTCCAGCAGCTGATTCTGTTGGACCCTCCACAACAGATCCAAAGCAAAGAACGCATGTCTTGGTTATGTTCCTCATCGGTGAGACACAATGCCCAACATCCATAACTTAGAGGGAGAAAGGTTTAGTTCAGCTTCATAGTTTGTAGAGGTTGCAGTCCATAGTCAGCTGGTTCCACGGCAGAACTGCACAGTGGAGGGGCACAACAGCGTTGCTCACAGCCTGGCTTCAAGGGAGGGGCGGGGAGGGAGATAAACCCTTCCGGGACATGCCTCCAGTGGCGAGCCTCCAGGCTCTACCTCCCAGCATCACATTTAGCTATAAACTCATGGGTGGACTAATCCACTGATGATTGTCACTCTCTTATGATCCAATCACCTCCAGAAAGTTCCACCGATGAACCCATGAGGCTCTCGGGACATTGTGTGACTCCTTATATTATGGTGGCAAGGAAAGTGCTAGTGAGAGGAATGTGCCAGCACTACAAGAAGTTCACGGCCTCCCTCATCAAAGGAGACGCTTCTGCAGAACCAGGTTACTAGCAGCAAGCAGGATAAAGAGAACCCCAAATAGTAGAGGCAATGGCAGCATTTAGGAAATAAAATGGATGTAATGACTACAATAGGAGTCAGGGAAGCCTGACCCACGGGGATATTAAGATGGCTCCTAGAACACAGTATTCCTTAGGAGAAATATAGAAGAGTAGCTAACAAAAGTAAGGCATATTTTTTTTTCCAAAGAATATTGAAAATACATGAGAAAAAGCTGCGGTCTAGACCCCTTACCCAGGTTCCAGGTCTATAAACAGTACTGTTAATAGATATAGTCCATTTGTCCCTTGGCTCCAATTTCCAGTCGTAGCCACCCTATTCTGGGCCCTACTTACTGTGTCGGTGGGTTCCCTGACCCCTGTCTGAGGTTTAGGTTCAGCCAGCACAGAACAGTAGGGAAGTGAAGAGGAGGAGAGTGAGGTGGAGGCGTGGATTTCCCTGCATTCTTTCTTCAGGGTGGCCCTGAACTGGCTGGACTCTCAACTGAAGATTACAGCATTTCTCAAGGTGGCCCCTCCATGTAACTCTCTCTCCCCCTAGGTTCTAGTAATTCTCCTCTTTCTTCTCCCTTAAATTACAAGGGCGTGATTACAACACTGCTGTACTCCCCTTTATGGTTTCCTTGTGTCCTGCCTAGACCTTTATAAATCCCTTTCTAAAGCTGTCCTCAAACAAGCCAGTTTCAGAGAACTATGTGTTCCCTGCAGGCACCTTGAGTAATGAAAGTATTAAATGCTTCGAGCAATGAGAGAGGGAGCGCTGAATATGATAGCCAACGTGCAAGAACAAAGCAGAGATGACCTGAACTAGAGAAGAAGCAGTGGAATCAGAAGAGAGGGCTGGTGAATAAGACACCACAGAAGAGGAGCAACCAGATTAGATAGCTACAGACTCTCTCTTTGTACTTTTTTCTCTTCTTCGACCTCCATGATGACCAAAGTTAACCTGGGTGCCTGGCATTAAAAATAACCAGCTTTGAATCCTTAACAGGAAGATGTGTTCTGCTGCCTCTGAAGAGCCTTGAATCCTGCCTTTCCAGACCTGCAGAATGCTGGTGACAAACGGCGTCAGCTCGCCGACCACCAGCGCAGCCCCCTTCCCAGTCTGGAGATCAGCTCTTTTCACCCTCCCTCTGGTCAACTGCCCCATTGTCTTCACCTTCCCTTAGATGTCTCATTTCCTGATCAAGTGTATTGTGATCATCAAGACATAAATAAATACACTGTGGAATGTTGGCTTCTTTGGTAACACCAGCCACATCTCAGGTGCCACTAGGTCCCCGACATCCTTTTGAACAAGGCCTGTTGAAGAATAAATGGCCACATCTCTGTGAACCAGGTAGGTCAGCAACCTTGATATTTGTCTCGTAACCATGAAGTAAAGATGTGAATCATGAAACAGAGATTTTTGCAGAAAAATCAGTGCCCCGGGGAGTCGTCTGCTGTTATAAGGCCTCATGCAACTTTCACAAGGAGATGAAAAACTGTTTGAGCTTTCCTACCAACCAGAGAGTCTCTTTAATTCCCACAGGACCAAATCAGCAAGCTCCACCAAGTACCTCGAGAATGGCAGACACACAACTGGGGAAAACCTGGACCTTCTGTAGCTCGCTAAAGGACGTGGTTTTGGCTTTGGTACCAAAATTTCTGTCCCTGTATTCACTCCAATTTATTCTCAGTCAAGTAAGATTAGGGTGAGCAGCCTTGTGCTTTCCTCATTTGTTGATCAGGATGGAGATGCCCTCATTATTGATAGTTGGTTAAAGAAAACAGACTAGGTTTATCTCCATGAAAAACTGACAGAAGTTAAGAGGTAAAATATTAGGCTAAAAGTCCAAGACCAGTAAGTGCAAAAACAGCATAACCCCATAAGCAAAATTAATAGCATTAGGAAAATATATACAGTGGGGTCAAGGCAAAGATATAGAATTAAAGCTGTTTAAAATGCAAAATACCATGAGTTCTAAGCATTACAGTAATACTTTCTTATTAATTCAATTCTGGTTTGTGCAATCTGTCCAAACTCTGAAGTCTAGAGAAGGAATTAGGTCTTCATGGTTTTGGGGGTAGCAACAAGAGTAAAAATAAGTCAAACAGAAGTTTGACTTGGGATCCAAAAAAGAACAACACCCTATGAGTAAAAGGGTAGCAGGAACTGAACTGCAGTTGTAAAATCTCCCATAACTGATTTAACTCAGGTGACCTGCTAGTACCAGACTAACCATTGGCCAGGTACAAAGGGAATACTCTCTAGAAGCCGATGATCTTATACTAAGCCTCAAATTATTTTTGCAGTTTTTCCTGTAGGATACACAGCACTCAATTAAAACTATCAGCAAAGAAGTTCTGACGAATATAAAAGTAAAACTAGGCAACAGAAAAAGTCCCATGGAGGATCCAATTAACAGGCACAGACTTCAGATAAGCGAGTAACATTTTTAAGGACTTGAAGCACAAGAAGGGGAATTTTTACAAACTTTAGACCATATAAAAGACTGGATCCATTAAAGGAGATACTTAGTAAACTGGGAGATACATATGTCAGAAGAAAACATCTGCTATACAATAGGATGAGGCAAATGGATGGAAAATACAAAAAAAGTCTGAGACATGTGGGAGAAGACTAAAAATGTTTTAAATACCCATAATTCAAGTTCCAGAAGGAGAAGACAGCAAGAATAGAAAATATGAAGAGATCATGGCCAGGATTGACCCCAAACTGACAAAAATCATCACATCACATACTGGAAAAGCGCTCCCTTCAGATCCCAAAAAGAATAAATACAAAGGTAACTACACATAATCATATCATTACACAGTTGCTGAAAAGTAAAGACAAGAGCATTTTAAAAGAACTCACCAAAAAAGACTGTATTTTCAAAGGAGCAAAAATAAGACCTGTTTTTTTTCAACAAAGTATGGAAAGCTAGATAATGAAATACTATTTTCTGTATGCTGAAAGATGCTGAAAGAAAACAATTGCCAACATAGAATTTTATATCTAGCAAAACAAATACATCATTTTAAAACTTGAGTAAGGGGGAACACAAACAAACAAAAACAAAAATAATTCATTGCTTGCCATCCTGGAAATATACTACAGGATATTCTTCAGGGGAAAGGGAAATTATCCCAGTTACGAGATAGGACACGCAGGACAGAATGAAGAGAAGCAAAAAGGGTAGACAAAAAAATCTAAATGAATATTGACTCATAAAATAATAATTACTTATTTGAGGGCTTAAAATACAAAGAACTGAAAAGAATGGTGATAATAGCAAAAAGTCAGAGAGGGCTAGAAATAAAAAGAATTAACATGCTCTAAAGTTCTTGCATAATCCAGGAAAGGATAAAAATATGAATTTATTAGTACTACTATAGACAGCTAGGAAAGATGTAACCACTAAAAGCATGCTTAACCAACAAATAGATCTTTTTAATAATAAAAGGAAACAATTCAAAAGAGTGCAAGGCAAAATAGGGGGGAAAAAGACAAATACTAAGAAAACAGGATGGCAGCCCTAACTCCACACGCGTCAGTAAAAACAGAAACGAATACACAGTCCAGAGAAATTTGAGGTCACAGGGCTGAGCTCTTAATTGAGCAGGACTGTAGTGGGAGGGAAAGTGGGTCAGGGTCTCAGGAGGGTCAGAAAAAAGGTGAAAAACAGTATCAGGGACCAAGGCTGTGTTCCCCAAAATGTTTATGTGGTGAGTTGAACTGAGGGGAGCTATGCTGGCTAAAAGGTCCCAAGAGAGCTGACAAAATGGGGAGTGGGAATTCTTTCACTTGCCCCAATCACCAGCTGCCAGCATGTGACCCATCAATGACGGTGGCACATTTCTTCAGTGCCTGTGGAGCCGCCACACAAAGTGCCACCTGCTCATCACAACTTTGTGATACAGAGCAAGCAGAACTATTAACCTCGTTTTACATGTGAAGCAATGGGGACCTGGAAAAATTAAGTAACAACCCTAAAATCAAACACTCAGCGCTGAACTAGAAACTAAATCTTCCAGCTCCCTAACCACAACCCTTTCAGCCACCTGGCCTCGGAAGCCACAGTAGCAGAGGATGCACAGCTCGCTGACTTTGCCAAGTATCTTCTACTCCTACGTTTCGGAGCGTTGGTTTCCCATTCTGCAGAAGAGCTGGGCTGGCCAGCACTACCAAAGAGGTGTGCAAATTCAATAGTTGCTCTGCTGAAAGGCCTATCACAGAGCAAACATCCCCTGAGCTGCATCCAGCTCATGGCAGAGAAATCAAACTCTGAGAGCAGTGACTGAAGGGGCAGGCAGGAGCTAGTAGATGACCGCGAAACGGGTGGGATAAGGCCCAGCCTCCCGGGCACTCCCAACCTGGAAGAAGAACAAGAGGAGAGCACAGATAGGTACACCAAATGCAGAACAAGCACCTTGGACAAGCACAAGGAGCCGTAGGGAGACCACGCCTGTGTTTCTGGAAAGCAAGAGGACCTGAAAGCACAGGGTGGGGGAGACAGGGACAGAGATGCTGTGACTGAGATGGGCAGCCAGAGTCATTACCTTTCTGGCCAGCGCCACCACCGGGAAGGCTGTGGCACAGATGATCCCCAGCGATGCGGCCATTGCTCCAAGCAACATAATCTGGACCCGGGAGCTGGTCTCAGCCTCTGGAAGGAGGACAAAAGAGAGGTGAGTGGCAGAGGCCGAAGGCAAAGCCACCCGCCCCGGGGAAGCCTCAGCTTCTAGACAGAGGTAGGGACTGGCCGGGCCCTTTCTCTAACCACAGGACTGGCGTCTTTAAGGTCAACTCTCCAGGAAGTAGAGCATCCTCCTGGCCCATCGCAAAACCAGTGACTGACCATGTAAGCAAAGGCGTAAGTCAGTGTCTGGTCAAGAGCAGATCATTTTCAATACGCCTTTCCTCTATGCAACAAAATCATTTTCAGTAGTCATGCAATTAAACACATAATACCATCCAGAGGAAAACATGAAAAGTGAACATGTTCATATATATCTCCATACCAGTAGAAACAGTTTACTTAGAAATTAAAATTGAATTAACACTAAACCACAAAATGAAAAGGCATTTATCCTTTGTCCTTGACCCTGTAACAGTGGTTTCCAGCCAGGCTGTGAAAACTTGGAAGGAGTAAGGCTTATGCTTTGCTGTGTTCCCAGCAGCCAGCACATAGTAGATACTCAATAAATATTTACAATAGGAATGAAAACATGAACAAGCGAATTTCTTTAAAACATAAAATGTGACTGGAAGGGAGAAAAGGCAAGAGAGGAGTTTTGAAGACAGACATGATTTTTGATTGAAGGAGATTATGAGAAAAACAAGACAGTTGCACCCTTGCATGCTGTGCTATGGTCAGAAGGGTTTCCAGGCCACTTCATCCCATCCGTACCTCATCCCCAGGGTCTCGGGCAGGACCTGGGAGTGCGGCAGGACACAAACAGTGCTTGCAATGTCCAAAACCCCCACACCGTACTCCTCTGGTTCTGAGGACCCAGGCACCACGGGCCAGGCCACACCCCAGCTGGCCACAGCAATGAGTCACTCAGGAAGAAGGAGGGCAGGGGGGAGGCGAAGTAATGGCACCTCAGGGGTCCTAGGGGCCACAGGGAGTGCCCTACAGAGCCTGAGAGGACCTGCAGCCAGCCGGGTGAGGTGGGCAGAGAAAGGGTGGGAGCCAGGACTAGGACTGGATTCTCTTTCAACCTGAGGATAGATGAAGAAGGGGAATAAAACTATGACGAAATTTTTAAAAGGATTATGATGACGGGTTTGGTTAGGTTTAAGGATAAGTGAGAGATACTCAGGACCATGGAGGTATTTAAGACTTTGAGCAGTGTATCAAGCTCATTAGGAAGTTTGGGTTTGAAATGAAAGCACCAATTGTTCCCATCTCAGTTGTAGCCACAGCACAAAGACTTCAAGGTCTTTGAAACAGAAGCGGCCCTTAAGCAAGCATTGTGACATGTGGTGGGGAAGGGTAGACTCTGCGTGGGAGGCACTTGGGCTCGTGCCTACTAACCAGCTTAGCTTTAAAGGTAAGTTCAGTTTTACACTCAAGGTTAGAAACTGCTTAACTATTACAATTAGTAGGGATTCAGACTAAGGTTTGAGATTAGAGTTAGAAAGAAGATGGGCTCACCAGGCATGGTGGTGCACACTGTAATCTCAGTACTCTGGGAGACTGAGGCAGGAAGATTGCAAGTTCAAGCCCAGCATGGGCAACTTAGTGACTTAGCAAGATCCTGTCTCAAAATAAAAAGTAAAAAAAGGGCTGGAGATGTAGCTCAAGCATGAAGGCCTTGGGTTCAATGCCCAATACTGCAAAAACAAAAATTAAAAAAAAAAATAAAAAGAAGATGGAGTTAACGCACATAACTAAAGGACAGTAAAACATTCCACATAAGCAACTGACTCCTTGAGAAACAGAAAGACAAACAGAAGTGACCAGCGGCGTTTCCTGGGTCCACAACGGCAAAAAGGAAACCTACAGGCTGGCAAGGGCTGAGTCCAACAGAATGTCTTCCGAGCACTCTCCCCAGGTGTCTGCGGAACACGGGGAAGAAACGTGCACCTTTCACTGTCGCACTGTCACAGCTCTGCCTCTGCGGCCAGAGAGAAGCACGCGTCCCAGCAGCACCAGGCCCTGCACGTCCAGCAGACGGACATAGGTCCTCCCCCTTCTCTAGTTCCTGGGGCTTCCTTCCCCGGGGCCTTCCGCCTGCACTCCCTCCTGCCCCGGGCCTGCAGTCTGGGGACAGGCCACCACATCTTGTAGACATAAAAACCAAGAAAAAGTTCAAACTATTTGCCCAAGTTACCCAAGTGCCCCACAATATTCAGCCCCAGTCAGTACGGTTCCAGGGGCTGGATCTTAACTGCTTATTGCAATTGTCCTACAGCCGAGCCAGCCAGGAAGTAACATTTGAAAGGAAGCTTTAAGTAAATAACCTTTTAGCTTTTAAATTTACACGCATTTTGAAAGCTCATAAGACTTCATCTCTAACACAACTACGGCAGTAAGTAGAAACTCTGAGTGTGGTGTTTCGTGGAACCAGAATATCTATGTTTCAAATCAGCTCTGCCATGCTGAGCAGCTCCGAGTCTCAGCCTCTGGCTCCATCAAACAGTCGAATGGGACTCGCACTCAGTCAGCACTTACGTGGTGCTCACTATGTCCCGGGAGCTGTTGTAAAGACATTTTCCATAGTGGACAATTCGGTCCTGCATTAGCAGCTCATGGGGTCTTACACCTGTCCTCACTGCACTGATGAGAAAATTGCCTCGCGGAGGAGCAAAGACATCTTGTCTGAGTCAAGAGCAGAGCAAGATTCACACCCAGGCTGTCCAGCGTCAGAATCTGAGCTCTCAGCCAACCTGCCCTACTGTCACTTAGATATGATAATAATCCTTTCCCAGAATCTGGAGATTTGGTAGAAGTGTCCAGATGGATAACAACTATGAGGACATCTTGGAAGTTTTGAAGAACCACACAAATATCAGTTACCAACCATTTACTTAGGACAGGATGTGCTTCGTTTTTAACCAGCTATAACGTCTATAAATGTAAGGACTAATTCTAATTTTCACTGTTGATACTAAGCCAAGAGGTGAGCACCCTTTGTGTGTGCTCACCGATGGGTCTCCCTCATCCATCTAGCTAAGCTGTGCCTCTCAGGCAAGCACAGCGGTTCCAGGGCCTGGCTCCACATTAGAAGCAGGTGGGGTGCTCTGGGGACACAGCACATCCAAGCTCTGCTCCTGGAGACTCCGAATTCATTGGTCTGGGTGGTCCCTGGCATCAGTATTCTTGATTTCTGTTCCATTAATTTTTTTTCTTTTTTTCAAATTTATGTATTAGTACATGCTTACAGTACATAATATCTCCATTCCTTGTATGGAGCTGATACATGTACATAGCACATCTTAATTCCTTTTTTCATCCCCTTTCCCCCCTCCTCCCTCCATCTGTTGATTCGTTTCCCATCTGAGAAAGATCTAGCTCCCTACTTCCTATTATCCATCCTTCATCTTGCTCTTTATTTATAATACTGTTTAAAGCGCCTCAGATAACGCACATGTGCCTGAGGATCGGGAAGTCCTACTTCCTAATGTGTCTCCAAGGCGTTTTCTGTGTTAGACAAAGACACTCTTCAGCTGCCCTGCTCCAGCACACATACCTGAGCTTCCTCTGACCTCCAGGAAGATTCTGCCCCGGTAAATCCCATCAGGGTAGGTGTGATAGATGCAGAAGTACTCCCCAGTGTCATTCATGGTCAGCGAATGGAAGGCAAGGCCCCCGCTGGGGCCCGAGGACACCCGCTCCCTGAAGGCTGGACTGATGTACCACCCGAAGTGAGGATGGCAGATGGCCAGGAGTTGGTCTCGCTGCTCCCAGTTGACCTGGGTCACTTCGGCCGTGGCGGAGGAGAAGTAGCATTGTAAGATGACAGAGCCGCCTTCCTTTGCCGTAAGGTTCCCCTGTGTTACTACTGTGCCTTCCCCAGATTCTGAGGAGAGGAAGAAAACATCACAAGTCTCAGGTCAACAACTACTGTCAACCTTCGTAGAGAAATTCCGAAGTGTTCTGAGGCCAGAATTGGTTCCAGGAACCATAATTTCTCCAGTACTGCGTATCGTTCCCCAATATATACTATACGCATTTTGTTTCCCCCAGTTTCGAGAGCTGTTTCCTTCCGCAGCTACCATTCAAGCCTCCCAGTCCCAGCCTGGGGCCCTTTCCAGTCTTCGTGGCCTTCTCCGTGCATCTCCATTCTCCAGCCCGTCTTCCCTCTGTCACCTCCGCCACCTCCACTTCCAGAGCTCGCTTCCGCACCCCTCAGGCTCCCACTCAGAGGCTCGCAAACGCTGCGCTTCCCCCAGAACGCTTTAGGGCCTCAGCCCATGGCGGCCTCCCTCTTCCTGCCCAGACTGCACAGCTCTCACCCTCTCAGGGGGGTTCTGTTTTACTGCTTCACAACTAGCTCATTATTATTTTCATGTGCTTCTTTGTCTTCTCACTTAGACTGCAAGCCCTCTGCCAGCACCACCTCTTCTAGTCTTTGCATCTTCCAGCAGACTAGCGCCGTCCTGGGTATCTTAGCCTTTGAAATAAAACCTGACTACTTGGTTGATCGCCACTTGACATGTCTGGAGAAACCTTCAGGAAAGCCAGGAAATCCCAGAGAAAGGAGATCTGGCAAGAAACTCTGCTTCTCCCAGGCAAAACCTCCCTCTTCAGTGCTCACCTCTCCCCAGCACCCGGGCGCCCCTCTCTGCCCTCAGAAGTTTCAGACAACAATAAAACTAATTTTTACTACAGCTGTCAAATATTTGCAACTCCCTCCCTCAAAAATCCTTGTCTCTGATTGTTAATAAAGAAGAAATAAATGTAACAAAAATTCAGTCTGCAGTGGTTAGACCCTGCTGAATCTGTTGAGGAGACATTTTTGGTGCACAGAAAACTAACTACCTACATTGTTTTCCTGGAAGGTTCATTGAAAATGGAAAAGAAGATGGAGAAAGAGTGAGCTCCTTTGTTTTGGTTTTGTTTGGTTGGTTGGTTGGTTTTTTGTTTGTTTGGGTTTTTTTGTTTTTTTGTTTTTCTGTTTCTGAGACAGGGTCTTGCTGTGTAATTCAGTCTGCCCTTGGATTTATCATGTAGCCCAGGCCAGGCTTGAACCCACAGCAATCCTCCCGCCTCAGCCTCCCGAGTGTTGGGGTTACATAAGTGCACCACCACGCCCAGCAGGAGTGAGCTTCTAAATGTCAACTGATAATTCCTCTTTCTTGGCCTCCTTCTTGGTTCCTTTTCCCCCTGCCTCTTTTCTTTCTGGCCAATTAGAACCCTCCCCCCCCGAAGATCTATGAATTCCTTCATCTGCTACCCAAAGAAAATGTCATCTCTTTCTCAGAGAAGCCTTTTCTCAAATAGGGGTGCGCAGGACTACAGACCCCAGCTTCATTTCCCTGAACAGATATGGCATAAACTTCAGGCCTTCCCTCCCAGAGCATCTGGCCTCGGCCCCAAGCTGAGTTTTATTCCTCCCCTCCCGGTCTGCAAGGTGTCCGGGCCTTACCTGAGGTGGCGAGGGTGGTCTGCCGCAGCCCCTGGGCCCAGATCAGGAGCAGACACCAGTGCATGCTTCTGCCCAGGGGCTGACAGGAAGCAGATGTGGCCTCTTCAGCGACTGAAACTGGCCGACGACAGCTGGCAAGGTGAAACTAAGCCAAGGAGGGAAGAGGGTCTCGGAAAAACTGAGTTCAGCAAGAGCAGTGTCAAAACCAGATAAAACTCTCAACAAGTAAACTGCATAGAATGAGCCACAAGGAAGATTTGTGGGTAGAGGTGTACTAGTCTTTGTTGACCATAAATTAATCTATCCTTTTAAAGTTCTGTCTTAATGCACTTTTTAAAAAGGCAGCTTGTATTTTAAAAGTTCAAAGGCATCTGTTATCGATGAGAAACTGCTCGCTGCACCCTAACTGCACCCTAAACTGAAGAATGTGCAGCAGTAAGGGGAACTGGTAAGGCTGGCACTTGGAAGCCAGATACTGTATTTAAATCTAACAACTGGGGACAATACACGGGTAAGACAAAGGTCTTCAACAAACAGCGACTTTCTTTGAATGAGGTCCTCTCTTCAAATCCTACTTTTGTCTTATTTATCTGGGTTGAGACTTCAGTTCCTCTGAGGCAGTGGAATCAGAAGAGGCAAGAAGATTGAGTTTTCCTGTACACGGCGACCCTATAAAAGTTGGAAATGTAGAGAAGAGTGAGTCCCATGGACGAGGCCTTGAGCCTGGAGGGAAACTGGCTGATGCTCATCTGGGGTGCCCGGCTCATCACTAGATCTACTGTTGCCAATCCCTCCTTCCTTTCTCCCTTCTTTTCACCCATCTTCCTTCATTCATTTCAAAGTCCCTGAGTGCCTACAAAACACAGATTCAGCCCCGTGCTCTGAATAATCATGGCTCTACCTTAAAAGAGTTTCAGACTGTGCTCGCTAAGAGAGCCATTTAGGGGAAGAGACTGGAGTGACCATATTCACCTGCCGCTGGGGTTTCCCCGCAGCTACCTTGGACCTGCTCCCTGCTAAGTGCCTTGAACATCTGCAACTCCACTAGGGGAAACATCCCAAGCCTGGTGTCCTGGCCCCTCCATTCCAGACAAGCACCCTGAACATTGCCCACCATCAAGGCACCAAGGCCGAATGAGAGGCTTGTTCCCAAAATCGGTTGCCAAAGTAGAGATGTGAGGGCAAAGAGCCAGGAGCAACTAGTGGGAATGTAGCACATAAAAAGGTGAGCGTTGGGGCTCGGGATTTAGGTCAAGCACTTGCCTAGTAAGCACAAGGCACTGTGTTTGATCCCCAGCACCCTCAAAAAAAAAAAAAAAAAAAGATGGATGCTTGGATTCGCTCTGTAGAAATTTATAGCCCGTTTTTAGAGTGCGGTGGGTGGGAGCCAAAGAAATGGAACTTGTCTTACATAATGAGAAATCCAGAGAATTTTAGGAGTTGGTTTAAAAAGCAGTTAAAGAATTTTTTTTTTAATTTCTAAGCAACCAGTCTCAAGAGGAACATGCTCAAGTCCATTTTGATCAGCGGTGTTCTTCAGAGACATTCGAGGGTAACAAGGGACTATGGAGTACTACCTGAGACCAAAGTCATCCTGGTCTGGTGGCCGCAGGAAACTACCGCACTGCCTCAAGCCTCAGTGTCCTCATCTGCATATAAGAGTTACAGAATCTCCCTCAGGCAGTTGTTGTGAGGATTTCATGAACTGAAGCTTGGTAAGATGCTTAGCACGGTGCTTGGAAAACAGGAAGGGTCCGATGAAGGAACTGAAGAAAGAATCAGAGAAGGCTGGCCCTCTCTATTTCATGCTTTTACCAAGAGTAAAACTCTAGCCTCGGGACTCCAAGACCAGGGTTCCTGGAATCTCTTCATTCTGTCATACGGATTTGATGTAAGAACTTGGAGACACAATGTTTCTGTGACTGTGCCAGCTAGCTCCAGAGCTGCGCTGGTGGAAATTAAGTGACAGAAGAATCTTCCAGGGACCCTTCCACAAGCCCCCGAGTGAGCCTCCCATAGGAACTCCACACAGAACCTAACCGGTCCTGCCACCCACACAGCAATGGCCGCGACCAACTCTGGGAAGCAAGCCTGGCCTGGGAGCTCCAGGTCCCCACTCCGCTTTAGGGCCCTCTGCAGCACCTGCGGTGGAGATGAGCTTCTGTGTTCAGTGGGGTGCTGATTCTGCTATTTGCAAGTTCTAAAATGAGCCACCATACTTCTTTTTTCTCCCCTGACCCCTGGGGCTGTGGGTTGGACAGGTCTGGTCAGACTTGATGTGTTAGGAAGGTGGGGGAGCTGGGGAAAGGTCTTCATATTTGTCTGAAAAAGGGGAAGAAGTGGAGGCCTCCAGCGAATGCAAAACACTCCTGTGGACATCCTTTCACCACCCAGCCTTCCCCTTGGCCTGCTGAGAGCCTTCATGAACCCCCAGCCGGTTCCTGAGGCCCAGTCCTGACCCAGTCCCGGAAAGGGGCCTGGGCGAGGCCACACTTTCCCCAAGGCCCATGGCTTGTGGCCAGGGTGCTCTTAGGGCACAGACCAATCTCTCAGCAGGGTCCTTGGGCTTCAGCCTCTCTACAGTATTTCTTCTGGTTCAGAAGTGGTGCCAGGAGCCCCAGAGACCTCATAACTTCTTCTCCCTCCTGTCCCAGCCTCCAGCCCAACATCTACATCTGCAGGGGGCAGGGCCCTTCTCAGGCAGGGCCCTTCTCAGGCAGCGCCCCCACTCTCTGCCCCGCAGACCAGCGACCCCTGGTGGCAGGCTGTGTTGCGGCAGAGGGCGTCGAGAAGGCCTGCTCAGGCTCTCTACAGAATGGTGAAAAAGCTGGAAGACAGGTCGCACCAGAAAGAACATGCCTTGTCCCCTCACCCTCACTTCCTCATAGCCATTGCAAGATGGTGGAGATATCTGAGCAATGGAGTGGTTGTTCCAAAGGCATTTGGAGAAAGAACTGCTTCAGCAAATCCAACTCAACCCCGAAAGAGTAGCTGTGATCCGAGGCTCCTTAATAAGTACATCTGCATACCCCAGGGGCTTATGGCTGACCCTGGTTTACAGTGAGTGACTACAAATGAGTCAAATTCGGGGGTGGGATTGCTGACTGTTGTTCATCCAAATTCTCTTGAGTAGGATGACTCTGAGGATTCCCCTCCACCCTGAAAGGCTGCCAAAAAGTTCAGTGGACTCTGGGAGGTTTACTTTGCCTTCCCAGCTGTAAAAACAGAACAGAGACCCCCCAGGATGGGTTGGAATGCAGAGCCTGAAGAAAAATCTCTGAGAAAAGGCAGCTGATCCTGTCTCCTCAGTTGAGGCCTCTCTTCAGCCTCTGTCCACAGACCCACCACCAAAACTGCTTCCCTCCTCCATCCTAGAAGGGATTATATTATGTGTAATTAGAAAAATTATTCAATGACACGTTTAAAGCACAGCAAGGCAGACTATTCAGGACCACATAATAGGTAGGTACCAGGCCAGAGGGGTTTGGCAGTGGGGTGGAGAGCTGGGGCTCAACTCTGAACACAGCATGGGCAAGCGGGAATTTATGCCAAAAAGCGTGGTAGCACTCAATGCAAGGAAAATTACTAAGAGGAAACAGCAACAGGATTCCGGCTAAACTAACCTAACAGGATTCTTGATGAAGACAGGCCAGAATTACCAGACTTCATCCATGGATGAGGAACTTGATCAGAGATGGGGGTTCCCGCTCAACTGACTTAGCAAGTTTCTTTGCTGAAACTGAATTTTACAAGGAAGTGCACAGATGGGCCCAGAAGATTCAGAGCCTGGCTGAAGGAAGGACTCTTTGCCACCGTCATGCTATCAACCGGCTCCCCACCCGCATCTACCTTGGGGAATGCATCCTCCACAGTTAGATGCTGACCTTCCTAGTCGTACTACCTGCACCCCTCAGTCATCTGGGACACCTAAGACTGAGACAGAAGTACAAGTGAACACAGCATTCCAAGAACTCCTTAGCCATCAAGAGCTCCCCCAGCAAAAAGAATGGCAAGCCGAGATGATTTCACAAGGAGACTGCAACAAACCGAGGAGAACAGTTATTTCAGTGTTACTTCAAACAGACAGACAAAACATAAAGGAAAACTTTTTAATTAGTTCTAGAGAGTGAATTGAGAAATGATATAAAAATGATTAAAATTGCATACAACAGAAGAAAACCAAATCGGAACCTTGCTTCCATACATTGAGGAAAAATTCTCAATAAAATATCAATACACAGGCTCCAATAGCATATTAAATGACATATATACTGATCATGTATGTTTTAATCTAGGCTGTCGAGAGTGATTCAAAACTAGTAAATCCGGCTGGGGATTTAGCTCAGTGATTAGAGTGCTTGCCTTGCAAGCACAAGGGCCTGAGTTCGATCCCCGGCACCACAAAAAAAAAAAAAAAAAACAACTAGTAAATCCATTGATGTTAAATATTAGATTTTTTAAAAGCATATTATCATTTCTTTTGATTCTGATAAGAAATCTGACAAAGTCAATATCTGTAACTGATTTTTTTAAAACTCAGTAATATAAAAATAAACAAACTATTTCTTCACATAATCACACACACACACAATTATTTCCAAAGCTAGTATCTCTTTTGATGACAAAATACTAGAGGTATTCACACTGAGGTCAGGAATAACATGTTTACTGGAGGTACTACTCAATTTAAGGAAGTAAGAGAAGCGTTTTAAAATATAAGAATTAGAATAAGGACATAAGACTATCTCTAGTTATAGCCAAAACAATCCATGGTAAAATACCATTAACAATAAAAGAATCTTATAAGTTATCAGGCTACAAAATTCGTATAAATAAAAATAGTCCTCCTATTCGCAATCATTAAACAGAAAGTAGTTTGGATGAAAAATCCTACTTACAATAGCAGCAGAAAAGATAAAATAAGAATAAATTTAAAAGAAAATGTTCAAAAGCCACATGATAAAACTTTACTCCAATAAATCTGCTACCCAAATATATTTTTAAATGACATCTCTAAATACCAAAAGAAAACATGGGTGAATTCCTTTAAGGTCTGAAGATGCAGAAAATTATGATAACTATGAATTACTCTAGAATTAATAAATAAAATTTGGCGATGAGTAAAGATTTTTAAAAATACTTTCACACTAAAATATTATAAAAGTCCAAAGACAAATGAAAAACTAGTAAATAACAGTTAGAGCTTAGTTCACAGCCAAATGACTTACCTATTTAAGCTAATGAGTTCCTAGAAATAAAGACGAAAAAGACCAACCTTGAACATATCGAAATACCTGAACTGACAGTGCACAGAAATGGAATGAAAATGTCCCTTAAACATGGAGAGTTCCTCAACCTCAATTGTAAAGGGAAGGATGAGAATCCAAACTACACTGCGACACCATTTTTCCTCCCACCAAACTGGCAAAAATCAAAATTTTGATAATATATACTGTTGGTGAGGTTGTGAAGAAACAAGTGTTATCATACATTATTGTTAGGAATGAAAAGTAATGCAACTTCTTTGGGGGAAAATTCATCAGTATCTGTCAAGATCACAGCAATGTTTACCCTTTGATCCAGAAACCCTGCTGCTAAAAATCCAGGAAAATAATTGCACAGATATGAAACAACACATGTACGAGCAACTTATTTTTTCAGAAAAGGCAACAACTCAAATATCTACCAGTAGTGGAATGTTTGAGCAAACTGTGGTACCTAGAGGTGATGGAGGACTAGGCAGACATTAAAAATAAAATGAGGCTCTTCTCAGTGTACTGTCATCAGCTGATTCCTATAAGAATTGTCAAATTAAAAGGCAAAGTGCCAAAAAGTCTGAAGAGTCTGCTACCTCTCTGGGAAGGGGGAAAGGAGTAAGAACATGAGTATGAATTTGCCTGTGTAAGTCATTTTTAAAACACTATAAAAATTAGCCAGATATTAATTTTTTAAATTAGTTAAAAATTAGTCTCCTTTAGGCAGTAGAAAAGTGGGGAAGGAGTGGGCTGGGATTAAAGAGAAACTTCCTTAGGGATAGCTTTTAACTCCTAAAATACGCTATTTACATATTCAAAAAATGTACATTGCTGTTGACTGAATGTCTGTATCCCCCACAATTCACATGTGGAATTGGTGTCTGATCCCCAATGTGAGGGTATAAGAGGTAGCGCCTTTGGAGAAGTGATTAAGAAATGAGGCTAGAGCCCTCACTCGGTGGAATTAGCACCACACCCTTTTTTTTTGAGACAGAGTCTCACTGTGTGGTTCAGGTTGGCCTTGAACTCACTATGCAGTTCAGGCTGGCCTCGAACTGGCAATAGTCCTTCTGCCTCAGTCTCCGAAGCGCTGGGATTGCAGGCGTGAATCACCATGCCTGGCTTCAGCATCCTTATTAAAAAGGCCTGAAGGAGGCTGTTAGCCCTGGCACCATGTGAGGACACAGGCAGAAGTCACCATGATGAAGGAACTCTCACCAGACACCAAGTCTCGTGACACTTGATCCTGGACTTCTCAGCCTCCAGCACTGTGAGAGATAAATGTTTGTCATTTACAAATTATTCCATCTAAAGTATTTTGTTATAATAGACACAATGGACTGAGACATATATTAAAAAAAGAAAAGAAAAGCCATCCCTAAAATCAAAGGGGAAAAAAGAAATAATCTAATTGCCTTTAAAATTAATAACATAAAAACAGAAAAAAGTAATTATTTCAACTAAATTTGAAACTTGGCACTTTATATTACTTTGGTGGAATATGCAGATGCTGCTCAATTTACGTGGGGTTACCGCCTGACAAAGCTGTCATAAACTGAAAATATTGTAAAAGGACAAAAAAGTTAATACATCTAAGTGGCCCAGCAAGATGCCTCAGCAATGCAGTACACTGTGTGAAGTAGGATGTTCACCCTTCTGCCAAGTGGATGACTGGAATCTTCGGCGTGCTGTTGCTGTCCATCAGGGCAAGTGACAGAGAATGTTTTAGGGACAGCCTAGGGCTATAAGTGTCTTACCACACATCCCGAGGCTGAGAAAAGATACAAATTTAAAACTCTAAGTACAATTTCTACTGACCGTGTAGCACTCTTACACCATCAAAAGTCAAAAAATCTTACACCATCATAAATTGGAACTATCTATATCGCATAATATATATATATGTATATATGATCATATTCTATTCATTCAGTTGTATTGTTTTTTGAAATAATACAAAAAATAACTGCATTAATGTTAGAAATCAAGATTTTCAGGCCAAGAGAAAATAGATATTTAGAAGTATAAATTCAAGTAATTAAATAAAAACTCTGCAATATTAAATTTGAATATACAATATTATTATAAAGCTATGATTTTAAAGAATACATATATTGAATACTCTCTCTTTTTTTTAAAAAACATAATATCTATTCTACCCCTTTGTCCTTATTTACACTTATGGTTTCTCATATCAGAGAAACAATTCGATGTGTACTGATAAGTGTCTGATTTATTTCACTTAAGAGTATGTTCTCAAGGAACATCCATTTACATACAAATGACTCTAGTTTATCCTTTTTTATGGCAGAGTAGTACTCCTTTGTGTAGGAAAACCACATCTTCTTTAGCCACTCATCAGTTGTTGGGCATTTAGGTTGTTTCCAAGACTTAGCTATTACAAATTGTGCTGCTATGAACATGGTTGTGCATATATCACTGTGATATGATGATTTTAATTCTTCTGGGAAGATACCCTCAAAAGAGAGGAGAACTAGATAGGGAAAAGGGGGATAAAGAAGAAGGTTAAAAGAAAAGTAAGATGAAAGGCGAAAGAATGGAAAAGTGTAAATACACTTGTTGTAAATAGGGAGGGGTGGGTGAATGTAAGGGACGGGAGGGGAAGGGGGGAAGAGGGGGGAAAACCAAGATGTATCATGTACAGGTACAAAATAACCATGTTGATTATGATCATTATGTATACAATGTACCATTACATGTTCTTGGTAAAAATAAAAAAAAAAGAATACATATATTGTCTAGTTCTGCCCATTGAAAGAGAAAAAAATAATAATTTTTTTTAGTAGAAATGAGTGTTGCTAGAGCCAGAGTGTGTTTTCTAAATACCAGTCTGTGTCTGAGGGACTAGGGCTTCCTCAGGGCTCCTTAGCAAATGACTCCAGTTTGGGTAGGAAATAAGGGCGCTTTCAGAGATCAGCGGGCTCATGTTAAAAAGCCAAATCAATTTGAAGAGACCATAACTGGCCAAAGTTGGGCCTATTTAGCATACAAAATGGTTATGAAAACATATTAGAGGCCATAAATATATAAGTGACACTCAAAGCATAGAAACTCCAACCAAAACAAACCATATATACTACAGTTGGAGGTGATTTTACAAATTCTTTGTTCCGAAAATTGGTAATTAAAAGTAAAAATCATTTATCCTGCCTTTCCAGGCAGAACTGTATTTAAGGGTAACTAAATAGCCCAGTTGATGAGGGGAAACAGTTCTTAATGGAATAATTCCAGCTAATGTAGAATAAATTTTATAAACCCTAATGAAATAGTTGATTTAGTTAAGAATCACTAATGGATGCTAAAACTATTAGGTTAAAACATGATGGCTAAAGCAGATGTCCAAAGGCTAGAGCAACACCCACAGCTTACTTACTGATCACAAGGGGCAAAATTGAGACTGCTCAGAGGAGAGATCAAGCTGTCCCTATTTTATTCCAGTGACTACTGTGAGCATCACTTAAATCTGAACAACCAGACACACCATGCCTGGGAAGCAATGTGAAATATACAATATCGTTTATGAAATTTTTTTGCCCAAAAGATTTAACCTGACCTCATCAGGCCTGTAGGAATAACTACTAAGTTTACATGAAACTCAACACAGCAGGCAGATAAACAAGTTAAAATTATCACCACAAACCAAAAAGAAAAATGCAAAATATTAGGTAATTGCATCTACAAGATAAAGTCATGGGGTAAAAAAGAGAGAAAGGGAAATATTGTAGATTGAAATAAACTTAGCAGACATAACAGCCAAAGGCAATCCATAGTCTTTGCTTGGCCCTTGATTTGAACAGGAAATTTTTGATGACAATGTAAAAAATAAAATATGGATTGGGTATTAAACTACATTAATGAACTAATGTGTTATGGGCTGAATTGTGTTCCCACAAAATTCCTATGTCTAAGCCCTAGTATGTTAGACTGTGGGTGTGTTTGGAGATAAGGTCTTTAAAGCGGTGATTAAGGTAAAATGAAGTCTTTGGGATGGGTCCTAATCCAATCTAGAATTGTCCTTCTCAGAAGAAATTTGGACACAAAGATAGAGGTACAACTATTAAAGGACACAGCACTACAGCACCTAGCTACCAGCCTTCGAGAGGCCTCGGAAGAAAGCAAACCTTCCAACACCTTAATGTCAGACTTTTTGTGAGAAAATAAATTTCTGTTATTTAAGCCACACCATCCGTGGTATTTTTTATCACAGCCCTACTGAACCAACACAGTGTGATAGTGACATTGTAGTAGAGTGGTCAATCAGCTTTCTGTTACTGCACAAGATAGCTGAGATAATCGACCTAAAAGAAGGAAAGGCTTATGTTACTTGGTCCTGTTCCTCTGAGGCCTGTGGCACTGCCACACATTACAGCAGAAGCATGTGGCCAAGGAGGCTGCTCGCCTCACGGTGGGCCAGAAGCAAAGGAGGAGACGAGAAGAGGGCAGGTTCCCAGAGCGCCCTTCAAGCGCATGCTCCCAGGGACACCACTTCCTTTCGCAGGGACCACCTCCCAGTAATGCCGAGGTCTGACAGAGGCCTTCAATACATGGGCATTTGGAGGATCTTCCAGATTCAAATTAGAGTATACAATAAAAAAGTAGCAACTTCTACTAAAGTTTTTAAGCATGAAATGTTAGAATGTCTATAAAATTTAAATCCTTAACAAATAAATGAGAGAGTGGCATAATGTAAATTGTTAAATTTAGGTGAGAGAAATATGAGAATTATCTTTCCACTTCTCTGTGAATTCAAAATTTATATCAAAACATCAAAATAAAAAGAAAGAAAATGCTCAAGTGCAGCAAGCAGTGCAGTGGCACCGTGAGGGATGCACAGGCAGTGCGGGGGACCCCGGAAGGGAGAGGCCTGGAGGGAAATCCTTGGAGGAAGACCCCCTCAAGGAGAATCCTGCCTGGTTCAGGGTCAGATGCAAGGCCTCTGTCTTCTGACACGTTTGAACACAACGTAGGGTGATCAGAATGAAATTACACATTCACCCGAGGAATTGCCCATGGTAAGGCTGAGAGAGGAGAACAATTAAAAGGGGTTTGGATTGGCTTATAAACATCACTAATTTCAGTCACTTACAAGAAATACTAAACACTTAAGTATAAATACTGTCCAATATAATAATGATTATGCATACAACTGGAAAATGAAGTTGAAAATATATAATTAATCTAAAATGTCATAATAATTAAAGAGTTTTTCAGTACATAGCCAAAGTCTTTATATTAAATAGGCAGTTACCAGTCTGAGCTAAGGCTGCTTGACTCTCTGTCATAACAAATTTAACAACTCTAACACATTTCTTCATGTCAATCAATCAACAAACATTGAGAACTTCCTTTGCAAAACTGCTATGCTAGGCATCATAGTTGATACAAAGAAGAAAAAGTTCATTCTCTCACTTTATGATCTAGTTAAGGCTTTTATATACAAACGAAAATAATGTCCAACACAGGTAAGTTGTAAGTGAAGGTAGGTTTAAAGGGTAGTCATTTGTATTGGGTGAAAAGAGAAAGAAGTAGTTGTGTGGATGAAGCAAGGACATCTAATCTCAGGCCAGAAAATGTTAAACATAGATATAGGTACACGTAGGTGTAGATATAGAAGTAAGCGTGGAGGTAGTAATGACAGCTGGCATGCAGCCAGTCCCTGTGGAGAATCGTGATGGCAACGGCAATCCTCATAGTATGGTTCACACCGAAAACGTCTCCCAGAAGTCTCATGTTCAGAGGTAAGTTTTTGGAATGTGGTTGCAACATGGAGACACTATACTCAAATATATCAATTAGCTCATAGTTGAAGGTGCTGTGAGGAGGTGGGCCATGGTTGGAACAGGTGGGTCCTTGGGGGTGTGACCTGGAAAAGTGTATTCTTGTACCAGGTTCCTCCCTTGTCTCCCTGCTCCCTGGCAGCCATGGATTGGGCCCCTTTCCTCCACCATGCCCTTCCACCACACCATTTCTGCCTTAGAGCAAGATGACCATGGACTGAACTCCCTGAAATTAGGAACCAAAATAAACCTCTTCTCTTTAAGTATCAGATTTTGGACACTTTGTCCCAGGGAAAGAAAAGTGATTAACACACTTTATATCTAGTCTCACATCCTCACAGAAAACATTTCAGAAACATGATGGTACATTTGGGGGTCCTCCAACTGAATGTTTAAAAACACATTATAGGAAAAAATCCATACAGATGTAGATGCTGTCATGGACCAAGGGAAGGCAGGATAAAGTCTCAATGAAAGATGGGGCTATCTCTTTTTGTATGTCCCTGTTTAGTTCAAAAGGGCTCGACATGCATAGCTTGTTTCTTTGCTCAGGCAGACACATGCAGTCAATAAAAATGTCTGATGTTCTTGGGAAGGTGGTTTGGAAGACCTTGACTGTTGTGGGACTGGAGGGGGGGGCAAGAGAAAGCATCAGACTTTGGCCCTACAAGGTTCTTCTCAAAATAGACACAGATTCTCTTTGCCTTACTAAATTGAAGCTACCCTGAGAAAAGTCTTCAAAGGGTAAGGTAAAAAATGATTTAAAACATGAGTAAGAGCATATAGATTTATTCAAGAGGGAAAACCACAGGTCCAAACATAGATGTGGCTTCCAGAGCTCCATTTGGCTCCCAAGATGATCTTCCTCCATCTCTTTCACCAACCCCATGCCATGATCTGCCATAGAGATAACGCTAGCAAGGAGTTCTGATGTAGGTTCAGGTACTGGTCATGTGGAACAGTACCAGAAGTCCAGCTTCCTACACTGGCGCTAAGCCTTGGACCCCTCTTTGTTTCCCATCCTTCTCACTCCTTTACTCCAAAATCCCTCCATTCTGCCCTCTGAATCTCATTATTGGTCATCAGCAAATTCCCTTTTATCTTCAAACTTTTCTCTAAATTACTGGTTTTCAAAGCGTAGCCTGGGACCAGCAGCAGCATGTCATTTGAAAATGTGTTGGTTATCCCTCTACTGCCATCTGGACTTAGGTGAATTTGTTCAGAAATAAAAATCAGTACAGAAAAAATTTATATAAAAGGTTCATGTAGTGCTCCCTGTTCTAGGGCTTTGAGAAGTCCATGGTCAAGGTGCAAGTAGATTCTGTGTCTGGTAAGGGCTCACTTTCTGCTCCAAAGATGGTGCTTTCTTGCTGCATCTTAAGAGGGTACAAGGGGCAAGGTATCTCCCTTTAACCTCTTTGGTGTGGGTACTAATCCTGTTCACGAGCCCTCATGACTTGATCATTTCTAAAAAGGCCTCAGATCTTAATATTACCATACTGGATATATACTGTTATGGTTTGGATCTAAAATGTTTCCCTAAAGTCTCATGTAATCAGAGGTGGGGCTTTTGAAAGGTGATTGGATCATGAGCACATTATATTCATCCATGGATTAATCCATTGGTGAGTTCATGGCTGAGCATGCTGTTGGGAGGTGGAGCCTAGTCAGAGAAGGAAGGTTGCTGGGGATGTGACCTGAAAGAGTGTGCTCTTGTCCCTGGCTCCTCTCCTTCTTGCTGTTTCTGCTCTCTGGCTGCCACGTGGTGAACATCTTTCCTCTGTGAGGCCATTCTGCCATGGAGCCAGCCAATAATGGACTGAACCCACTGAAACTGTGAGCCAAATTAGACAACCTCTCCTTTAAATTGCAGGGGTCAGGTATTTTGTCCCAGCAATGGTAAAGACATTAATACAATTAGATTCCAACATATGAACCTGTGGAGAGACATCAACATTCAGAAAATAGCATCCCCTGGTACATATATCTTGGAATTGTTATAATAGAAATTATTCACTTAGATTCTATTTGCTGTCTTTTGCCAACGAGAACACTTTCAGAATCTCCTCATAGAATCAGCAAGTTAGTTGTAAACTTATTTCACTGTATTGCAAATGTTTGTAATTGAAGAGTATTTTCCCCCTGCGGTTTTTCTCATCAGAATGTCAAGACTTTTTATGGAGGGAGGGGGAGAAGGAGGGGAAGGGAAGGAGAATGAAAAGAATTACTATGTTAAGTACATGTGTCTGTTCCCTAAGATGAATGTAAACATTATGTACTGCAAATATGTACTAATACAAAACTGAAAAAAAGTTTAAATAAAGGGTTTCAGAGAAGAAAATAATTATCTAAGGAACTCTACTACATATGTCATTGACCTTTGGTGAATTCTACCCCATTCTCTGCTCCATTTCTAGTCATGAATCAGTGCCAGTACCCATGTTATTTGTTACTGGTTTATATGGAAGTAAATAAATTGAGAGTAAAGGCTTAGAGGTATATAGCAAATGAACTGTGAGTTCTATGTTTGATTACCTGCAGTGACATCCAAAAAATGAGGGTTTTTTTCTTATTATAATTATATACACTGTTTTAGTTACTTTTCTCTCGTTGCTGAGACAAAATACCCAACAAAATACCAGACTTAAGGGAAGAAAGGTTTATTTAGCTCACGGTTTGTAGAGGTTGCGGTCCACATTCGGCTGGACCCAAGGCAGGGTGGCATGGCAGACAGGCAGAAAGCAGTGAGGTAAACAAGGGACCTATTCAGCTTGTTCCTGTGCCTTATATCTCATTCAGGTTGCCAGGATTAGGACGATGCCAAACCAATAAGTGGATTGATTTAGTGATCACACACCCTTAATCCCAGCATCACACATTCTAGATCCAGCCACCTCTGATCCAGCCACCTCGTACCTCATGAGGCTTTGGGGGGACATTTAGGCACAAACTGTAACACATATGGTACACAAAGTATGATCAAAACATATGGTGAATATCTAAATTTTAAAAGATACTACAGTAAAAGACATTGCCATTAATCCCCTCATTTTGAACACACTAACCCCATCATTCTTGCATCTTTCTAAATCAGTTCTTAAAGTCCTCTTTCGTATCTTTGGTTGTGCTGTTGGCTACCTCAATGTCTTTAATTGATTCAAAACATTTACCTTTCGGGGTCATTTTGATTTTAGGGAAGAGCCAGAAGTTGCAAAGTGCCATTTCGGGTAAATAGGATGGCTGAGGAAACACCAGATGTTTTTAGAGCCTGCCTTTCAGTTGGATAGCACTCAGTAGCAGCATTCACTGTGTGCTTTTGAGCATACCTTGCAAAGACTGTGGCTGAAAGACTTCCAGAACTGCATTGGAAAATGGCAAGAACGATAGGATGAGTCCAAAGTGAGGGTGTGTACTTTAAGGGGGATTACTGGCCATGTATCTTTTACTATAATACATTTTTTAAAAATACAAATATTTACTATAAATACCACACATTCTTTTAAAGCAGGAGGTAGAACCACAGTCCCACACAGGCTAGGGAAATGCTCTACCACTGAGCTGCATCCATAGCCTCTAATAATAATTTTTTAAATGGGGAGGCAAATTTTCAGCCTCCATCTTGGACCTGCTGACTCCAAACCTTTTGCAGGGGAGCTGGTTCCCAGCCATCCACATCATAATAAGCCCTCCAACCTTTCCGTGAGTGCTAACATCTGTGCAAGGAATCTCCCCCCACATTGGTGAGGAAGGGTCTACCCACTGCCTTCACCTCCATAAGGCCCCACCACCCTCTTGTATACTAAAAAAAGGCTCAATATAGAATAATAGCAAAGGAACCACCTTTTCTCCCTTTTATCTTCACCTCTAACGTCTAATATACGTGAAACACACACATACACACACACACATTCTGAATCATGCCATCTAAAAGAATGTGCATATTTGAGATTCACAAACTGGTACAAACCAGCCCCAGCACTTGACTCTTGTGCCCAAAGGTTCTTGATTAAATTCCACTTTTCAGTTAATTCCCTTTCTTCTAAGGAACAGGTTTTCTAATTAAGCATTTTCTAATTAACTTGGTCCCTTTTGATTTCTCAAAGCTCCTGCCATGGCTGGGATGAATCCTGAGTCTCTGGCTTCGGCGGGGATCCCCAGTACAATAGAGAAGCCAGTCAGATCAGGGAGCAAGGTGGGCATCTGGGATTTATCCACTTGGGGTACAGGGTGGCAAGGAGAGAGAAGCAGTGATATCCATGCCTTGAAACCCTTACCACCCATCCCAGTTTCAAGATAGAGGCTTACAAATTCACCCAGGGGAAGTGGGATTCATATGTCTCCAAAACCCGTACTCTTGGGGCCGGGGATTTAGCTCAAGTAGTAGACCGCTTGCCTAGCAAGCACAAGGCCCCGAGTTCGATGCCCATGCTCTTTAACTCCATCTGCCTACAGACTTCCCTCTTCCTTCCCCACATGCAAACCCCAAACCTGATAGTAGTGCATACATAGTCCTTGGATTTTCAGAACAAAATGAAAATAAAAAAGTAAGTATTCGCTAACATAGAATGAGCATTTTTAGGTGCCAGGACTGTTTCAAGTGCTTTATAAGGTAGGTACTATTAATATTCCCATTGGGCAGATGTGGAAACCAGTTTGGAGAGGTTTCCCAGAGCTCCATGGCATTAGAACCCACCCTGGCCTACCCCAGAAGCCATGTTCACCGTGTCCCATGTTCCACTGCCCACCTCTGCTATCTAGTGTCTTTGGGGTGCCTGGTACTGAGGTAGGCTCTGCCTGGGGTAAAATGCCCAGAGAAATGTATCCCTGTCCTCAAGATGCTTTCAAAAAGCTTACAGTCTCCTTAAGAAAGCAAGACTGATGTAAATGAGGTAATTAGAAAATCTTAGCAGACAGCCTGTAATTAGCTGTAATGTAGTATCCCCCATGGCTGTGAAAAGTGCTTCCTGGTAGAGGCCCTGAGACCTAACCCCTACCTCCAGAGCTATAATCACTCTTTTAAAAAACCAGAAACTAGGTCAGACGGGGCCCTGGGCCGGCAATCTGGTGCTGTAGTTCTCTCTCCCAAGGAATCCCACCTGACCAAATGGTGTATCCACAAAATAGCTGTGTAAGGTTGCATTGTACCCAGTTTTCTCTATTTCTCTCAGACTAAGAAGAATATAGTTTTAAATCTCTGTTTAAAAATTTCTGGATCTCAAGTGCCACAAGAGCCTTAATTGTGGGCTTCGGCCTTTACCTTTGAACCCATCTTCTGTTGTGTGGTAACCGGTTCTTCCAGTCTGCCCACTGTCCTCCATCCTATACAAACAATATACATAAAATCTTAGACTCTAGAGCAGGAACTTTAGAAGTCTGAGCTTCTTGTTTCTGTCGCTATGGAACAAACTACCCCAAAATTAGTGACTTAAAACAGCAATCATGCTATTAGCTTTCATAATTTCTGTAGGTGAGAAATTCTTAGTTTGCTGATACACTTTGCACAACAAAGGGCAACAGGCTACAGATTAAAATAACAAACGACAAATGAGGGGAATGAAAAAAGAAGAATTAAAATGTGTTCTGTCCATGTACTAACTCGGCACAAGGAATGTAATTATTATGTACAGCAAGCATGTACTGATAAAAAAAAGTAATAAACAACAAAATTGTATTTACTCACATTTCTGGAAGCTAGAAGTCCAAAACCAAAGTACTGGCAGGGTTGATTTCTTCTACTTTTGTCCTTGGCTCTTTCAAGGCTGTCTTCTCCCTGGGTCTCCACAGGTCCTGTGCTGTATCTGTGTCCAAGTCTCCTCTTCTAATGAGGACACTAGAGCCCATCCATGGGACCTCATTTTACCTTAACCACCTTTTAAAACCCTATCTCCAAATATGGTAACATTCCGAGGTACCAGGGCTAAGATTTCAACATATGAATTTTGGGAGAGGGAAGGGGATATAATTCAGTCCATAGCAAAGAGACTTTTTGCTCCTTGTGGCTTTTGTGGATTCACTCAGTGTGGCTTAGGTCTGGTCTGGCAACCTAAAATCGCTTCAGTCTGCACCTCAGTGGAAATGTTTCAGGGATGGCCTCGTGGGGTTCCTTCGAATGGCCTCTCAATCCTGCTTGTGATGACCAGATATTTCACACAGTGGCTGGTGTCCCAAGAGAGCCAGACACGGCCTTTTATCACCTAGATCCAGAAATCATGTAGGACCACTTCTGTCATGTTTGGTTGTTCAGAGCAGTCACGAACCTGCCCAGATTGGAGGGCAGGAGACATGGGCCACTCCTCTCAATGGAAGGAGCCTCCAAGAGTTCTCTAAATCCTACTCCATTTTCTAAATCGCCACCAGTTGATTACAGGTTAGGCATGTCATCCGTGAAGTTTCCTGCCACTTAGTCAGGATTTGGCACGGATGAAAAAACTCACCGAGCACTACACTTATTCCCAAATCTCAAGTTCCTCTTTTTCTAAGAGCTGGTGGAAGTGGCCCAGGTCCATAGCAACAGAATGGTCCCTAGCACTTTGAGTCAGACCTCATTAATTCTTCAGATTCTTTCCCAGTGGCTAGTGAACTCCAGCACTGGCCCAGGAGCCTCCTGGCTAACTCGGCTGTGGAGCTTGGTGGTATGAAGTTCTGACTTCCCCCACACTCCCCCCCCACCCCATCTTTGCATCCTGTTTCGGGGGGATATTCTGTGATCTGTCCTTTCTCTAAGCTATTCTCCTGGGCTCATAGCCTCCCTCTGCCCTTCAAGCTGCATTTCGTATCTTGTATGCTATTCATGTTCCTCCTTTCTCAACTTCCTTCTTGTTGTTGTTGTTGTTGTTGCTGTTCTAAATGGGAATTTGGATATGTCTGTCCTGGGTGGGGCAGGCCTGCCTTAAACCCATTTGTCAGAGAGGCTGGAAAGCCCAGGAAAGGAGTGTTCTTAAGAGAAGCTAGCAGGAGCCCCCTGCAGTCTGATTTAGGAACCTCCACTCCTGTCAGATCCTGAATGGCCAGTGTCACATGGATTCATACTAGCTCCCGTCCCTCAGACACAACCTGGATTCTAGATCTTGGTGAAAGGTGAGGCTTTAAATAAAAACTAAAAGGCTATTCCTGTCCCTATTTGCAGCCTTCTTATAACCACATGCCACATGTATTACTAAGAAACAGAGGAACACCCTTTTCTGAGAAAGATGAAGCTCCAGGGCGCTAGCTAAACTGTCTTGTGAGATCCTTGTTTCCACCAGCATGTTCAGTCCAAGTGAACCACAAACACACACACACGCACTCTGTGGAACTAACTGGGCTGCATGTTTGGGGAACCAGGAGCCTGTACCAAGAGATGGGACCAAAGAAATGAGACTTGAGTTATTACATTAACCATCTTCCATTCACATCCACAGAGGGAGGAGGCCTGAGAAACTCAGGCAACAGCAGAAGAGTGGCTGCCCTCCTCCACCTTCTTATTTTGTTCTTCTTTTCCAGCCCTGGGGATCGCCTGGCATGCAAGGGCCCTTCTGGCCCAGTTGACCTTTCCTCACATATCTCCAGCAAGCTATTTCCCAGGGGCCCAGTCAAGGAAGTGTGTCTTCTTGGAAAGACTCTGCCACATTTAAATTTTGTGACCTCCTCCACTCTAGGAGTTTTCTGAATTACAATCCATCTGGAAAATGTAAGTTATATCACCTATTCCTTAACCTTAAGGGGTTGTTTTAAGAATAATTCTCTTTTTTTGTAGTATTGGGGATTGAACCCAGGGCCTTCATGCTTAAGGTACATCCTTGGTCCTTCTTTTATTTTTTATTTTGAAACAAGGTCTCACTAAGTCACTAAGTTGCCCAGGCTGGGCTTGAACTTGTGATCCTCCTGCCTCAGCCTACCAGAGTGCTGGGATTGCAGACCTGCACCACTGACTCCAGATAAGAACCAAAATTTACAAGCAAATTAAATTTAGTGGAATCGCTACCTAAAAATAAGTATTCTCACTATCCTGTCTCTTTGACTATCTTATTTGTGATTTAAAAGGGGACAATTTTAATGGCAACTTTTGTGTGTGTGTGTGTGTGTGTGTGGTGCTGGGGGATCAAACTCAGGACTTTGTGCTTGCGAGGCAAGCAGTCTAACCACCGAGCTAAATCCCCAGCTCCTGCAGCAACTTCCAAACCACCTATACGTGTAGATTTCCTCACCCACCATGAATTTTCTGAAGGTAGGAACAGTGTCTTACCCATCTTGGCAGTCCCCAGTGTACCAACTGTAGTGCCTAGCAAACTACTGCAGCTTAACTAATAAATCATGAATTACCACCTTGTTTTTAAAATTGCTCCCCCTAGATTCCCCCTCATCTCCTCCCCCGCATCTCTTATATTACAACCTACCACCTGATCTCTTCTAAATGAGGGGACAGCAGTAATCTTTCATTAATCGAATTTTGCAGTCACCTCTGTGGGACTTTGGGGCACTCTTCTTGACTTGGCCTAAGCCTGTATCTTCCCCAGTGACTGGCTTTGCCAGCAGGGGCTGAGTTAGAGTCACACCTGCTCTGTTCCTGGGTGCAGAGGTCTTCCCTCAGGTTTGGAAGCAGAGTTCTTAATCTGACATCTGCAGATTTGCAGATCTGCTTGCTGCTCGCTGTCTCTGCAGAGACCCCAGTAATCCAAGCTGATCGAAGATTGTCTGTTAAGAGTACCATCATCCTCAGAAGATGTTGGCAAGAGTATCTCTGCCCCCCTGGTGGTAACAGCAGCCATATTTGTGAAGAGAATTTATAGTCTGGGTGCAGTCACTCTTCTTTCACACGCAGCTCACTGTCTATACTTGCGGTGTCCTTTCCAGCTATACTGCAAGATATTTACAACAGTGACTCTTCCTTCCCTCTCCTGTCAGGAGTCAGAGGGACCAAGGGAACCGGGGGGTTCTCTCATGTGGATTCACGTGGATGATCTTTACAAAAATTTTTTAAATCTTACTTCTATTCAAACGGTTTAACTTAAAATAAAAGCTTCCTGAGAGTTTAATTGGACTCAATTAAATGTATTACACAGGTAATAGATGCCTCAATCTTAAAAAAAAAAAAAAGCCCAGGTGTGGTGGCACATGCCTACAATCCCAGCATTTGGGAGGTTGAGGCAGGAGGATCACTGCAAAGTCAAGGCCGGTCGAAGCTACATAGTGAGTTCAAGACCAGCCTGAACTGCATAGCGAGACCCTGTCTCAAAAAAAAAAAAAAAAAAAGAACAAAACAAAACAAAAAGGCCTGGGCTTATCTGTATGGCCCTGGTTGAAACAAATGAGTCGGTACTCTGGAGGAAAATTATAGACAATCCATGATCATGCAACCCAGACTCACTTAAATAAGACTAGGAACCCCAAGTGGTCAGTACAATATAAATGAATTGAGTGCTAATCCATTTTGTCCATCTAGGTCACTTCCTTCAGACTCATACATCTAATGACTTGGGAGAAATTCTCTACCTGGATAATTCAGTTACCTTAAATGAACTATGTTCAAAGCCAAATTCAACATTTTCACCCCCAAGCACATCCCCCTGTGTTTTCTCTCTCAGTTGGTGGCATCTCATCTACCCAGTCATCGAAATTAGGAGCCTAGCAGGCGCTCTTGGCACCTTGTTTATTTTGTAGCACACTCCTAACATTCAATTACCAAACCCTTACATTTCTGAAATCTTGCCTGTCATTCACAGCTCCTATGTCCCTGTCTTATGGATGCTTCAACCGTTGCTTACTAGGGATACTACAAATGCCTCCACTTCGCTCCTGGTGTGATCCACCAAACCTCAAATCTGAGCTTGTTCTTATTCACCTAAATCATACCTGTAGTTGCCCTAGATTTATAAAATAGAGTCAAAGATTCTGAACAAATGTGCTTCATCTGGTACTCAAGGTCCCTCGCATAGGCAGGCCTGCTTATATCTTCAGTTTCGCCTCTCTCCATTTACTTTTACACTTTATGCACCTATCACCACAAATTGTTAACTGCTTTTCCTCTGGCATCTGTCTGGAGGAAGTCAGCTGTTTTCAAAAAGGTTTTCTTTTCTTTAGGCTTCTGTTATTTTTGCCTGCTGGTAATTTCAGGTTGCAGACTTCTCCAACACCATGCAGTTCTGGATATATTGGAAGTGAAAGAAAATCCAAGCAGCGCACCACCGTCGCTCTGCACATTCCAGAGTCCTGAGATTCTCTCAGTCCACCTTTCTCCTCCCGATTTTCATGCAGAGTTTTCTTGTGTTTGGTGTGTCATGTCTGGAAATTTTTAGTTCTGAGAAGGAAGAGTAATGAGAAATAGGGCTGTTCAGCCTTGGCCAGAAGCAGAGTCTATCAGTTAAGCTTTTATGAATGAATTAAAAAGGCTGATTGAGGAATACTTAGGGACAAGACCAGTTAGGCATTCTGGAGGATGTATACTCCTCTGTTATCCAGCCTATTAAAGAGGGGGTTGCTCAGGAGAGCCCTGCTCTGGGCTTCTCTAAATACCAGACTGATGGAGAATTATTCTCCGTCAGCTGCCAGGAAGGTGTTTTGACCTGTGGGACCCAAAAAAATGTACATAACTGAGCATTGTCTCATTTTTTTCCTTTTTGTTATTTTAATTTTTATTCGTGCATGTTTGCAGTACATCATGATTCTTTGTGGAGATTTGGTACATATATATGACACATCTTAGTTCTTTATTTTTCTTCATCCCCTCCCCTCCCCTCTTTCCCTGTCTTGGTAGTCTACCTGTTCAAAGTTATTTTTCTTCTTGTGTTTCCTCAAAACCTCCAGGTTTCATTTGCAGCTTCTCTTTCCCTCATCTCCACACTGCTCTTCCACCTGCACCTTCACTTCTTCTGCTTCTGACCCTTGTCTGGGCCCTCTTCTCTCTGAGAGGCTGCGGGCTCCAGCAGACCATGGAGTCAGGCCACACGGGGACTGAGCCCCAGATATCCTGACAGCTGAGCCTCTCGATGCTTCAGTATCCTCAAACACTGAGGAAAAAGTCTGTGGAGAGAGACCGCTGGAATAAATCGATTTGTATATGTAAGGCTAATTCCAGACACCAGCATCAAAGGGACCAGTCCTAGCTTTACCCAAGTTCAAAAGCACTATGACATCCCCAGATGAGCCCTATTTATTCTTCTTGTGGAAGAGAGAACAAAAAACCTTCAAAGGGATTTTGCATGAAGCCCTAAAATAATAACAGCCACACCCATCCTGCCATTAACAGAAGAATCTTCAAATTACCAACTTTGGGGTTTTGGGTAACAGTATGGCGCTGCCTTTAGTGAACAAGAAAACAAAAAGCTATGAGCAGGGCCTAGGACAGCCCATTATAGAAAGGCATAGTTTATCAGGTTCCTTATTTAGACTTTAGTATGGACTATGCATGATCCTTGCTTCCACATGTTAGCTCAAATGATAGGGATGGAGTGGTTTTTTTGGGAAAGATGACAATAGGAGAAATTAGTTCACAATATCTTAGAGATGGCATGGTCATTGTTTTCATTACTTTTCTCATTGCTAAGACAAAATACCAGTCACCCAAAGTTAAAGGAGGAGAGGTTTATTTCAGCTCACAGTTTGTAGAGGTTTCAGTCCTTAGTCGGCTTGTTCCCAGCCAGGGCAGCATGGCAGAGTGGCATCACAGTGGAGAAACAGTTCATGGTGCGGCAGGCAGAAGGCAGCATAGCAGTGAAGCAGCAGCAGGAGCCTGCCTTCCTTCTCTCCATTTATATTCCATTCAGCCTGTAAATCTAGTGATTGGTGCCACCCACACTCAGGGTGGAGCATCCATTATCTACACTCAGAACTATGCTAAACCCATTTAGTTGTCACACACCTTTAATCCCTGTATCACACACCCTGGATCCAGCCACCTCTGAAAAGCCCCACCTATGAGTGCTAAGGCTTTGGGGGACATCTAGATATGAGCCATAACAGTCATCCATATCCAGACAATCAAAGACCGCTAAAACTGGATCTGATTTTTAGCACAGCACCTGAGGGTTTTGAGGTGGAGCATCCTGAGATATATTGAATTAAAGTATCAGTTGTCCATTTGATATTAGCCTGTGAATCTTAAATTGAAGTTAAAGAGATAGTTATGGTTCAGTGAATTCATGGGTTTTGCTTCTAACAGCATATTCTCTTTAATGTTCTCCACCTATGCTGATATTTATTAAGTATTTTGTCTTTTAGACCTGTTCTTCTCCACATCGTGGGACTACAATCATGAAAATGCTCACTCGTGAGTTCCTCTTCTTCCTCCTCTTTATGCTCTGTACAGTTGTGGTAGACAGGTACTGCAAAGGAAGATCTCTTTGAGTATTTTTATAGGACAAATTTAATGAAGACTCCAGGTCTATCAATACAGGTGAGCTCATGTAGAACCTAGTACGGAATGGGAAAGAAGACCAAGACCACTCTGAGATGGCAGAGAATGCCCCAGATGGAAATGGGTCTTTTCAGGTCTTCTCAGTGACAGAACTGGAGTCCTCTGCAGCTGTAGCTGGATTCAGCCAAAAGCGTCTAAGACTAAATAAAGGGAGTATTCTGTTTTTACTAACTTGCAACAGAATAGGTCTATATGGCAGGGGGGCGGGGAATCACACATTTTTAGACAGGTAGAAAGTTAACCATAGGGAAATGTTTCTTAAAAGAAGCATTAGGATCACAGAGGTGAAGAGGCCAGGGGAAGATGAGGTTCTAAGAGAAAAACTTCCTGTATGATCCTGTGAAGCCCAATCTACATAGCAGACAAGATGGTACCTGTACCCGGCCAACTCTGTCTAGAGTAAGGTCCCCTTTATAAGCATGGAGTTATGCTTTCTAGAGTACTGCAGACAGAATGACCTCCATTGTTCTCAGTGTCTTTGTGAAGAAGATCTGCACAGGGCTGTGGAAATACAGCCTGGATGATACTGTAGAGTTCCCATACAAATGTTAGTTAAAATAGCACAAACTATTAAAGAGCTAAAAATAAAAGAAGTAATAGATGAAGATCAATATTATACATTTTGTGAATAAATATATGTTACATTAAAATATGTCAAAAGTATAAATACATTCAAGGAATGAAAACATTGAGTTCAGCTCTAAGGATAAACAACCTGGTTGCTTCCAAGATGGCATGAAGCTCATTGGATCAAGAAGGAATACACAGGAGGCCATCACTGCATTTGAAGGGTTTTCTTTATTAAGACAGATGGGAAGTTTACAGGAGGTCATTATCATTTATATGCTTAAAACGAAACTTTTTCTTGAACATTTGAATTCATTTCTCAAGCAAAAATTTTTACTGATATAGTTCACATACACAAAGTTCACTTATTTACAATTCAATGTTTTTAAAATATAATCATGGAGTTGTCTGGCCTTTACGCCAATCCAATTTTAGAACATTTTCTTCAGCCAAAAAGACACTTTATAACCCATTACCAGTCAATCCCCATGCCTGCTCTTCCCTGCCAGCCCCTTTCCCCATCTCTGCAGATATGCCTATTCTGGACAATTCACATAAGTGGAATCATACAATACATGATCTTTCATGGCTGACTTCTTTCACATAGCATGTTTCCAAAGTTTATGCATGTTGTGGCATTGCTACTTAATTTCTTGTGGCTGAATAATATTCCATTTATGTAATAAACCACATTCGTTTGTCCATTCATCAGTTGATGGACATTTAGGTTGTTTCTACCTTTTTACTATTATGAATCCTGACACTGTGAAGATTCATGCACACATTTTTGTGTGAACATATGTTTTTATTTCTCTGGTGTATCTATCTGGGAGTAAAACTGCTGGGTCTTATGATAACTGCACTTTTAAAGTTTTAAGGAACTGCCAGATGGTTTTCCAAAGCAATTGCACCACTTCACATTCTCACTAACAATGTGTGAGGTTCACAATTTCTCCACATCCTTGCCAGTATTTTTTACTGTTTTCTTTTTCCTGTTACCAGTGATTGAATCCAGAGCCTTCACACTGAGCTACATCCCCGGTCATTTTTTAAATTTTAAAACAGGGTCTTGCTAAGTTGCTAAGTTGCCTGGGCTGGGCTCAAACTTGAGATCCTCCTGTCTCAGCCTCTCAGAGTGCTGGGATTATCACACTTGGCATTTACCATCTTTTTGAGTTTAATCATCCTATTGGTATGAGGTAGCATCTCGTGGTTTTGATTTATACTTTCCTAATGGCTAATGAGTGGAGTGTCTCATCTTGTATATGCTTATTGGTCATTTGAATATGCTTTTTGGAGAAATATCTGTTCAAACCTTTTGCCTATATTTAATTGGGTTTTTGTCATTTGATTGTTTAGTCATGTTATTTATATATTTTGGTATAAAATTTTATCAAATACTGTATATAATTTGCAAATATTTTCTCTTGTGCTGTGGGTTGTCTTTTCATTTTATCAATGTTATCTTTTGAAGCCCAGGGTATTTTTCTTTAGCTGCTCATGTTTTTTGGTATCATGTCTCAGAAATCATTACCTAAGCTAAGACTACAGATACTAACTCTTTTTCTCATCAAAAAATTTATAGTTTTAGGTCATATTTGGCTCTGTGATCATTTTGAGTTAATTTTTGTGTATAATGTGAAATAAGGATCTAAATTCTTTCTTTTAAAGCAAAAACAGGAGGAGAAAAGATGGTCACTGAAAGAGCAACAGCAAGGGTTAGTGTTTTCAAATTGGTGCTAGAAAGAAGGGGATATCCTAAGGTGGGGGTAAAAGATAAGGTCCAATCGAGGAGGAAAAATGAAAAGAATACCTAGTTGGACTAAAACCAGTGTTCATGGGTGTGTGAGGGGAAACCAGACTGCTCCTGGATCAAGGCACCCACATTCCACCCAAGACCTGTGATCTTGCCATCTTGGAAGAGGATTATACAGAGGGAGGGAGCCAACCCTTCAGTGATGGCCTGGCTGGTGAACAGACTAGCAGTCTAACCTCCCTAATGGGCATGGCGAGTGAGACATATGCAACCCAGGGATTTGCAGAAGCTGAAAGCAGGAGAATGGGGCAGAACAAATTGCCATCCACCTGTACCTTGTAAATACTATTCTCCAGCATATGTGAGCAGCAAGACTGTGGAGAAAAGGCTTGCCTGACACAGAATAAAACAAATTTCCCATTCCTCCTACATACAATGAGAGTGCTATTGGTGAGACACACAGTGCACTACCCATGATTACCAACTGGCTCCTAGAAGGGGACCACAAAGGGCATAGAAAACAGTGGAGCAGAAACACAGCAGGTGCTTTCCTACTGTTTCTCCCAAAAGACAGAAAGACCTGAGATAGTGAGATCCTGCCCACCACCCTACACTAGTAAAAGGGCCCTCTGCTGAGCCCAGGTTCCGCAGGTGAGGCAGAGACAGTGAGTGCAACCTGGGCCAGTGGCCTTTGACCCATGTATTAGGCAAGGAAAGTCTGTGGAGGGAAGACACAGATGTCAATAGTATTTCACACTCACACCCCCACCGCCACTTACACCCCGAATCAATTAATGCAATTAGATTTGCAGAGGCCTGCAGAGGTTCACACAGCTTGCAAGTAAGACCTGTGTTCAGGGGAAGCAATAGCCCTCCCAGCTCTGGGCAGGTAACTGATTGGTCCACACGGGAAACTGCTTAGCTCCTTGCAATCAGGCCATGACTCCAATGTAGAGGAAGCTGTGGGAAATTGTGAGTTAACATTCAAACAACTGCTTGAAGGGTTTTATTTTTATTTCTATTTTTATTTTGATTGTGGCCATTACTGTTTCCTTGCTTCTTTGTTTGATTTGGGTCATCATGGAGTGTTTTTTTCCCCCCTCTCTTTTCATTTTTTTCTTCTTTTCTTCTGGTTCTTTTATGTACCAACTCTGCACAAGGAATGTAATCATTATGTACTGCAATCAGGTACCAATAAAAAATAAAAATTAACAAAAAGACAGAACTTTAAAAGCTGTCAGAGAAAAGCAAAAAATCACTTATAAAGGCAAACCCATTAGGAATTCAGCAGACTTTTCAATAAAACCTTTAAAGGCCAGGACAACTTGAGGTGAAGTGTTTCATACCCTAAAAGAATTCCCAACCAAGACTAACATATGCTGCAAAACTATCTCACAAAATTGATGGAGATATAAGGATATTCCTCAACAAAGAACACCTTTAGACATTAACAAACATCAAACCAGCACTCCAAAAAGTTGTTAAGAATATCTTAGACTAAGACAATGAAGCCAACAAAGCTAAAGAGTCAGATGGGATGAACATATCAAGCAAGGTGAATAGTTAAACTAAAAGGAAAAAATAAAGGAGTCAACAACAGAAACAAAAACAAAAATGGAATGAAAGAAATAAGTCATTACCCTTCAGTAATAAATCTCAATGCAAATGGCCTCCTCAACTCTCCAGTTAAAAGAAACACATTGGCAGACTGGTTCAAAAAACAAAACTCACTGCTTTGCTGCATTCAAAAGACTTATCTAATCCAAAAACAAATTTATAGACTAAAAACAAAAAGGTGGAAAATAATATTCCATACATCAGGAATGGAAGCAAGCAGAGGTAGCAATTTTATTCTCAGACACAGTAAACTTCAAACTAAAACTGATCAGAAGAGACAAGAAAGATCACTACATATTAGGGGAACAATTCAACAGCACAAGATAAAAATTGTAACTATGTATGCACCAGATATTGTTACAGCTAACTTCATAAAACAAACACTACTAGACATAAACAATCAAACACCAACACAATCATAGTGGGTGACCTCAATACCCCACTTTCACAAATAGACAAATAAACTGAACAAAAAATAAAAATAAATATCACTATCACACCTTATAAAATTGGACTTAATAGATATCTACAGTATTCTACGCTACCACAACAGAATAGGCATTCATGGAACTTTCTCTAAAATAGACTATGTACTAGGCCATAAAGCCTGCTTAAATAAGTGAAAAAGAATCAAAATCACCCCGTGTATACTAACAGATTATTGTACACCCAAACTAAAAATTAATTACAAAAGAAATTGCATAAATCTTTACAAATAACTAGGCATTAAATAATATTTCTGAACACTCAGTGGGTCACAGAAGAATAAGAAAGAAATTAAACAAGTCCAAGAATCAAACAATAGTGTCAGGAAAACATACTAAAACCTATAGGGCACAATAAAGGCAGTTCTAGGAAGGAAGTTTATTGCTATGAATTCTCACATTAGAAAAACACAGTGAGCTTAAAGAAATAGCCTAACAGTGCAACTCAAGGTAATAGAAAAGTAAGACCAGCCTAAATCCAAACCTAGTATAAGGAGAGGAATCAAAGATCAGAGCAGAAATTAACAAAATTGAGACCAAAAAATTAAAAAAAAAAATCAGTAAGTGAAGAGCTGATTCTTTGGAAGAATAAACAAAATGGACGAACCCTGCACCAAACTTACCAAAAGAATGAAAGAAAAGACCCACATCTATGCAAGAAGGTAAAATCACAACTGAAGTCACCAAAATCCAGAAGACCATTAATAACTAATATGAAATATTATGCTCCAACATATTGGAGAATCTTGAAAAATGAACAGATTCCTAGACATATCTGAATTAACAAAACAAGAAGACATAAAATCTCAGAACAATTCAACAACAGGCAATGAAATTGAGGGAGTAATAAAAAACCTACCAACTAAGAAAAGACCAGGACCTGGTGGATTGACTGCTGAATTCCACGAGATCTTTGGGGAAATATAATGCCAATAGTCTTCAAACTCTTTAACAAAATTGAAAAGGTTTCCAAAATCAAAGAAGGAGTCAACTAAAAAAGAAAACTACAGGCCAGTCTCTTTAATGAACATAGATGCAAAAATCCTCAACAAGACACTGGTATACAGAATGCCACAAATCATCAAAAAGATCATACATCATACCCAAGTAGGTTTCATCCCATGGGTGCAAGGATGGTTCGACATATGCAAATCAAGGAATGTAATTCGCCACATAAACAGAAGCCAGGACAAAACTCACATGATCATATTAACAGATTCAGAAAAAGTTTTCAACAAAATCTAACATCCATTCAGGATAAAACCCTGAAGAAAATAGGTATAAAAGGACTTTTATAGAAGCCTGATAAAGTCCATTATGACAAACTAATGACCAACATTTTTAGTATAGGGCTAAGCTGAAAGTTTTCCCTCTAAAATCAGGAACAAACCCAGGCTACCCACTAATACCACTCCTGTTCAATATAGTACTTGATTCATTAGCCAGAGAAATCAGACAAAAGAAAGAAATAAAAGAGCTATGTACAGAAGAGGACGAAGCCAAATTATCATTGTTTGCACTGGAAACCCAAAAGATCCAATCAAGGGCTGGGAGCCCACGGCACTGTCTCATGTAAGTCTCTGCCTGCACTAAAAGGCTGAAGAAATCTATACTAGAACCAGGATACAATGCTGGCAGCAAAGATGAAGACCAGAGCTCCCCTGAGGTGAACAGCAGCCATCCTCAATGACAGCAAGGCCCTGAGCTCCTTCTGTGACAAGAACAGCAGAGCTCTCCTCTGGAGAACCAGCCACAACAGCACTTCTTCTGGGAAACAGCTGGCCACTATCTTCTGCTCCCATTGTCCTTTATGTTGTGTCAGCAACAATCCTCAGGTGGGTCCTCTACACCCAGAACCACACCAATTCGGTCCAGTTGGGTGTTCCTGCTCATGTTGACCACAATAAGTCTACCATCATAGGCATAAGCAAAGACTTCCTGAACAAAACCCTAGTTGCACAAGAAATAATTTAAGAATTGGCAAACAGGATTATGTCAAATTTAAAAGCACAGCAAAGAAAACCAGCAATAGATAGAAGAGACAACCTACAGAATGGGAAAAAAAATTGTCAGCTACCTCTCGGACAGAAGACTTATGTCCAGAATATATAAAGAACTGAAAAAAATTATCCCCTCCCCCAAATAAAAGAGCCAATCAGGGGCTGGGGAGTTAGCTCAGTGGTTAGAGTGCTTGCCTAGCAAGCACAGGCCCTGAGTTTGATCCCCAGCACCAGGAGGAAAAAGAAAAAAAAAAAAGCCAAACAAAAAATGGACAATGAAATGAATAGATATTTCTCAGAAGTAAAAATGGCAAATAAATACACAAAAAATGTACAACATATCTGGCCGTAAGAGAAATGCAAAATAAAACAATGCTGAGATCTCATCTTACTCCAGAAAGAATGACTATCATCAGGAAATCAAGTAATAACAAATGCTGGTGAGGCTTTGGGGTAAAGAAATGCTTCCACACTGTTGATGGGAATATAAATTAGTACAACCACTATGGCAATCAGTATGGAGATTTCTCAAAAAACTGAAAATAGAAACTCCATTTGACCCAGCTATTCCCCTCCTAGGTATCTTTCCAAAAGAATTAATGACATCGTATTACAGTGATACATGCATACCCATGTTTATAGCAGCACAACTCATAATAGCTAAATCTTAGACGTGGCATACATATCCATCAAAAGATGAATGGGTGAAGAAATTGTGGTATTCATATACAATGGAGTACTACTTTGCTGTAGAGAAGGATACATTTAAGTCATTTGCAAGAAAAACGAATGGACCTTGAAACCATAATGTTAAGTGAAATAAATTAAACACACAAGCTTAAATATCATATGATTTATCTTGTATGAGAAACCTAAAGTATAAAGAAGTTAAAGAACAAAATAAAAGACAGACAATAGGAAACAAAGAGATAGATCTTTTACAAAAAGGAAGGGGACCAAGAGATGGAGGGAGGAGAGAGGGACGGGGAGGAGGAGGAGAAAAAAGGACACAAGAAGAATTAACTATGTATGTACTAACTCCTCTCAATGAATGTATTATGTATTGCAAACATATACTAATAAAAATTTTAAAATTAAGTAAAAATACAAATACCTCAATTTGTTGAAAACACTATTATTTCCCTGTCACAATCATTCTTTTCAAGGAAAGAAGTTTTCTATTTCCTCTTAAACTTTTTTGTAAGTACACAGTACTTTTGGAATATTGTGGGAACCACCCTCATAACCTCATCTTAATTTGATCATTGGCAAAGATTCTCCTTCTAAATAAGGTCACATTCTCAGAACTAGAATTCAACATCTTTTTGAAAGGGGGCACAGCTCAACCCATAACAGTAAATATGTATATTTTATAGAAATGAAGTACATTGTGTTTTAAAGGGATGGTCTATTTATAGGATGACGCCACGACTATATGACTGGAAGTGGAGTTTCTAGTAAAGAAAGTAGATACACCTGATAAGTCAGCTTTAAGAGTAAAAGATGGGAACAGACAATGGGGAAGATAGGCCTGAATTGGCCTAAGTGTTTCTTCTCTGACGTTCGGGGAGTAGTGAAAACTTGGCTTTTTCCTTAATGGGGAGAAGGGACTCTGAGCTGAAGCCATGCTCCAGAGGACTGCGGCACAGACTAGGAAATAGGGGTTCAAAAACAGTCATACCTAGTAGCTGTAAATCCACGGCCTGGTCTAATACAAGAGGTAGGGTTTAGTTTCATGGTCGGACTATCGTGCTAAAGGGAGGCGGAAGAAAAAGAGATGGGCACTCTGCCCATGAATGTGTACAAGGACCAAATATTGCGTGTTATGGCTTATAAAAGCAGTGGTTAAGTCACCCACAATAGCAGAGTCTGACAGAGGAGTCCTGGTGAGAAGCCCTCTGAGAACTCCTGGACAGTAGACTCTAGTATTGCTATACTTTCCAGCATTGCTACTAAGAGTTCGAATGACTGAATTATTCATAATTTTAGAAGATATTACTTGTCATTTAAAAACTATATACTGAAAGATAAATTTATGAAGGAACATAGACATTTTCAGGAAACAAAGCTAACTCATTTTGTAGTTGCCCATATTATCATGACTATTACGCAGGTATTTGGTAATCATCCTTTTTCGAGCTCCTTAAAAATTAAAACAGCTGAGACCCGGACTGCATTTCAAGAATCACTGCTAGAAAGAACTTCGCCATCAAATGTGTAGCATCCTGAGATTTATGGGGGCACCTGAGCCAGACAAAACAGTCCAGAACCTGTTCAGATCAGTTCATCCCTAGCTGCCTAAATCATTGCAATCCCATTTGGGAGGGATTCTTGCTGTCTGAAAAATAACAGCTGAGCTCTCTGCCTGTATCCTGAGTGTACCTGTTTGCTCCAAGTACTCTGGATGAGAAAACTCTTGAATTTTCCATTTGGTGTGTCTGTGTGGTCTTTCATGTCTCAGACCCTAATATTTGCATACACTGTAAAGGGATCAAGCAGGTGATGCCAATAAAAATCCCTGCTATACATATTTTCTATTATGAAATATTGGAATTGTTTTAAAACAGGAAAATGAAAAGAGCATCTGCTATCACTCCTCTTCAGTATGATAAATGAAGTGTCTTGCCAGGCAGACAACAAAAACTAAATAAATAAAACAAAGTTTAAGTATTTACCGAAAGCTAACTTGCAATGCTCTGGGCCTCTCCTCTCGAGTTGGTCATATTCTTAGAGAAAAACATTCTGAGCAGATTTAAGAAGGGCAAAGAGAGGTGGAGGTCCCAGACCTCAGTTTGTCAGTGACCCCAGTACTCATCTCTCCAGCATTCATTGAAACCTTGACATCTGTCTCTCACTCCCAAGTTCCAAGAGCCCCTCCTCTTTGGGGCAGGTGAGGCAGTGGCGCAGGGTCCTGCTCAGACTCCTGTCATCACCCTCCACAAGAGCACCGCCCCTCCTCACCAGTTCCAGAGAGCTTAGCACTGCTGGGTTTTCAGTCTTTGAGGATTCTGCAGCATAAATTGTGATGCTTGTCTGATTCTCTCGTGGCAGCTGAGGAGTAGAGCAATCCAAGCTGCCGGGTAACACCACATTCAGGACAGAAAACATCTTCATAGTGCATGGCACACGTGGAAAAATTTTGCCCTCCAAAGACCTCTTGAGGACGGTAAAGATAAACTTCTTTCAAAGTGGCTTTACTAATTACAGAACCGTCAGCAATGATAAAGAGATCCTGAATTTGCCTATCTTCTCCACTCGACTGACCTTATTTCCCAGTCCCTGAGTACAGTTTATCATGGGTCAGCAGATAAAAGTCAGTCTCCCCCACACTGTGCATAACTAAATTTATTGGTACATCTTCCATAGATGTTCGCATGCCAGATTTATCTCTCACAACACAACCCACATGAACTTCCTTCCACAATAACCAAGGGTTAATTTCCCAGAAATGAGCTGGGCATTGTGCCTCACGCCTGTACTCTCAGCCACTTTGGAATGCTGAGGTAGGAAACTCATGATTTTGAGGCTCCCCCAAATTAAAAAATGGAATTAAGTCTCTGGGACTTGTAGTTCTTCAGTCAGCAGGTTTTTTCACGTTCTGATATAGGCAAAGGTGCAGACAAGTGTGGTCCCTCAGTGACCCTTTGTCTTGCTCTCTGGCAGCAGTGTTGGAGACAGCAGGGTAGAGCATGTCCATGACCGTCACCTGGAAGAACCAGAAGCAGCTGGACCAAGCCTAGAAGGCTTTGTACTTGCAGGTGATGCTACAGATCTAGGTGCAGCTAGAAGAGTCACTGGAAATGCAATAAGGGTACTTAAGGCAAGTTTCCAGGACTCAGCAACCCCCCTTAGAAAAACAAACTCTAAACCCAATCCTTCTGAGATAGTCTTTGTTTAAGATTCGTACAGAAGCATGTCTCTGCAGGAAATACCTCCACGAAAGTGACTCGCATGAAAGGGACCGAGTAAAGGTATTTTGGTTCATTCAGGGAAGACCCTCTTCAAATGCAGGAATGTGGGCAAGAGTTAGACACGAAGCACCCCCTTGTGGGATAGCAGCAGGTTCACACTGGAGTGAAGCCCTATGAATGGATGCCAGATGCTGGATGTGTGGGAAAGCATTTCCTGATGAAGTAGACTTTGTCCAGCACACGAGGATTCATACACAGAAGTAGTCCTAGAAGTGCATCAAGTGTGGGAAGATCTTCAACTGCAGGTCCCACATCACACACCGCAACCAGATTCACACCAGGAGAAGCCTTTGAGTGTAGCCAATGTGGAGGGCAAAAATGTGGGCGAACGGTCTCCTACAACTCTTCCTTAGACCTGCACACAGTATTCACAGCGGAGAGAAGCCCTGCAAGTGCAGTGAAAGACCTTCACCCACCATCCTAGCTTCTTCCAATATGGCACGGAGCACAGTGAAGGCCTCTGACTGGAAGGAGTGTGAGAAAGGCTTTTACTCCGGCTGTCCTCTCAACTCAACACCCAGTAGGCACAGAGGAGAGAAGCGCTGTAGGAGCAGTGACTGTAGAAAGGCCCTTGCCCATGGCTCTCCTTTTGTGTCCAGCATAATAAGAACCATTATAGAGAAAAAAAAGTTTAGATGCAAATAATGTGAGAAAGCTTTCTGTGACCGCTTTTCTTTGGCACAGAGTCACACTGAAGAGAAGCACTCTGGATGTGGTGGATGTAGGAAAGCCCTGACCTACAGTCCGGGCACTTTTGATGAACTCATACCTGAGAGGAACTCAGAGTGTCAGCCATGTGTGGAGACCTTCTGCAAGTCGGCCCACCTCAGCTGACCTCAAGAACTTGCATGAGACTAAAATCAGTGAGGAAAATCTTTTGACCACAGGAAATATCTTACTCAGCAGCTCAGAATTCAACCAGGAGGGAGAACTATTTGTTATTGTGGGCTTAAAAAAAACTTCAGTCACAGCTGTCTTTAGGTTTTATCGCTGAGCCATCTCAGGGATATAATTTTTTCAAAGAGCAAAGAGGAAGATAGATAAAGAAGAGAGAAAGAGAGAAGAAAGAAATGCCTACACAGCCCTGTCTCACCTCTCTGAATGCCAAGCCTGTAAAATTCTGAATGTCCTTCTTTATCTGGGGAATGCCTGAAAGATAAAGGACCTTACCTATTTATTTTTCCTTTATATATTCACTTCTGCTGAGGGCAGCTCTGTAAAAATTGATTGAAAGCATTTTTTGTTCCAAAATACTGTCTCTACTCTTGAGGAGTAAGTCTTTGTGAGAATTATGAAAATATAAATCACGAAATACTTGAAACTTACAAGATATTAGAATATAAAAATGCTACTGAATAAAATTATTTTGTTTCTAAGGAGATAAGAACCTACATACAAAAGAGCACATTTTACTGTATTAATCTAAGCCTGTGTAACTCTTTAATCTAAAAAAAACTCTCTTCTTATAGTCTTGAACGTTCTGCCCTCTCGTTTCCTTCCTGACCTGCATATATTTGTTTGTTCAGACTCTTTCCCTGGAACATGAGGGTGCCCATGCAGCTGTGTGGCCCTCCTTGACGCGCTTCTGATCTTCCCTCTGTGGTTTCTCCACTTCTTCAGTCATCTGTAGAGAGGCTTCTCCCAGTCACATCACCAGTATTCTACGACTTAAATAGGATAAAACAAACAAAATAAAACACAGCTACGTTTTGTTTAAAACTCTAAAAACTTTTTAATTGCAAAAAATGAATACAGTATACTGAAATGTAAAACACATAGATCCTTGGGCGAGTTAACCAAATTTCTAGAAATCTAGCCTAGCGAAATATTCTCACAAATATGCAGAGAAATGTGTACAAAGAAGAATCACTGTGATTTTGTGGTTTTTGTGAGACGTGGAAAACAAATGTCCATCAGAAAGCAATAAATTATAGTACACTTGTTCTGTGAAATACCGTGAAACAGCAAGATAGCTCTGCATGTACTGATTTTAAAACATCTTCAATATACAGTATTAGGTAGCAGAATGAATAAATCCAGATTCAGAAGGATTCATATAAAACTGTTTGGAGTAGCTATGGGAAATGTGGTACACCAGAGTTATGGGGAAATTTCCATTTTTACTTTATATGCTTCAGTGTGGTTTCCTTTTTAAAGAAAGAGCATATGTCATTTTTGTAATAAATGTTTAAAATATTTTAATAAAAATGGCACCTGGGAATAAAAAATGACTAGTTTTTTTTATAAAGCATGAATTTAAAAGATTTTTTTAAAAATTCTGATCTTCTTGTGCCTTAACAAAAGTAACTGAGACCAAGGACCAGAGCTACTTGGTCACATTTAATAAATGATAAAGTAGTTTAAAAATTACAAGCCAATGTATATGTAAAATAATACGCATAAAAAATGAGAGTTCTAAAAAAAATGAGAGTTCTGCACAGGCTACTCTTCAATGAACATTTATTTCCTTAAAAATGCTACTAACATAAAATGCCCTTTGCAAGTGGCGAGATTTTAGGTATCAGGTTTTTATCTCCTTGGATTTATTTGATCACGAGGAATGTGTTTTGAGTGCGCTCTGTTAATATCAATGTACTTTTCTGATGTTGGCTACAGCCGATTTGTAAATGTTTGCTACTAAATGAATATGGTGTAGTAATAGTGAGTCTACTTTCTGAGTTTGTGGTATATGTTAGTGTTCCAAATGAAGAGAAGAGCAGTTGCTTTTTTTCCAGCAGAATATTCATGCCAAGCCATCAGACCTATCTTCTAGTAAAGAAAACAAGTTCAATATCTACAGCTAATTTGGTAACTTCTTTAGCAAAAGAAGTTGGTAGCTATGCCCTGATATAAGTGGATTCTGCTTATTTGGGGTCAGTACCCGGAAGTGAACTGTAAACAAAAAGTGAAAAGACCTTGTCGGCTCAGGCAGAGAACAAACTCCTTGACGAGATCTGTTTCCTGTAAGAGTCGTTGAGTAGTGTCTCTGACCAAGCAGGCTTCATTGCCCCCGGAAAGACGAACACAACGCCTTTGGTATTTTCTGTATTTTTTAAATTCTTCCCACGATCTTAGAAGGAGGCAGAACACCCTGGGAAATATGGACAGTAAGCCTACAACTGACGGTGGTAGAGATTGATGGACCCACAGCTTCTTAGGCGGTTACGACTGTCACTCAAGAAATTCACAATCTAAGAGACCCCAAGCTGGATTTCACTGTGATTTTGCAATGATCTGGATTTGTCAGAGTGCCCTCACGGTAGGAAAATACATATAGAATTTTTCAAGGCAAAATTCAACTGCAACACATAGCAGTGAAAAGTGACCGTGCTGCATGATAAAACTGACCAAACTTCATTTCTGTGACTGTTTCAAACTGAATTGTCAATTTGACTGGAGTAGGAGAATCCTGGGAAGGTGATTGGATCAAGGGGGCGCTGTACTGGGCTGCGGATGAACCCACCTTTGTGCAGAGCTGAAAGTGCTGTTAGGGGGCGGGCCGGTTGGGGGTGGTCGCTGGAATCCGCCTGTGTAGGACGCATCTCTTGTTGGCACTGTCCCCTGTTCTGTTTCTCCACCACACCCTTCTGCCACGATGTCCCTGCCTTGGAGCTTGGTGTGTCCACACGTGGGTTCATAATTCATCCTGCTCGGTACTCTCCAGGGTTTCTGAAACTGAAGATTCCTGTATTTCTTCCATTCTAGAAATTTTTTCACCCATTTTTATCTTTGAAAACAGCTCATTAACTCTATTACTTTCTAGAGATGTGTATCTCCTCATTTTATCTTTCCTTTCCCTTAACTTACCTTCCATATTTTCAATCCTTTTTGTCTCTCTGTGCATCAGAGTAATTACTTCCTATCTGTCTTCCAGCTCATTGACTCTTTCTTCACCTCTATGACTGAAACTTTTAAATGCCAGAGGGTGTATTTTTCATTTCTACACGTTCTAATTGGTTCTTTGTTTAAATCTACAGCTAACTTCTTATACCTCTTTTATTTTATATTTTGTATTCAACATTTCTAATATCTGAAGTTTTTACAGCTCCCATTCTGCTTCTTGGTATTTCTTTTGATCTCTTCCCATGGCATCTTGTTTCCTCGTTTATTTTGTGATTTTTCACTTACTGCTAATGTTAATTGGAATTATATGCTAGAAATTCTTTGAGGCCTGGAATCAAGGTGTATACCTCCAGGGAGAATTTGTGTTTGCTCGTACCAAGCATCTGGAGACTACAACTCAGAATATTTTAAATTCTCAGGTTGAGATTTTCCAGCTCATATTAGTCATGGGAACTCTAGCCTTAAATCCAATGAGAGTGACTCACTCTTACGAATTTCTTAGGAGAAATTTGTCCTTCCCAACATCCTAAGGATAACACAGACAGTTATATTTAGTGGGCTCCACCCATCTCCCCTCATTTCTTCTTTTCACCAAGGGTGGCACCTTTTAAAGAGCACCAGCTTTAGGCAAAAGTCTAAAGCTTTTCCTACCTTGCTCAGATCCTAAGATTTGTTTCTTCTCTTCCCGATAGGGCTTTCGCTGTATTTGTGCTTTCTTGTCATTTTTAGCCTCCTAGAATTTTTCTTTCTTGCCAATAACACTATACATTTCAAAAATTTTTCCAATCTTACTTTCTTTTTAAGTGTTCTGCACCAGAAGGATTTTTTTTTAATATCTGGTATTCATATTGCCAGAAACAGAATTTCTATTTTTCATTTAGTTAGCTATATGAAGTTTCCTTAGCCTTTTGAATTAAACTAAACCCTAAATTTTAACAAAAAAGAATTGACGGACATAGGCCTGACAACTTTTTATTTCCTATGAAAACAATCACCCTTATACAAGAAAAAACAAACAAAAACAATAAAAACAGAATTACCCACTATCATCATCATTCCTTAATAGAAAGTTGGAAGACACATTATAAAAGAAGCTGTCTCAGGATTGGGACTTTAGCTCAGAGGTAGACCACTCACCTGGCAAGCACAAGGCCCTGAGTTCAATCCCCAGCACCCCCACCCACACACAAAGAGAAGCAGCCTTCAATTTAAATTTACTCCACATTTTCCTGAGATTGGTGACAATTTTGTCATAGACCATCACTGGTCCGTGGGCTGGCATTGGAGTAACACTGAGCAACATCACAGGCTTATAAGTCGGTCTTGGTGAAAAGATACTTACTCCAAAATCTATTAACCTGAGATTCCAACCACTAATGTCAAGCCAACTGTGAACCAGGACAAAACCATTAAGCTGCTTTACAGTTAAGTAAATATTTTTCAATCTATAAAAGAAAGAAAGCATGGACTATAAATCCCAAATCTTGAATTCTACCTCCACCTGGGAAAATCACTGAACCTCTTAGCCTCAGTCTCCTCATCTGTAGTAACAACAAACTACTCATGTGGATATTGTGAGAACTAATAAGGAGGAGCGTTCACTGGGGTTATGAACTTCTCTACCGTCACCTCCCCCTGAAAAATACCCACAAAAGGAATAAATTCCAAACTCCACACAATAAGATTTGCTTTTCTATTCTACTCTGGAATAATGTGTCCAGTTGATGCCTTTCTTTCCCATCACAGAGGAAGTTAAAGTCACAGAACAATTTCAGGAGAATAAAACCTGCTGGCAAAATAGATAACCTCAGCAAAATCCAAGCTCTACAGCAGCTGGGACTTTGTTGACACTTTATCCCCAGTACCTATAACAGTACTTGACACACTGTAAATGTTCAATAAATGAATGAGGAAGAAGAAAATAAATCAGAGCCCTGTAACAAAATGAGCCACAAGAAAACCGCTACCAAATTACCCAGCAGGAGCAGAAACTCCGTGTTCCACTTCACAGTTGTTCCCCCCTCCCCCGCTCCCCATCCTTTCCAACACGAAGCCTCTCCAACAAGTTCCACACAGTCTCTACGGCGGAACCTGGCTTTGGGACGAAGAAGGCAGCATTCAATTCAATATGCAGAACTGTCTTTTCAGGAGACTCGCAATCTGTGCACAAGTCTGTCACACAGTAACTGCTTGTGCAGAGCTCAGTGGTGTCTCTGAAGGCCTTTGGGAGCCTCGTCACCTGGCAAGAGGATGGCCAGCTAGAAGATATGAATACGCTAGTTTACATTCAATAGGCGTTTCCATCATGCTGGCCACTATACTAACAGTTTTATATGTATCATCTTAGTTAATTCTCTAAGAAACCAATCAAGTTAGGCACTACTATCCTCCCCTTTTTCTAGATGATGAATCTGTGGGTTGGAAAGGTGAAATACCTTGTCTAGCATCATATAGTTAACATTCTGCAAAATCTATGCTATTAACTATTGTACTATATACAAGGCAGTTTTCAAACCACTTCAAAATCTTTGGCATGGGTTGTATGTAAACACATCCATACTGTGATGTGAATTTTCTTTTTTAAAAATCTATTCATTTTGATTTTCTTACACTAGAATATAAGTTGAAAAGATGAACATGAAAAAAGCAAACCAAGTCTTCTAAAAGTGAAAATAGATTTGGAATGACTAGTGAGGAAAGAATGAACCTGCTTTGTTCTCATTGTTTTCTCTCCCTCGAAGTATCTCGGTCTTTTTTTTTTCCCCCCTCTTCTTCACTACCACTACCCTGTATCTTAACTACCATTTCTCACCTCCATTAATACTGTAAAGGTTTCCTAACTGATCTCCCCAAAACCACTTTTGCCCACTCCAACCTCCCAGGCCCACCACACTATCCTATCAATTCTTCAAAGAGGAAAAAAAAGATGGGCTGTTTCTTAAAATTTCAGAGCAGTGTTATAAGTACTGATCTCCTCTGTCCATCCTGCTTCCTAAAATTCTTTTGGAAGTCTTCTCTAAATACTTAGGAGAAAGACAAAAGTCTATAAGAGAGCTAGCAAGGCCCTTCCTGTCTGGCCCTCTAACTACCCTGCTTCTTGTAACATCTACTTCAGCCACAGGGCTTGCACACATCCTGTTCTCTCTGCCCAACCTGCTCGCCCATTGATCGCCACCTAAGGGAGTCTCACTGCCATTACATCCCCTACACAGAGCACGTGTGTACCTTCTGCGGTGACAGGGGCTCAGGAGAAGTGTTTCAGTGAGTGAGTGTAAGAATAAAACCATAGTGGTCCGCATACCAGGTCTGTCAACATCTGGCTTCAGCTTTTTATCCTCCTGAATGATGATGCTAGAATTCTTTCTCCTTCTACCTCTGCCTCAATTGGCACAGGATCTGGGTCAGATCTGGGCCTACAGGTAGGTGTCATGACATAGTCCCAGCAGAGAAGACCAAGGCAAAGCCTATCTCCGAAGGAAAGCCTCTCTGCTAAGGATCAAATTGAGTGATCTGCATCTCTCTGGAAACTTTGAGGCTGTAACCAACATGTAGCCAGAAAGACACTGGGTAGTATTCATTTCCCCTCCTGATAATCCAGCCATGAGCCAACATCATGATTTCTAGTGGAATTACTCCTGCTAACCATTCCTCAGTTCGTGCTCTGGAGATCTCAGCTGCTTTGGACTCCAAGGCTCCGCTGCCTCACTGAACTGTGCACCTCCGTCCCTCTTCTCACATCCCTTGCTGCATTTCTCACCCTCTGCCTTGGCTGCCCAGCCCTTTCTATCACATCCATCCTCATCAACTCCATGGTTGTCTTTCTCCAGTTCGCACAACTTTGAAGAAGCACCCAAGTTCCCCCAACCTTGCAGGTCCAGGAGGATCCAATATTCCTCCCCAAATCCCTCATCCAATTAATGAAGAGTAGGCTTTGGTTATGTTCTTTGGGCTTCACTCTACCACTAGCACCTTACTAGACTTTAGAAGGCACATGGGTGGGAGATACTGTGATTGATTTGCTCCACATTTCTTCTGGCCTCCTCCCAGGGTGCTTCCCCATGCCCAAGAAGCTAAAAAGAAGAGGAAAAAAAAAATACATTTCACAGACACCCTTCCATTCTAGAAAGACTCCCAAATACATTCACAGGAGACCTGAATTCAGAACTGAATCAAGGGAACAGGGACACAGACAGCCCATATCTGTTTGTTGGTGTGGACTGCACCAGAGATGGTGTGTTCCACAGTCAGTGGCTCCTGCACTCAGCAGCCTCCTGCAGCAGAGATGTGGCTTCCCTGACTACGCCTGAGGTCACATGACTGAGGTCACATGACTTCGGAAGCTGGGAGAACTTGGAGCTCATGTGAGAGTCCCCTCTTGTAGCTCCTCAAATAATTTTATAGCCACTTAATATCTGGTAAAATAGCCTGTTCTACTTAAAATTAGCCACAGTGGTGAGGCATGGTGGCACATGCCTGTCATCCCAGAACTCGGGAAGTGGAGGCAGGAGGATCACTACAAGTTTGAGGCCAGCCTGAACTCCATAGAGAGACCCTCCCTCAAAAAAAAAAAATAACTACAGTGGTTTCTCTTGTATGAAGCTGAATCTGCCAACACAAACCCTAAGGGCAAACTGTGAGCCTCTGGGGCACCAGGCACAGACTTGGACTCGGTCTATCTGGAGGTCTTGTCCAAGGCCCAGCCCATGTCTCGCCTGTGAGCATCAATCCTGGGCAGCACCCGTAAGGTACCACACTGCACAGCAAACCAATGTCAGCCTTTAGCGACAGCAAGCTAAAAGACCATTCCCAGGAAGAGGGAGTTAGTTTATCCAGAGGCCAGTCCTGATCTGCTGCGTCTCACCGCCTTCTTTGTTTTCCCTGTGTCCTGATTTCACACTTCCTCTTATTTGTCCCATGAGTCAGTTTCTGAACTCTCCCAAGAAACTCCTTATTATCCCTACTTCTTGAGCCATGAAACAAAGTCATGAGTTGTTTTTACCAATTGCATCAAATGCAAATAGATAACCCTCCTATGTGCTCCAAAGTACTCTGTATACACCCCAATGGACAGCTGGTCACACTGTGTTGTCACCACCTGCTGGCTTCCTATAACTCCCCCTAAGTTGCATCTAATATGAGATCAGGGTTTATTTTATGGAACATTGACTTCTTAGAACCTAGTACTCTGTTTGGTAAATAATAGGTGCTCAGTAGTTCTCAAACTTTCTAATAAGTACATAAATGTATAATATAAATGTGATGATTCTTGCTAAATCACTAGCTCCTCTGACTAAATCTTTAGCCAATCAGCAAACACTGCTACAGGAAGAACAGAATTGCCAGAAGTCTACTTATAGCCATTGGACATATAGACTATTACAGAACTAATAAATCCCATGAAAACTGCATGATCTCATACCTCCTGTGGTTAATGTCACAATGCTGTAAAGCAAAGTTCTTGCATAACCTCTCCGAAGCTTTTTCCCTATGTTATGATTTTCTTGGGCTTGGAATTGAATATATCTCAATACTGTCTATTAAAGTATAATTATAGTGAGAGTTCTGAAATCCTAAATAAAATTCGTTGGCCATATCAAAGTCCTCCTTGGCAGCTCTTTCTCTTCAAGATTGGCATTCACAGATCTCCAGTTACACCCATGTTCCTGCTCATAGCAAACAACACATAAATGAATAACAAATGGTGTCAGAAAAACAATTCTGAACACCTGTGTGTTTGTTTGCTTTTGGCATTTCATTCAACTGCTAGCTATAAATTAATTATCCTAGTCAAAATTAATTTCTCCCTCCTCTGTTCTCCAGTTGTACTTTAGTCTGTAGTTATAACACCTAGCACATTTTCCCATATATTCCAAAACTATTGTCTGCTCAGAACTTTATAGTTTATAAAGCATTTACATGTACTGAAGTCATCTGAGTCTTATTGCAGAACTGTGACTTGGACAGGGCCAGCATTAATGAGAAATGACAAACAGAAACCTGAAACTTAGAAGGGTAAAATCTGAGTCTAAGAAGGCAGCTAACAAATACACAGTTACAAGTGAGCTCAGGCCTTTGGGCTCAAAGCCTGTATATTTCACACACCGACTTTGTGAAACAGAAACTATCTACCATGGGACTATGAAAGGAGACTCACAATGCAGGTTGCTTTGTACAGGCTCTTATAAATTCTATGGGAAGAAAACGTTTAACTTTTTTTGTGGCTCACCTATTAACAACATGAAGAATCACATTCCCACGGTAGTTTAGGAACTATTAGAGTATTTATTCAAAAGCCAGTAGAAAATCATAACTATCATTGAGATGAGGGCCCTGGATGGTCAGTTAGCTTCACCAACTAGCAAATGACTAGTGCTTATACAACAGGCTCAAAGCATTCGTACTCAAATCTGTGCTAACGTGATATTATAAATTTCCACTGCATTCAGACAAGCTGTAAGTCTAGAACACTCTTACCCAAACAGTTTCTCTCTGACCACCTAAATCAGAATAATCCAGGGTCATAATGAAATAATACATGCTGATTTCCAGTCTCCCCAGTAGTTACCAAATGAGAGATCTCACCTTGGGGAGGAGGCACAATAACGTAAGGTGTTAGGATAGTGCACTATTTCCCTAGTCCTATGTCACTACAGATATTTAATAGATGGGTGTTATTGCTGCTGCTTTTAAATTATACCCACCGAATAGTGAGAACTGTTGATCAACTATATAACAAACCACAATGAGAGAACTAGGTATAGATGCTAGACATAAGTAAAATAGTGAAAGAAAATAGGGGAGATAAATATGAACTCAACGTTAGGAAGAAAGAGCTGGAGATCATCAATTCTGTATAATAGGCTCTAGAAAGACATTATAGAGCATATTATTGTGGAACTGGGTTATCAGGAATACCTTAGAATTAGCCAATCAGGAAAGCAACATGAAATCATTGTGCGGCTGTGCGTGGTGGCGTGTGCCTCCAATCACAGCACTCTGGCAGGCCGAGACAGAAGGATGAACGTTTGACCCCCGCCAGGGCAACTTCATGACCTAGCAAGGCCCTTTCTCAAAACCAACATACCAACTTTAGGAAGGGCTGGGGATATAGCTCAGAGTAAAGGTCCTGGGTTCTATCCACAGTCCCCGCCCCAGAAAAAGCACTGTGCCTAGTAGAGCACACACTGGCTCAGAGAAGCAAGTGTACCTTGCTTGTCAGATAGTAGCATCAGATGCAAGTGAGTAAGTCTTCTATGAAAGCTTAGGAGACAGGGACAGAGAGCAGAAGGAGGGGAAAGGAAGTGGAGGAGGGGAGGCTGCCTGCACTGACCAAGGCCTGTCTGAGTCATCCCGAAGGACTGCAGGGGGCGGGTCTGAGACTGAGTACTCAGAACTGTGAATGGCCCCCTTCAGGAGGGAGGGCTGCTCTCAGGCCTGGTGCTTCCGCAGCGCTCCCTTACTTTTCAGGGTACAGTCGTCTTCCTGTGGGTGCCAGGTGACCCTTTTCTAGTACATTGAACAGCAACGTCAAAGGGCCTAAACATGCTGCGATCTGAATTGGCCACTGTGAATTTCAAACCTGCTGGGTGTCTGCCCTGTGATTTATCTGCAAGGAATCGCAAACAGGGCCATGAGTAGTTTTCGGCAACCACAGCTTTAGCGCCGAACAGTGAATTCTGAGGAACCAATTTCCACCATGGGCAGAATCCGGCTCCCAGTGTCTGCTCATTTGTTCAAGCCTCAGAAGACAGAGAACTGATTAAAAAAAAAAAAAAAAAAATCCTGGTGACCGGTCCAGCCAGGCCTGATCTGCTGAGGGGACTGCAGACTTTGGGGACAGTGTGGGCTGCCTTTGTCCTTGCCTCTCAAGGGAGGGGCGAGGACAGGTGCACTGCTCCGCATTCAGACTCCAGTCCCAGAAAATCACGCAGGATTCGGGGCTGCAGGAGGGAGGAAAAGTGGACCAAGAAAGTGGGCAGGGATGAAAATAAAGAGTCATTCTGGGCCTTTCCCTGTAACTCTCTCCTGATCGGCTGGGAGAGGAAAAGCATCCCAAGTTCCTCCACTCCTCATCTTGTTTCTGCCTCCGACCTTCCCATCTCCAGGGAAAACAAGAACAAATAGCCCTTTGCTCACTATTAACCTGTCCAGCCCCCACCCCTGAGCTTAATCTTTCCATGCAGTAATAATTACATGTTTTCCTAAACACTGACCACTCCCTTTACCTAAAGGGCCTTATTCAACCCCAGCAATCTCATGGACTACTTACTGCTAGTACTCTGTGCTACAGACGGGGAAACCAAGGCACACAGAGGTGAGGTCATCGATCTGCTGTCACTATCTGCAGCTCAGCCTTGGTTGGGTTGTGAAGGTTGGGCTGTGAAATCATATCATCTGACTGCAGAAGCCACATGCTTAGCCTTCGCGCCATGCTGCCTTCCCGGCAGAAACGAAGCTGTATCATAAAAGCAACACAGGTTCTCTCTATGGAATTTGAGGAAACATAGAAAAGGTACCAAAAATATCACCCACAATTTCACCACTTCTTACTTTTTGGGAAGAGTAGAAAGTAAGAAGTGAAAATCCCTTTCTATTTTTAACCTCAGCTCTCAAAGGTACACACTGACTTTTTTTCTTTAATGTTTACAGTAATGTGTGTAGGCCTCTATATGCTCATGAAGTGTTTTTCATGGGAGTGCACATTGCACAGTAAAATGCACATTGCTTTTGCACTTAATAGTCAAATCTGGTTTAATGATTATAAGTAATGCTTTATGAGCTACCCATAATTTATTCAGTTAGTTATAACAAATATCTTTGTCCCTATATCTTTTTGTTCGCGTGCTAGTAGTTCTGCAAGACACATCCTAACAATGTCCTGTATTCGTAGGACATGTGCATTTTTCATTTTGCTGTCAAATTATCCAGGGGATCTGTAACTCTTTACATTATGATGGCAAAAAAGATGGAATTACTGATAATGGATTTACATTGTGAGGCAAACAACAGATACCTAGTGTAAACATAATTGTATATAAGACGGAACACATCTTATAACACGTCATGTACATTTGAAACTCACCCACACTAAGAAACTAGAAAAACACCTTTGCATCTCTTTCCAAAGGCCTTTTTTTTCTTTTTCTATTCTACCAGATTTTATTTCTTTTTGTAAACAGGCACTGGAGATACCCTTAAAAATAGGAAAAATGTGCTTATTATTAGAAGTTGACATGTTGGAAAAAAGTATTATTTTTTAAATGTTTTAACCAAGAACATGTATTGGTACAATGTACATATAATGATCACATTCATCTCATTTATTTTGTATCTGCACATGATGCATCTTGGTTTTCCCCCCTCTTCCCCACCCCTCCCCTCTGTTCCCGCCATCTCTATTTACAGCAGGTTTATTCACATTTCTCCATGAATTCCCTTTCCCCTTTCTTTCCTTCTTTTCTCTTCCTGCTTTTCCCCCTTCTCTCTTTCTAGTTTTCCTCTCCTTTGTATATTATCTTCCTATTATATCTATTACACCTCTTTGTCCTATTTACACTTATGGTTTCTCATATTAGAGAAACAATTTGATGTGTATTCGTGAGTGTCTGATTTATTTCACTTAGTAGTATGTTCTCAAGGAACATCCATTTACATACAAATGACTCTAGTTTATCCTTTTTTATGGCGGTGTAGTACTCCATTGTGTAAAAAAAAAACACAAATGGTGCTGGCAAAATTGGCTGGCCACATGCCAAAAACTAAAACTAGATCCAAGTCTCTCACCATGTACTAAACTAAAATCAAAGTGGGTCAAAGATCTAAACATCCAAGGGCCTTTTAATCCTCCTGTCACATCCTCATCATCCATCTCTCTGCTGGGTGCTGCTCTTGCCCACAGCTATGCTCTCTGGGTGTCTCTGTCTTGTATACGTGGCTTATTTATCATTTTCTGAAAATGTATATTCTCAACACCTGCACATATCCAAAATATACTTCAAATACCAAATCTTTGCCAATAACTCTGCTCGGACGTCTGCTACCTCCAGTACAGTGAGCAGAATGTGTGCGGCTAATTTTCCTCTCTGCTCACCAGTTCTGCTCTTCTGCTCCCTAACTCGCAAATCTGGGAGCCCTTGTCCTCTCCTCAGCAAAAGGAGGAAAAAGCACCACTCTTTTCACAAAGAGTGACTCTCAGATTGAGCTGGGGTTAAAAAGAGATCACTCGATACTTTCTGGCCAAACTGTTCACCTTTCCTCCTGAGGACTGCTGGCCATCCAAGCTGCACACTCTGCACTGCCGGCCAAGTGCTCCCAGATGAGCCCAGGACACCCCCATCCTTCAGAGCTGGACCTGAACTAGCATCTCAGTGCATTAATCGTTCTCCCTGCCTGAGAGGCATTGTAACTGAGTGCAGAGTGCAAGGGGCTATGACAGCCAATAGTTTGGGTTTTGAATCCTGATTCTTACTCCTGTTGGCTGTACGATCTTTAGCAAGGTCTTTGACCTCCCTGCACCCCAATTTCCTGAATGATAAAATAGGAGAAATAAAAAAAAAAAAACCCGAACTCACAGGACTGTCGAAAGCACCTGGTGTATAGCGTCTGGCACACATAGACTTGTAATAATTTGTAGCTATTCTTAATATCGTTCCACAGCCAGACTTCTCAGATGAGGCGTTATTGGTAATGTCATATAAAATTTTAGGATTGTTTCAAATTTGGGAATTCTATCAAGTTTCTTTCATGTATGAGATTTGGAAGACATTCTGAGTCTTAACCTCATTAGCTTCAAAATAAATTTCCCCCTGCTGATGGTATGTGATGAACTGGGACAAAACAAATGGCTGAGGTGATATGACTAATGCAGCTCTTCCGGAAAGGGTCATGTGCCCAGGGAGGGGACAGCCAGGACCCAGTCTTCACTACTTGTTCCGCCCTAGGAGCCTCTCCCATTATTGAATGAGGATGAGGAAGTGACCCAGACGAAATGAGGTGGCTGGCCAGCCAGCGAGGAGGAAGATCCATTTGTACTGTGGTCTATTTGCACTGAGAACATTCTAGGCACACTGTCACCTGTACTGAGGTCCTCAGTCTGGGGAAGTTATGAAATCTGCGAGTTCCTTGTGGTTATTAGAATGATTATGAGGTAGAAAACTACTGCCATTTAGTGGGCAGAAGCCATCGGTGCTACATACAGTAGCCAGTATTGCTTGGGGCAGTCCCACCCAGGGAAGAGTAACTCTCCCCAAAATCTTTTTTTGAGAATTATCTGTAGGACTTAGAGTTCAACAAGCCTTTGATACCGTTTCCCATCTTGGTGAACTGCACTGGAGTACAGGGTGAGTTGCTGGGACTCCTTCGGCACCTTCAGCTTGGAGACGAGGTTACAATTTGCACATGCCCCATGCCCCTTGCCAGGCCCCACTCCAGTTCCCACTTGGCTCCCAGTGCAGAAAGGGTGGAAAGCAAATGGATACTGCTTCATCTCTAAAGCTTTGCTTTTAAATCCCTGTATGGTACTCTTGCCGGTGAGCTGCCATTTGGTTTCTTGCCTCCAGGATGATACCCAAAGACTCAAGGAAAATCACAAGCCTCCAAACCTGGGACCTCCCCAGGGAAAAACAGTCCACTATCCGTATGGTCCAGGAATGCTGTTGATTCTCCCCCAACCCTGACCCCATCTCCTGGGCTTGGAGTAGGCTGACACAGAAGGGCCTCAGAAGACTCCCCCTGAAAAAATAATAATAATTTATGAGTCTAGTTATATGCCCAACTCTGTGCTAAGAATTTTATATACATTATTTTACTTAATCCCAAATTAGAGAAAAGAAATCTCACACTACAGAAAAGGCAACAACATTCATGTTAACCCAGGCCCTTGGTATCAGTAAAGGCATCTCAGGCAGGAGTGAGGCCAGCGCTGTGCAGGGACCCTCTGCACTGCCACAGCTCCTCTGGTGACTCTGGCAGGCAAAGCTGGAGGCCCACAGAGGGAGGATTTGTCTCTCACATATCTTCTGCCATTAAAGAGATAAATCCAGGTATTGTCATTACAGTAATGGCCTCTGTGACTAAGAGGAGCTAAATAGAAAGTCAGTGAATGTCAAACATCTTGAAAAATCTATTCACCATGAAGTCACCTTCTAATGTGTTCTTGGGAAACAATAACATCCATTTTCACTCCAGACACTAGTCTCTGTGGTAAATAATATCACTAGGTGACTCTACCCTGTAAGTCCCCAGAAATTGTTTCTAATTATTGTCAGAGGCACATCAATTACCAATAAAGCCTCCAGGAAACCCTCCTCATGGCTGTGATTAGAAACATGTTTTACTTCCATTTCTTCTGTCAAGCCTTTCAGCCCTCTGCATCGCTAATTGCCCTCTCTTGGCACCGAGCCTGTCTCCAGCCCTCTTCGCTAACCCACCCCTCTCACAGTGACACGGGCAGCACTGCAGCTCAGCCCAGGGCCTTGTCCCCCTTGAAAACCTCCTCAGCACCTGCCGGAGGCTCACTCGTCCCTTCTGAAAGACTGAGACTCTGCTGACCTAGATCACTGATAAAACTGCCTCGATTTTGTATGTGTACTCACTCTGGACCAGGTATTGTGATAAGCACATTTCAGACATTATCTCACTGAGTCCTCAGTAAGTGAAGGACTGTGAGGGAGGGACAATTATTATCTCCATGTTATACTGGGGAATAATGAAGCCCAGGGAGGTTAAATAATTTTCCTGGAGTCCATAATTAACAAACGGAAGACCTGCCCATGTTCTAATGTCTCTGCTTCTATTCCTCTGGAGCCCCTGGACTGGGGGTTGAGTTGGGTTTCCTCCTACTGTCTTGGTCACTTCTAAATTGCTATCCCTCCCTGCTCCCTATTGTGGTCATCTGCTGACCTCTGTTTCCTCCCACTAATTACCATTAGCAACTGCTACCACAATTTTTGGTGTTTCCATCCAGACTTTGTGGAGTTGGGCCCTCAGGGGCAGGCACCACATGTGTAAAACACAATGTGAAAAGTGGCCCAGGAGATGTACTGCTTCGGCAAGGAAATTTTCCTCCGAAAGTGCTGGCCCCTGGTGATTTCAGCCCTGCTCCTCCAGTGATTCTGCTGCTACTCCTCCTCTGCTACCCTTGACAAGTTCATGCCCTGCTGAGTCACCATCAGGTATGACTGTGTGTCTGCTGCCTCCCAATCTCCCTCCCAGATCCCCACCTCCCCCCTTTCTAGCTCCCAGCACCAACAACTCTGCTCCACACCAAGACCTACCAGCCACGGTTGCTGACACTTTTTCATTGTCTGCCACCTTCCTCATCTCTTTCCCTCCTTGTCTGGTTTAGCTCCCTCGGGCCACAGTGCATTATTCACTGCAAACACCTTCAGCTGCCCCAACTTCCCCACCTTTCATTACGCTCCTATTCTCCACTAGTTAAACCTTGAGTCTAGTTAAACCCAGTGCCCCCTTCTCCAGACCTGTATCTGAGCATCAAGACAGGACTGAAGAAAAGAAGTGTGAGAATTGGTCTCATTTTAAAGTCACTGTCACACATTCCAAGGTGTCTCTCAGTGCTACACGGCAGCCTTCAGTATTTCCCAGGTCTACTTACTTTTCTAGGACTATGTCACATCCTCTTCTCTCTTCAAACCTCCAACTTTTTTTTTCACTCTGAAGTGATAACTGTTTTCTGCTTGTATTGGTTAGCTTTCCCCTCTCTGGGACAGAATACTGACACCCACTACTTAAAGGAGGAGAGGTTTAATTTAGTTCATGATTACAGAGGATTCAGTACATGGCCAGCTGGTTCCAAGGCAGAAATACCATGGCAGAAAAGTATGGCAGAGGAAAGCTGCTAAACTCATGGCATCCTGGATGAACCCAGAGGAGAAGGGGTCACGGACCAGATACAGTCCCCAAAGTCATGCCTCTATGACTCACCCAGACACACTCAGAAGTGTGTTTTATCAATCTCCTAGGCATCCCTGAAACCAATCAAGTTGATAGTCAAGATTAACTGTCACACTTCTTCACTGAGAAAACTGGAGTGGTCATTAAAAGAATTTCTGGTTCAGCCATCACATCTGCCCGTCTTTGCATACTTCTACTTGTGCACTGTGTCACTGCTCCTGTTGCTATGGATGAACCGCCCCTCTTCTGTGTGAAGCTAATCCTCCACGCACACTAGAAGCCCTCCCAAACCCAAAGACATGACTTTAGCACCATCTCCTTTGCCTTCTCTACTGAATCAGTATACAAACATGCTGTTTCTTTAAGCAAAACCATAAGCAGCAACGGTGACAAAAATCTCCTTGGATTCTACATCTAAATCAAACAACTCTTTTCTCCTTATAGCAAACGTCTTAAAACAATCATCCTCATTCTCTCTAATTCTTGTATTCTTGTCTTTTGAAGACATCACAAATGGACTTTTATTTCCTCTAAAGCATTTATTGCTATCTGGAATATTATAGAGTTGTTTGTTTATAATCATAAGACTTCAGTGGAACCTAGAGGCCAGGAGTACCTGAATGACCCTTTTCTCAGCATCTAGAACAGTGTTGGCTTCCTAGTAGATGCTCCTTTTAAATGCATTTTGAGTAAATGCACAAGTTTGGGATTTTTTGAGACAGAGTCTTGTAATATAGTCTAGGCCAGCTTGGACTCTCAATCCTCCTGCCTCAGCCTCCTGGGTGCTGGGATTACAGGTGTGCACCACTATGTCTGGCTGATATTGGAATTCGGACACTGGTGGTACGACTCCTGTGTCATCAGAATAATAGAGAGATGCATCCTCATAACCAACAACTCCTAGAGTTGAGAATTTGGAGGTACCATCTAGTAAGATTAGAGCCAAAAAAACAAAAGCTCTTCATTATTATCCTATTTTTGCCCCTTCTCTAGTGGGCTAAGAAATCCACATGACATGTCTGTGTTACTGTGAAAGCTGCAAAACGCTCGTATTTCTGAAAGGGCCTCTTTTAACCTGACCGTTAACTATATCTGTGAATCACTCTGGGCTCCTCCCACTCACTGAATTCTACTCCAGCTGCCATGTGCCTTCCCTCTACTCCTGCCTTAAGGTGCTTTCTCCTGCCCGCCAGCACCTGTCCCTGGTGGGTCCAGTGCTCATGCAGAGAGTGCTGTGTGTGCCACATAATTAGCAGTGTGTCCCCAGCACCGCTCTCATCACACCTGCCCTCCAAGCAGAGCTGGACGGCATCAGACCGCTTATTGATCTATTGAAGCAAGCCCTGCTCTCTCTTACAAACAAAACAAAAACAAAATAAACTAACCTTTTTTTTTCCTGTGTTCACCTAGCCTATCACGCCAGGATTTGCATGAGAAAAACACTTCTTCCTGACCCCTGTCGTGATCAACCGATGCCTTGAAGCAAGAAATTTGATTGCCGTCATCTCAGACCGAGTCTCCATTTTACCAATCACGAAACGACTCAACCCCTTTTTAAAAGCCAGCTGTGACCATCGACTCAGTGACCTCCTGTGGTGGTGAATTTGGTTTTAAAAATAATAATGATAAAATCACAAGAGTTACCGAAGCTATTGTGCCTCAGTGCTCAGGCTTTGGGGTCTGGGGGAAATAAAGCTAGTTAGCCAAACCCAAGGAGCTGATGGCACACATTTCCCTTCTCCAGAAGCATCTTGTGACTGGTCCCACACCAGCAGTGACTTCCCAGTATGGCTCTTCTCCCTGCCATTCCCCACCAGCAAGAGCGTGCTGACACACAGGCTGATGAGCAGCGCCGAAACTTATCGAGTGTGTCCTTCCTGCCTCAAACCTCACAGCCTGTCATCCCCTGTTGTCACCAGGCTCTCACTCATTCACTCGCTGCTCACACTGGTGTAGAAGATGATCAAGGAAAATCTCCACTGACCCACCCCTGCTTGGACCAGCGCAGGGATCATCGGTCAAGCATGTGTGTTAAATATCACTAGATTCTAGTCTGTCTCACCCTGCTCACTTGCACTCTCTTGTTTCTCTCTCTCTCTCTCTCTCTCTGTCTCTCTCTCTCTCTCGAAAAAATAAATAAATGAATTCTGGGTTGGCTGAAGATTTCAGCAATGTGACTGCTGTGCAGATGGATCCTGCTGAAGCTGGTGCTGGCTCTCTAGGGAGTAGCATGAAATGCTGGTTTTCAAAACCTGAGCAGCGTGTAAATGGCAGCTAAAAAGGAAATGCAGATCGGAGCTGAGTGTTAATTGTCTCTTCCTCTCTTCTTCACACACTTCAGAGACCCCGTAAGTGGCAGAAGACAGAAAAGCAGGCCTGCCCCCTCGTGGGGCGGGCTTTTTCCTTTCAAGCTGGACTGGGAGAATAACACCTAGAGCCCAAGTCAAAACATGGAATGATTTTTTTTCTTTTTTCTTTTTTTCAAGTTCTCATCTGATGAAAGTCAGGGAGGTGGCACTGAGCTTGTAATGAAAGTAAGAGTCTGCTGAGAACGAGTCAATGAGATGTGACACAGAAAGGGGAAGCAGGATGTCTTTGTTTTGAAATGACAGGCGATAAGCTATGGGGTGCCTGGTGAGATTTTAGTCCATAACTAGGTAGCAACCTGTCAAATTCAGGCCCCTTAAATGCATCACAAGAATTCTCACTTGAGATGATTTTGATTCCAGCTCCGCTTGTGTGAGTGTGTGAGTGTGTGCACGCACACATAGCAAAATATAATTGAATGCCAAAAAGTGTAACTGTGCCCTGTTACGGGTTCAACTGCAGTCACACAGGCAGGAGCGCTCGAAGTCCTCCACTATCCTCCTCACTCTGGCAGCGACGAGGTTGGGTTTATGACCACAGCCTCAGAGCCATTTGTTTTCGTTCCTGAAGACTCCTGTTAGATTTCTCCCAAGATGTTAATCAAGCAGAATCTTGATTGACTGTCATTTCTTTTTTATGTTTTTTTGTCTAGATGAAGAGGAGTTATTTGAATTTGTGCAGTTTTGAAGAAGATGAGGGAAAGAGAGAAGCAACTGGGAAAATTGTGTATTGGCAAGGAGAACAGAAGAATCTGGAACTTATTTTTTTTTGAATTATGAACTCCCTGTGCCCCATCCGAACTTTCGTTCCCTGGACCTGCCTATGCCTCATTTCTCCAAGCATTTATGAAAAGGCCGTGGCTTCCTGCCATTGCCACAGAAAGGCCAACTCTGTTTGGGCTTGGCAGTTGGAGACTAAAGATAATGGATCACAAATGAAAAACAGTCTAGACCCATTCTCTTTCATGACCAAGGGTGGGGGGAGAGCTGGTCCCAGCCCTGCACTTCACTGGCAAGACCAAGAAGAATGGATGGACATGGTGCCCTCAGTCAGGATAGGTCGTGCGCTTCACACTGAAGCCACATCAAGCAGCTTTTCCCAACCAGGACACAGGGTGATCCCAGCCCAGGCCGGGAAATGGGTGGTTTGGCTCTTGCTTCAGGGACAAAGCAGACTCACCTGAGCTGTGTGTGTGAGAAAAACAAGAAATGTCCTTTTAAGGCACTGGCCAGAATGTCAGTTTGAGGAAGAGGTGAGGGAGCAGACCATCTCGGCTGGCCCCACCTGCTGAAAGATTTTCCCTCACTATAAATGGGGCTCAGGTGTGGAAAAGAGTACTGGGCAGCCAGGATTCTTGCTTCAGAATCACCTCCTCAGTCTAGGCACTTACCTAGACACCTTCTGGTGATAGTCCCGTTTCTCAGATCTATTTCTTTCCAAAAGGTGGTGGTAGCCCCCACATACAGGCCATCTTGACAGAGTCACTCCTACAAAAACAGTGACTAAAAAACAGAAGCAGCGGTGGTAGCTATAGAAGATGATGATGTTGGCTACTAACCCTGAAGGCATGACTCAGCCTTCGCAGGCTTGTGTGTAGGGGAAAGTCTGTCCTCCGGGGAGAACCCCAGAGTGAATGTTTATGGGCTTATCCACACTCTTTCTGGAGGTAAAGCGGATGGGGCTGCATCATATTTTGTTTCAACATTAACTTGATTCCAGTGTGTTATGTGCAAGCCAACAAGAGCCTCGGGCAAGGTCTGAAAGCTGCTTAAATTGCCGGTTTCTGAATGCAGAAGGGAGCTGTTGTCACAGAGACAATGCCTCTGCTCCGTGCCATCAGCTGCTAGACCCATCCCAGAGGTTCACATGGAGCCTGCTTCCAGGTTAACCATGGCAACAAAAAGGGATGACGCAGTCATTGCTATCCGTCTGATCCTTCCCCACAGCTGACCTGAACAGAAACATCTGAAACTAGTTCTCCAAATCTAGTTCGCCAAAACACAGGTTATTTGGCTGAACCAAAAAGGAAGGGCTTGCTTGAGAAGGTACCTGAAGAGATGGACATGTTTCTGGTGTGACAGAAATGTTCTTGATCAGATACAGGTCTCATAAGCGTCTATGATTGTCAAAAGCAATCAAATGTACACTTAGTGCAGGTCACTGTATGTAAATTATACTTTCTTTGTAGAAAAAAAAAACTGTTCTATTCCTCTTATAAGGAGGCCTCAAGAGGAGTAATTCTGACATTCCTTACCTCCAACATACCCTTCCGGTACCAGAAGGTCCATTCCTGACTCACTGTGGGTGACAGGAGAGTACGTCTACTCCTTTTGGAATCTAGAAGGGTGCACCTGAAGCCCTGTCAGCCACTCACCTAATCTGTGCCTTTCAGAAAGTTCCCCAATCTCTCCAATGCTCTGTTGCTTCATCTGTAAAAGTGGAGGATAATGAGCTCTGCCTACCCTATAAGTTCATCGCAGGGAGCAAAAAATAATGTTGCTATAAACTAAGGAGAACTGCAGGAATACAAATGTACACCATCTCAAAAAGACCATGACAATTTAAATACATGCTTGAAAGGGACAAGCTCCTTGGTGTCGTGTTGAGGATCCCAATTGGAAAATTTGCTACAAAAACTTCCATAGACAAGTTATTACTAAGTAACCATAAGCAGTGGTATGAATTTTATACCATGGCACCCAAGTATGAAATAGTGCTGTATCTCCTTATCTCTTCAAATTTCCGCTTCCGCTGGCCTGAGAGGCAGCAAATTTGCTTTCAGTTTGGATTTAACCTGACCAACTTCAGAGATAGACATCGATGTCTGATATCTTCAGATTAATCGTTGATTAATCATCATCTGCAAGACTAGAAAATAAAAATTAATTATCTTCCTTTCCACCATCCCCATAATGGAGACGGTAAAAACAGTGGTGTGTACACACACACACACACACACACACACACACACACAGAGCATGGCAATATAACATTAACATCCCCAATACCTAGAGCCCCTCACTCATAAATTATAGTTTAATTGATGGCAGTGGGAGAGATAGACCTTGTGAGATGAAAAGAAAAATATATTTCTTAATTGTAGACAATCCAATGCTCTCAGATTGAGTGAGATGAGGACCTCGAACACACTGCAGGAACAACTCCTGCAGGTCATTCTAGGGAGATGACAAACGTCACTGGGAAGGAGGCACAGAAAACAGAGAAAATAAAAGTAAAGAAGATAATTCCAAACACATCATCTAACAAGAGAATGGGCTCTTTCCAAGGATGATAGAAGACCTTTAGTACTGGACCGAAGAGACTGTGATAAAATAACATAGATATGCCTACAGGTCTTCTATGTTCAATGATAGTTGTTTGTCATTCTGACGCTAAAGAAGAGATTAGTTCCCCAAAATGTCTCTCTTTGCCATTATCAGGAATGTGTAAGAGTAAATTGTTTCGAGAGAGAGAGAAGCAACAGCACAGAGGAGTGTTGCAATGGGCCAGTAGAGAGAAGGAGTTAAACTGTATTGAGTGGACCAGCAGCCCCTTTAGAAGGGTGTCTGGCTATCCTAAGCATAGCAACTGGAGAGCTGGAGATGTGTTAGGCCCAAAATTAGCTGCTGTCAGTATCCAAAGGGCCCATTCTTATGATCTGAGCAGAAGTTGCACACAGAGACTCTGGACAGTAAAAATGTCCATTCCTGATCTGAAACTCAAGAGAAGGGTGTAGTTACAACCAAGAGTAGGTATATTAAATGAGAAACCCAAGCAGTAGTCCTTAACTGTTTTAGGCCTCATATCCCTTTGAGAGTCTTTTAAGTTTTAAGCCCTTATGCAGAATGATGTACATCCATAGAAATATGTATTTATTGTTGCTGCCACTGCTGCTGTATGAGATTTCTTGTATGAATCCATCTTCCCAAAGCCTGACCAACTCTGATGAATAAGCATCTTGGTTTCAATCCAGAAAACTCTGATTAAAGGTAGGAAGAAGGCATAACGTGTTTATCCCTCTTACTGGGGCCTCCCTACCCAATAGAAAGACAAAGATGGGCCAGAAAGAGCTAAAGATCCTTAGAAGACAGATCTTCTGCCCTCCTTCCAAAGGAGACTAGAGCACAAGCTGAACCCAAGAACCACCCAAAATGTCAATACGCAAGAATATTTTTAGGAAGCAATTTATAAGGTTGACTATTCCCACTCCCCAGTTTAGCTCTTCTTCAGACAGGCCCTGACTACTGTTCCAAAATAGATCCAGAGGAAGTACTTGGTTCATTATCTTTTTCTAAAATGTCTTTGTCTGGCATCCAGGCTAATTTAATGTTCTTATCAGAAGAGAAGTGAAGATAGAGTGTTAGTTATCTATTGATGAATATCAAATTCCCTGGAACTTACCAATTTAGAACAACAAATACATGTTACTTCGGTTTTTTCTGTGTCAAGAATCTTGGCACAATTTAGTCAAATGCCTTGACCTCAAGATCTCTCACAGAGCTATGAAAGACTATGGTCATAGTCTCAGCAGAAGGAGGACACACTTCTGAGCTCCTCACATAGTTGTTGGCAAAATTCTGCTCTTCACAGTCTTCTGGCCTGAAGGCCTCACTTCATTACTGGTTAGACAGAGGTCTCCTTTACTTCTTTGCCATATGGATCTCTCTCACATAGTTCACAACAAGGAAAATAGTTTCCCAGAGTCAAGAAGAAGAGAATGAAAGGGAGCAAACAAGGTGGAATAGCTTAAATTCAGAAGTGGTACTTCAACTTCTTTTCTGTATTGTATTTATTAGAAATGAGTCAATTAACATTCACCTCTCACTGAGGGAGAAGGGTGACACAAGGGCATATATAACAACAGTGGGGTGCCATGTAACAATACCTGACACCCACAAATTACAGGAAGAAAGATTTAATTTGGCTCACAGTTTTAGGAGTTCAGTCCATGGTTGACTAGTCCATGGAAGAAACATGGCAGAATGTGGTAGAGTAAAGGTGCTTAGTTGACAGTGGCAAGAAAGCAGGGCAGGGAACAGTGACAGAGAGGAACATGTGAGTGATCACATATGACACCCAAGACCACACCCTCACTAACTATTCAAAAATACCCAGTAGTGTGCTTTATTGATCCTCTGAGCATTTCTTAATCCAGTCAAATTGACACATAACAATTAATGGTCACAATATACCTCTTGTCAACTTGGCAATGAGATGCAGCTACTTAAACCATATTAATGTCCAAGTAAAGATAATAACAAATTTGTAATTCCATCTAACATGATACAACTCTAATGGGAAAACCACTAACACATTAATTTCTCCCAAGTCTCAATAGTTCCAGCATTTTTCAAAAGTTCAAATCTAAGTTTCCTCTGAAACTCAAGCTGTTACCTACAAAAATCAAAAACAAGTCACATAATCCCAAGGTATAATGGTGCAGGGTAAACATTCCCACTCCAAAAGGGAGGAAAAATGGGATACAAAAGAATTGAACCAAAGCAAGACTGAAACCCAGCAAGGTAATCATTAAGTCCCATAGCTCCATATCCAGCATCCTAGGAACACAGTGATAAAATACAAGTTCCAAAGGGCTTGGGTGGCCCCATCCCTATTTCTTCACCAATTATAGCCCACATCGCCTTTCTCTTGGGCTGGTTCCACTCAAGACTGCCAGTTTTCCTCAGATGTTCCATGTTCCCAGCATCTCTGACTTCCTGGGGTCTCTACTGCACCTTCAGCTTCAGTGCAGCACCCCTAGCATCACACATTACCTTCTCAGGGTTTCCCTGCTTAATCTTCCAGGCCTCCTTTTGAAACCTGAACAGAAGCCTCCTTGACCCCACAGCTCTTATATTCTGCATGCTGGTAAAAGAAGCATCATGTGGACAACTGCAAAACATGCTGTCAGATGAAGAAGTAGCCAAGCCCCTTGCACCATGGCTGCAACAACCTGGGAAAGCTTAGATAGTTGAGCACTGTGAATTCAATTCTCCCAGGTAACCAGTTCTCTAGGAAAACCTTATGAGCAGGGGGCCCAAGACTCTCTTTTCAAATGAAAGGCTGAGACTTTTTCACCCTTGACCCTACAATAGGTGGAGTTGTGCAGATTTCTGAGATGCCCTGAAAACACATTTCTTCGTGTCCCTATACAAAGTACTTATTTTTTTTTAATGGTGCTAATCTTTTAATGGAACTCCTTTGATTCAACTTTATACATGGTTCCTTTTGACCCAAAATTTAAATTTTCCAAAATTTTCTGCTCTGCTTTTTACCTCCAATTGCACTATAAATCTGGACAGACACAGCCAACAGTACCTATGTCATAGCCTGAATGCTGAGTTGCCTTGAAGTCTTATCAGATCAGTTAATCTACCGCCCCGACTTCAGTCTCCCTCAAGGTCTAGGACATGGGAAAAATGTAAATTTTTTTTTTTTTACCAAAATGTAATACACATGGCTTCTAATCCAATTGCTGATGGAGTCCTTACTCTCAACTGAAAACTCTTTAGCCTGGCCTTTGTTATCCATGTTTTTACCAACATGATGGTCTTCTGAGATCTGATCAGAATTACCTATCGGGTTCTGCTTACAACATTCTAGGGCTTCTCTCACTGGTATTTCCAAACCATTCTGAACTCCTCTCACAAACCACAGGCTTTGAATCACATGGTCTGTCATAGTCATATCAATGACCACACTCCCAGTACCAATATTTTGTATTAGGTTTCCAATTGCTGGGACAAATTACCCACACTCACGACTTGAAGAGAGGTTTAATTTGACTCACAGTTTCAGGAGATTCAGTCCATGTTTGGCTGGCTAAATGCAGAAACATCATGGTGGAAGGGTATGGTGAAACAAAGCTACTTAGTTCATTGTGACCAGGAAGCACAGCAGGGGAACAGTGCCAGAGATGAAAGGGCCAGGAACCATATATAGTAACCAAGATCACATCATGACCCACCCAGACACACCCAGAAGTGTAAATGTCTTCCCTGGGAGTTTCTTAATCCAGTAAAGTCGATATATCAGATTAATAGTCAAGCCATCCTAGACACTGCTTACTACACATGGATTCAAATTATGCCACTGCCACTTATTATAGAACCTCAAGCAAGTACCTTAACTTCTCTCAACTTTGGTATCTCCTCTGTGATAGTAGAATAATAATGTCCAATCTTCAATGTTATGGTGAAGATTTAAGATAATGAATACAACTCTTACAACTCAACAACAGAAGAATAATGACTTAACATGAAAATGGGGGAAAAAAAAAAACCTTTGAATAGGCATATCTCCAAAGAAGATATACAAATGGCTAATATGTTAAAAATGTTCCTCTTTAGCCACCAAGAAAGTGCAAATCAAAGCCACAATGAAATACCATAGCAAATCAACTAAAATGATTATTTAAAAAGAAAAGAAATAACTGTTAGTGAGAATGTGGAGAAAATAGAAATTGTGTGCATTGCTGGAGACATTGACTTATATGGCACTGTGCAAAACAACTTAACTGCTCCTCAAAAAGTTAGAGATAGAATTACCTTACAACCCAGAAATTCTACTGCTAAGTACATAGCCAAAAGAATTGAAAACAAAAACAAACAAACAAACAAAAAAGAATTGAAAACAGAGACTCCAAAATATACTTGTGTGCCAGTGTTCATAGTTACATTATCCACAATAGCCAAAGGTAGACATCACCCAAGTTCCCTCAACAAATGAATGGAATAGATAAACAAAGGTATGTATCAATGAAGTATCATTCAGCCACAAAAAAAGAAATGAAAGTATGATACATGCTATAATATGGATGAGCCTTGAAATATTATGCTAAGTAAAATAATCTAGACACAAAAAGAGCAAATATTATATAATTCCACCTATATGAAATATCTAGAAGAGATATTCACAGAGATAGTATAGTAATGGTCATCATGGACTAGGAAAAGGGAGAAATGAAAAGTTATTTCTCAGTGCTACAGAGTTTATGTTTGGGATGATGACAGAATTTTGGAAATAGTGATAATTGTGCAGCATGGTGAATATAATTAATGTCATTGAATTGTATGATTAAAGTGACAACTTTTATGTTCTATTATTTCACCACAATTTTCTAAAAGGTAATCCACATATTATACACTCAACAAATAGTAGAATTAAATATTTCATCATCCCCAGAGACCCATGCTGTACACTTTGAACTGCGGTTTGACAGATTTAAGATTTTAAAGGAATTGTAGAAGGGTGAGGGAAGTCAAATTTGCTTTCACCAGAAGTTCCTTTCTTGGTTGCCATTTTTAGAGTACCACATTTCCCACAAATTTTTAGTGCTAATAATCTGAAAAGGAACTAAGAGATTTCTATGTCCCCTGCTACAGTTTAGGAAACGGAATTGGGCAAAATTTGCCTGTGTTAGATCATTGTCTTTGTACCTCAGTACCCATCAAGATTTGAAGCTATCTCCCAAAATATTCCAAAATCATTCGCCTGCCATCTATAATGGCTGCTTTCCTGTGGAGATCTAGACCAGTAGCTAAATCCTCAGAGTTTGAACCTGAGAAGGCTGGGATTTGAATCAAAGCTTTACAATTCTTGAGAGATCATTAGCTGAATTCACAACCTCTCTATGCTTCAGTTTCTTCTGTGTAAAGTGAGGATAACGATGTTTAGCTTATAGGATATTGTAAGGTATAAATGAAATAATGCATGTAAAGGTTTAGGAAGCAGCAACCTGGAAAATATTATTTTAAAGCACTCTCACTTTCTACCAAATTTTATAAACATGTGTCTGTCATATGAAGGAAAAATACTTAGCTTTAGTTTCTAGGCATCCGATAAATAAAATAAATCATTATTTTCTCCTTTCGAATATTTAATGAACATTCACTATGTGGATGCCATTCATTATACCATTATGAACCCTTGCTTCATTCAAATGATAAAGTGAGGGAGGGGAGGGAGGAGTGAATTGGATAACAGTCATGACTGGAATCATCATGAGAACTAGATGATATTCCAAAAGCAATTAAAGTCTTCCAGGCAGCCTCTAGTGTCCAGTTCGCTTTATATTACAAGGCAGTTTGAAAAGTCAAGATGATGATGTCGAGATCTTTTAAGAAAGAATCCTTCTTTCTGCATATAACTAATTATGAAGGCCAAGACTGCTCTAACCCTCGTTGGTAAACAATAACACTTAAGTTTGTACTGTTTATGACAACCTTTTGGTAGCTATACAAGAAGGCAATGGAAGACCTCTCTGAATGTTCAAATTGTGTAACAATACAACAGGCAGCTTTCTCTTTAAGAAAAAGCGAGAGAAAGATACAAAATTGGACACATGAACCCATCTAGGTTTTTGAGGGCCCACCATTTGTCACCCCACCCTGGTTCATAGTTTTCTTAGAGAATAATTTCAAATAATTATAAAACAAGTACATAGTAATCAAATTTATGTGCAGTTTGTTTCATACTAACTGATTATAATCAAATCATTGCTTTTCTTTTAAAACATTCTACCTTATCTGTGTTTCTTCCCACTAAAATATTCTAAATTAAAGATATTAAAAGATATTTACCCCTTTAATTCATGCCCTTTGGAATGCAAATATACCCTTATATTCCAGAGAAAACTCCTTTTTAATTAACTTACTCAATGAATTCAACAATTATTTGCTTATACAACCTGTAGTTACTGAATACTTATTGCATACCAGGAAGAAAACAGTAATGTATTCTCTTACTACCCCTCATAACATGTAAGAGGAAAGGAACTCCTAATAAGCATAGGTGATCATCGAGCTTCCACCTTGAATGATTCCAATAACAAGCAAATGATTATTTATGAAAGGTCAAACTCAATATTAGTAAGCTTTAATTATTAGAAAGTTATTTCATATACTGTACTGAGTTGAGTACAGGTGAGGCGTAGTTCTAACTTAACATCTGGCACTGGTTGCCCTGCCAGGCAAAAATGAGAGACACTGCCATGGTTATCCCATTTCAAATACGGAAGAGAAATTCTTTGGCACAGAAACAAAATTCCCTACAGAGTTTTATCTTGGCTTCAGCTGCCTTTCCACTCCCTTGAGAATTCATATTTACAGTATAAGTTAACTTTTCAATTTATACTTTTCATTTTATATTGAAGGACTGAGAAATGGACCATTTCATTCCCTTAAAGAGCCCATCTCACCTCTTATTTCATAATAACTAATAATTTTCAAGCATAAATTGACATCCTAACGATGAGTAAGTAGAAGAAAATTACTAGAATTTTATAAAGGTTCTACAATTCAAAATTCGATGGCAAAGCGAGGTCTAACCAGCCTGATTCTCCTTCAGATAGCAGCTATATAGGCTCTGCAAAAATATGAAAAATAAACTACATGAAGGTACTGGAGAATAAACAAAAGCAGGTAGATTCTGGAGGAGTGTTAAACCTCACGAAAGGGAAAGAGTGCACGGGGAATTTCCCTATTTTTACAGCATTTAGCCCAAAAGCAAGGGGCATGCAGTTAGCTGTTCAAAGCAGCTACAACCCAAATAGAAAATCACAATCCATTTGTTCTGAAGAACCAGAGGACAATGTTGGGGAAACTACAGCCACCATAATTGGAGAAATGGATCCCATAAAAGGATCCCATGGGGAGTCTCAAATACTGTATATAAATTCTGCCTAAATCTCTGGTTGACTCCTGAATCATACAACGACGGGGCAAATTCCAACTAAAGACAAAACGAATTAACACTTAAGTTTCCACTTAAAAGAAAAAGTTACATTTTGAGTGCAATCAAGTCAGTTTCCTAATAAGACAACATCAACAAAATAAATCCTTGGGAAAATTTGATAAAATGCACACCTACCATTCACAATGTCCAGCACAAAATGCAAAATTATTCAACACACAAAGAACAAAGGGAAACATGACTTATTCTCAAGAGAGAAAAAAGTTAATGGAGACAGATTGCAAGACGGCCCAGATATTGGATTAAGCACCATCGTAGCTATGTTTAACGAATACAAGTATGTTTGCAATAAACGAAACCATGCGAAATCTTATCAGAGTAGAAGCAATATTTTTTAAAACTAAGTATAAATTCAAGAACCAAAAAACTAAACATCTAAAAAAATTTGGTACATGACATTAATGGAATTGAGATGACAAATGAAAGAATGCATTCATTATCTTGAAGGTAGGCTAACAGAAATTACCCAATGTGAACAAATATGAGCACAAAATCTGGAAAAATAAACAGAGCTTCTGAGATCCATGGGACGATATCCAATATTTAACATATGTATAATCAGAGTTTTTAAAGAAGAAAAGATATAAGAATGGGGACATCTAAATATTTTTAAATAATGGCCAAAACTGCCCAATTTTGGTGAAAAATACGCATTTATTGATTCAAACTTAGGCTGTTCAACCACAGCCAGAATAAGTACAGAGAAAGCTTCTCCTAGCAGCATCATAGTTCAACCATTACATACCACAGATAAGGAGAGAATCAACTTAAAGTCTTGAAAGAAAAACACCAGCACAGAATTCTATATCCGAAGAAATATTCATTAAGAATGAGGGAAAAATTTTAATTAAATTAATTTATTGCCCATAGATTTGCACTGTAAGAAATTAAAAAGGAAGTTCTTCTGGAGGAAGGAAAATCAAACCAGTTAGCAATCATGTCTCCAGGAAAAAAATGAAGCTCATCAGAAATGGTAAATATACAATACTATTTATTCTTCTTAATTTATATAGAATACATAAAATTGCTTAAAGCAAAAACAACACTATTACTTTGTTAGAGTTCATAAGGTACACAGAGGTAATAAATATAACAACTATAACATAAAGAATAGAGCCAGGAATAAATGTACTTACATAATTAGAAGTTTCCTGTATTTCATGTGAAACAAGACAAGATTAAGTACACAATAAAAAGTTACAGAGGTATATATCAAAAACCTTATACTATCCACTAAAATTTGAATCAAAGATGTTGCTCAAAAGCCAGTTAATTAGTTAAAATTGATTTATAAAAATGCAAATAGACAGTGATATATGCACAACCATGTTTATAGCACCACAATTTGTAATAGCTAAGTCTTGGAAACAACCTAAATGTCCAACAACTAATGAATGGCTAAAGAAGATGTGGTTTTTCTACACAATGGAGTACTACACCGCTATAAAAAAGGATAGAGTCATTTGTATGTAAATGGGTGTTCCTTGAGAACATACTATTAAGTGAAATAAATCAGACACTTATCAGTGCACATCGAATTGTTTCTCTGATATGAGAAACCATAAGTGTAAATAAGGACAAAGGGGTATAATAGATATTATGTTAAAAAAAAAAAGGTAGTATTCAAAAGAGAGGAGAACTAGATAGGGAAAAGGGGGATAAACAAGAAGGTTAAAGGAAAAGTAAGATGAAAGGAAAAAATGGAAAAATGTAAATAAACTTGTTGCAAATGAGGGGTTGGGTGAATGGAAGGGAGGGGAGGGGAAAGGAGGGAAAGCCAAGATACATCATGTACAGGTACAAAATAACCATGTTGATTATGATCATTATGTATATAATGTACCAATACATGTTCTTGGTAAAAATAAAAATTAAAAAAAAAGAATTAGAGAAAAAAATGTAAATAGTATCAAATCTTCATACTAATGTAATAGAGAAAAATATTCTTCTTTGGAGAAATTCCCCCCAAAATGTTCCTGTTTCTTTTGTAATTCTCAAGAAAGAATACTGACTAAACTCAAATCAAAGTGGATCAAAGATCTAAACATTAAAACAGAAACATTAAATTTACTAGAGAATAGAATAGGAAGAACCCTTGAAGACATAGGGGTAGGAAAAAAATTTATGAACAAAACCCAGACTGCACAGGAAACAATACAAAGAATCAGTGCTTGGGACCACATGCTATTGAAAAGTTTTTGCACAG